>CM053790.1:159060165-159410165 GCA_028749045.1 Cupressus sempervirens | reverse complement strand
AGTTAGAGTTAAGGTTCAAGTTAGATTTAGAGTTAGGATTAAAGCTAGAGTTAGAAGTAGAGTCAAAGTAAGGGTTAGGGTTAGAGTTATGGTTAGAATTAGGGTTAGAGTTAGGATTAGAATTAGGGCTAGAATTGGGATTAGAATTAGGGTTAGAGTTAGGATTATATAGGGTTAAGCTTAGGGGTATAATTAGAGTTTGAGTTAGGGCTAGGATTAGGGGTAGGGTTATGGATAGGGTAAGAATTAGGGTTAGGTTTAGGGTTAGAGTTAGGGTTAGGATTAAAGTTAGATCTTGAATTAGAGTTAGAGTTAGATTTAGAGTAAGAATTAGGTCCAGAATTATGGGTAGGATCAGGGTTAGAAGTAGAGACAAAGTTAGAGTTAGGGTTAGAGTTAGAGTTAGAGTTAGAGTTAGAGTTAGAGTTAGAGTTAGAGTTAGAGATAGAGTTAGAGTTAGAGTTAGAGTTAGAATTAGGGTTAGGGTTAGAATTAGGGTTAGAGTTAGAGTTAGAATTAGCATTAAGATTAGGATTAGTGTTAAAAGTTAAGCTAGAGTTAGAGTCAAGGTTTGAGTTAGAGTTAGATTTAGCATTAGAGTTAGAAATAGAGTTAGAGTTAGGGTTAAGGTTAGAATTAGAGTTAAAGTAAGAGTTATAGTTATAGTTAGGGTTAGAGTTAGGATTAGAATTAGGGTTAAGGTTAGGGTTAGAATTAGGATTACAATTAGGGTTATATAGGGTTAGGATTAAAACAAAAATATTGAGTTAGGTTATGTGTTATTATTTCAATTTTAAAGGTTATTTTTGGATTACTACTCCTAATTATGTTAGTCCTATTATTACACTTTAGGTTGGTGTTAGGATAATTGTTAGGTTAATTCTTTATGTGGTTAGTCCTATTATAATGCCCATGATTAGTGTTACTGTGACACATATTATCAACATTTTTTTGTATTGTACTCCGTCCCTCTCCTATCCCTTCCCATTCTCTCTAGATATTTCCTTTAATTACCCCCCTCTCTCTCTATCCCACCCTAATCTCTATATACACTACCTACTCTCTCTTTCTCTTCATCCTTAATCTCCATATACAACCCCTAATCTCTCTCTCTCTACTCTCTAGAATACACCCCCTAATCTCTCTCCCTCCTTACTCTCTAAATACACCCCTAATATCTCTCTTTAGTCTCTAGATAACTGCCCTAATCTCTCTTTCTCTATGTGTAATCTCTAGATACATATGCTTCTCTCTCTCTCTCTCTCTCTCTCTCTCTATTCTCTCTAGATACACTCCCTAATCTCTCCCTCCCTCCCTTCTCTTTAGACACACCCTCTAATCTCTCTCTCTCTCTCTCTCTCTCTCTCTCTCTCTCTCGATACACCCCCTAATATCTCTCTTCCTCCCCTCTCTCTAGATAGACCCCTTAATCCTCTCTAGATACACCACCATACCCCTATCTCTAATATATCTCTCTCTACTAAAAATATATGTCTATAAAAAGCATAATACAAGCCCTCTCTTGTATCTAGATATACCCCTCTCTCTCTCTCTCTCACACACACACACACACACAGACAGATGCATGCACGCGCGCGCGCACACACACACACACACACACACACACACACACACACACACACAGACACACAGACACAGACACAGACACAGACACAGACACACACACACACACACACACACACACACACACACACACACACACACACACACATAAATCCCCCCTATAAACAATGTAATTTTTCATTTAGTTAGTAGTACATATAGGGTTAAGGTTAGGTATATAATTTACTAAATGCTTAGTACAATCACATGTAGACTTAGGGTTAGAGTTGGGATCCAAGGTTTACAATTTCATTTATATGACTCTTAGTGTTACTGTTAGAGTTAATAAGTGGTTAAATATTACACTAAAATTAGGGACATGGTTAAGGGAAGTATGAGATTTAGGTGTAGTGTTGTAGTATTTGGAGTAGAACTATGGTCAAAATTGGGACATAGGTTAAACATGACTCGAATAGTGGAAACAATTTAATTGTATATTGTTCATGAAAGGGGAATTAAGTTCCAACACAATTATTTAGATGATGTAACAAGTGTGAAATAATAGATAAGAATAAATTTTAAAACATTTTTTCGTGATGATATGAGAATATTATATATTATTAAATTTTTAATAATACTAATGCAAGTTTTATTGCAATGATTAAGAAATGTAATCAATACATATGCTTATCATGAAGGACATATATGTAAGATTTTAATTTTCTTTCTTGACAAACATATTTAGTAGCCACATACATATAAGATATCTTTTGTAAAAATAAATTTAATTTTTCTTGTTCTCTTCTTAATGAAAGTTACATAGAACGATGGAGAAACACAACTGCTAATGCAAAGTATTAGAGGAAGCAAAAGTCTGAAATTGGAGACAAGAATAAACTATATAAAAAAAATTCTATGTAATGGTGTAAATACATGTCACATTCTTTAATGATTAGGATTGTATTATGCCTTTGATTTGAACAATGATTGTGAAAGACTTTTTTCGTCATTGAGGGAAACCCATCCACTTTTCCAGATGTGTCACACAATAATTTTTATACATCTTTCATTTGTATTAAATCTATTTCCTCAACATAGTCCATTGATGATTTTGTGTTCTCCACAACTTTAATTATAATTGTGCATGACACTTTAATAATTTGTGGGAATTTGTCAAACTTAGTCTCAAAGAAATCATTTGAACCCACTAAAGTAGTCAAGCATTATTAATAATATTTTGTTCTTTGTTTGAAGCATTCATAACTCAAATAGTAACCTGCAAACTCATAAAAAAACATCAACATATAGAAATAATTAGAAGAAAAAAAGTATAAGTAATTAACATAAGTTATTTCAAATGAATAATGCTCAAACTAAGATAAATAAAAATCAAAACTATTTTATACAAGACATTTAGATTGTAATTTTTGAAATATGGTGGCATTGCCTTCCATTTTTCAAACATAAAAACCATAAACATTATATATTTTTTAATATAAAAATACTTAAAAAAAACACATACATAATCTAATTAAATAGTGACAAAATATAAACTAAATATATGATTCGTCTATTTTAAATAAATTATCAACTTTAATAAAATATAAATTTCATTGATATGGTGACATTACTGTTCACATTAATGATAAAATTTAATTATAATACATACATACATACGTATATATATATATATATATATGTTGATTTGAAACATTTAAATGTAAAACTATTATGAAGCATATAAATTTAAAACATAAAAATCTAAAACTAATTTGAAATATGCGCATTAAAAATATGCAAATGAAAAGTATTATCAAATATATAAATAAAATAGATTTTGAATTCAATTTAAAATCTAAATCAAACATGCAAGGCTAAACTATTACATAGAAATCTAAACAATTTTGAATACAATTTGAAATCTAAATGAAACTAATTGAAATAGAAATATGAATCAATGTCCAATATTATAACTAATTTGGAATCTAAATCTACATCTAAATCTAAATAGAAAACTAAATTAAAAATTAAAAATTAAAAATAGAAATCTCAACTACAAAAAAATTACTCCAAAGCTTTAATCTACTCCACTTCAAAAACTTCTATCTACTGCTTCAATAATCTATACTTCTTCCTCTCTACAAAAACACAAAATAAAAAATGAAATGAGGAGCATTTGTTTTATAACTTGTGAGAGGTTCCTCATATCTCCCAATGAATGTCTATTGACATTCCATGAATTTATTTCAAATTCTTCCACTCCCCACAAAAAAAAGCATGAATGTGCATGCAAAAATATATTTAACAAAAAAATGTTTTACATTTAAATTTTTAATGAAATTATTTGATCCTTATTTTGAAACATGCAAATGTGAAACTATTATGAAACAAACAAATCTAAAAAATGCAAACCAAAACTATTTTAAAATATGCAAATCTAAAAATAATATGAAACATGCAAATTTAAAACTAATTTGAAGCATGCACATTAAAAACATGCAAATAAAAAGCATTATCAAATATATAAATCTAAAAGTAAATGAAACTAATTGAAATTGAAATCTAAATCAAAATATAATCTTATAACTAATTTTGAAAATAAAAATCTAAATACATAACTAAATCTAAATCTAAATGTAAAACTATTAAATGCAAATCTAAACAATTTTGAATAGAATTATAAATCTAAATGAAACTAGTTAAAACTGAAATCTAAATTAAAGAAGAATATTATAACTAGTTTTGAATATTAATCTTCATCTACATCTATATTTAAATTAAAAATTAAAAATAAAAATAAAAATCTCACCTGCAAATTTTTTTATTCCAAAACATCAATCTACTCCCCTTCAAAAACTCCAATCTACTCTAATTATCTCCACCCCTTCCTTCCTGCAAAAACATAAATTGAAATTGAAATGAGGAGCCTTTGTTTTATAACTTGTGAGAGGCTCCTCATACCTCCCCATGGATGTCTCTTCACATTCTATGAATTTGTTTCAAATTCCCCGCTCCCCACAAAAAAAAAGCATGAATTTGCATGCAAAATTATATTTAATAAAAAAAAATCATATTAAAATTGTTAATGAAATTATTTTGGCCCTATTTTCGTGGGTCTTATTTCTTTGGGCCCTACTTTTTCAGGCCTATTATTTCAGCTTCCATTTGGCTTCCTATTATTTCGGCCAACTATTATTTTAGGAAGGCTTTTTTATTTTATGATTTAATAATTTCATATTTAATTTTAAAGTTTGTAACTATTCCTTTTCTTTTTTATTGTCGAGGAATCTATTTTGGCATATTTTTGTGCTGAGCATTTGTGCTGCCATTGTATAGAACACTTCTCAATATAGACATCATGTCAATCAACGAATCTTCAATCTTTAACTTATCTTAATCATTCAATGTATGGTAGTTAATATGAATAAAAGAAGCAATTCCTCTAGTATCCCATAATGACTATGTAACCTCTTCAACTATTCAAGTCTTTTACTTCTAGCCACTCTAAATTAGTTGATATCATATGGTTCTATCTTGTCAATGTCCTTTTCCATAATTAATATCCTTCTTCTTCTCTTTGCTTGTTGTCTTGAGGATCCTTTCCCATACTTTCTTTTCTAATATGTCTTAGTTTTTCATTGGGTGGTTTGATGATTGTGGCAACTCCTTTTCTCACAGGTGGTGTAGCAAGCATGGAAGCTCTAGTCCTAGAGCATGTAGCTTTTGGACTCTATGGTGTGGAAGGTTTTTTCCCCTTCCCCTTATTATCCTTGGGTATTAATACTTAAGTTATTTTCCTCCAACTCCTTCTTGAACATACTCTCCTTTTTGCTCAGCAAACATTGATACTGACTTATCCTTACCTTCATTGATTGCTTCTCCAAATCATCTATTATATTCCTAGTTTTCTTATCGATTCTTAGAGATAATATGTCAAGTGATTATCTTCTTATCTTGTTCATATGTACTGAAGGGCTTATCATTGTTATTAATAAGTTCATTCAACAATTCTTCTATGGCCTCAACGGCTTGGTCAATGCCAATTTCACAGTCCATGGGCTCTAACCACACAACTCTTTATTCAACAACTTAAATTAAAGCAGTGTCAGTGTCAACAAGAAAACAAATATCATGTCTATATTTTTCAACTAATTGTAAAGGTATCCTGAACTTTTGATGCATTCTTTCCTTCAATTCATTGAAATATCCTATCATTACACTCTCAAAGTTTTCACATAATTTTTTAATATACACATTAATCGATAAATAACACGATTATTCACATCCCAGTTTACATTTCCAATAGTGGGGAAACACTTCTGCAAATAGAATAACATACATACCAATAAGGAACCATATTTGCAAGTATTTGTCTTTGCTACCCAAATGGTTTTCATGTTCTATTTAAATTGTCTGAATAGTATCTCGACAAGGTCTAACTTCAAACCATTCTTTAAAATTTTATATGCTAAATCCACAACACTGCATGGTACACTATTTTTCTAGCTAGATTGGTATATCTTATATACTATAACATATGTGCCAAATTGTGTCTCGGGATATATGATAGTTTCATTTTTGAGTCCTTTATCATCCCATATAGCACCAGTGTGGTCTTTAATATATTTCCTTGGTGTGGCCCTAATTTCTTTGGGCTTCTTAGTGGTTGGGTATCCTATGACCATATAAGTAAAATCTTTAGTGATTTTGACTAACTCATCAAGCCACATTGTATAATTGTGCCCTCTTCTCAGTACAATCTGAATCCACTCTATTTTGAATAGCTTCAAAAATGACGAATGTGTGCCAAACACTTGGTTTCTAAATGCTTGTGTTCATCTTTCAATTATCCATCCACACATAGTTGGTTGTAGGTTTGTTACAATTCATAGTCACCAATTTTTCCAATTTTGTAATGCATAAACACACATATATCATAGATAAAAAAAAACCCTTAGGGGTATCAATGAAAATGCTCCATATTCATGGATTTGAGCTACAACTTGGAGGTGTAGTTTATATTTTGGCTCCTCAAAATATTTGTTACAAATCAATTTCACTTTTCTAATATAATACATTGGCAGATACAAAGCCGAATGTCATTGTTGAAGATATGAGAACTAGGGTTTTGATAAATAATTTTATAACTAGTTTGGTTAAGTCAATTCATCTGCCAAATTCACTTGCATGATGAAAATCTTAGTCAAATTCACACATTCAAGATCCAAATTCAACAACATACACAAATAGCTCAAATTCACATAAATAGCTCTATAGATTCATAAATGGAGGGTGCACAATGAATGGTTCAAGCCCTAATTTATATATAAAATCACATTAAGTGTTAGGTAGGGCATAATGGATGCTCCATACTTAAAATTCAATCTTAACACCATCTTGTCAAATTCATTTGGTTTCCATGTGATCCTTGGTCAAGCAACAGTTCCTTCATCAACTCAATTAACTCAGGGATCATGCCAAGTATTTCACATTCTGGGTTAACTCTATGCTTCCACTAAATACTCTGCTTGGTACAACTCACTGACTGCAAAAACTTCCAAATTCACTTGAGTTTTTCTATTAAATATTGCATTATGTTGATATGGACTTCATTTCAATATTACAAGAAATTGATGTCACATATGATAATTTTAACACATTTTTGTCCATACTTTCTGATATGCTTTTAGTTGGCGGTGGAGGATTCACCTAATCCATTGGATGAGGTGTCATTGACTATAACATTTGACATTCCACTTTATTTTTTCTTCTTTTTCCAAGTCTTTCTCATTTGATTATGAATGCCATCGACATCAACTTTTCTCTTTCCTCTTGTATCTTTTTCTTTAGGTACTAATACTCGATACCTATAGTCTCTGATGAGACCAAAATATGGTTTATTTTATCATTTCATTTTCAATTGAATTTGCAAACTTTCTAAAAACTTTGATGTTTATGATAATTTCAGACAAATGTGTGCACAATTACTTTCTAAGACTAAAATGAATATGCTATGAAATGATATGTCATTTGATTACAAAATAGTGAGAATGATGTTTTTCTTCCTTAGCTAGGTTGGGTAGTTCTCCTGCAGCAATGTAACATAGGGTAAACTAATTTAGATGACATATTTTGAATTAGTTTTGATGTATGTTATTACTTTGGAGGCACTAATATTTTGCAGATACAAAGGTGAAGTCAACTCAGCTAAGTAGAGTCAGCAACCCAAGAAAATGGTGGTAAATCTCATTAATGACCTTCCACATCACCAATTGTTTCGTCCATAACAACCAGTACCTATTTTCAGGAAAGCTGGAGCCAAAGTAGGAAATATAGGGGTCGTGATCTCCTAAATTCATGTTCCATTTGGCACCAAAATTAATACATCTCTTGTAATATTCAATGTCTTCCATTGTTTCGATAGTTGATGGAGTCTAAAATCTAGGAATTTCATTCCTAGTTTGTGCTTAAATAACTGGAAGTCTATGTTCTAGATATAATAATTAATTAGTGGTTTTTAGTAGAAGGAAGAAGTTTTCTGAGTTTTTGAGTACTAAATGTAATCTTGTTGTTTATTAGTATGTATGTTTACTATTATTGTGAATAAAAAAATTATTTCAAGTTTTCATCTTTGAGTAGTTCTACTTCACTTCTCTATGGGGCCCCACACAACAAGTGAACTAATTAATTAGCATAGGATTTACCTTTAGTTCATAGAACTAGAGTAGATTCTTCTGTTCCTACAACCATTGATAGCAGAATTAGTGGACTGTTCCTATAGTATAGGCAATTAAAGCAGTTCTTAGCTGTATTTTCATGCTTTGTTAAAATAGATTTGATTCTCAGCTTTAGTGTAGATTTCCTATAGCATAATCATTTGAATTTCCATAAAATAATTCTTAAGTTGAGAGAAGTTTGAAACATATACTTTGTAGACACCATTTAAAGTTTAGGTCCCTAATTGATAAATTAAATGAGTCCAAATGAGTTGGGTTAGAAACACTTGGGATGTCCAATCCCGGATTAAGCAGTCAATTGTTGTAGTATTTTGATCCCTTTCTTTGGCCAAGCATTTTTGGTGCCATTTTTGAGAATGGTGTTAATTCAAACCAATCTTTGTAGTTGCACTTTTATTCCTTGTAGAATAGAGTTTAGTGTTAAAGAAACATGTTATGCATAGAAGAAGATACCATCTTGGGAAATTCCTTCCTTGTGATAATCAGGAAGAACCATCCAATGATGTTTATCCTGAACTAGATGCACCCAAATAGAGAATGACGAAGATGAACCTTTTGAAAATTTATTTGCTGATATTCAAGCTGAAATACGTTCTTCATCTTTAGAAGAATCATTTCACTTGAATGAAATTTTTTTCGAGCCTACATATCAAGATAATCCACTAGCCATTGTTATATATCAAGCACCACCTCTTCCTCTAGGAATGGCTATGCCTACCTTTCCTTTTCCTATTCCACCTCAGCAAGGGAATCAAAATTTGAAGAACATACCTACTGCTGCCCTTCCAAAATTCTATGGTCTTATTACAGAAGACCCTGAAACATTTCTCTTTGAGTTTGACATTCTTTGTAGGAGCTATGACTATACAACTAATGCCCATAAGTTGAAGTTGCTTCCCTCTACTCTAAAAGAGGCTACTCTAAGATGGTTCATGGCGTTGGGTGCAAATGTTGTAGCAAACTAGACTGAAATGAGCAATTTGTTTCTTCAAAAATATAAAGAATATTGCAGAGGTCAAGATATGAAGGGGGATGACATTTTTAAAATGTCATAGAAGGAGGGTGAAACCTTGGCAGACTATGTTTCCAGATTCTTGTTCAATGTGCAGTGAAATACACAGTATAACTTAAATGAAGAATCTAAGAAGCATCTTTTTCTAAGAGGTGTGTAAGAAGAAAGCATGGAAACCTTGGACCTAATGGATGGATGAGATATTACACAAAGGACTTGGAATGAAATCGAGGAGATATATTAGAACTATTCAAGAGCTACTGTCAAGAAAGGTAGAGGACTAAGGAACCTACCACAAAAGACCAATGGTGGGTTAGAAGTATCTAAGATGGAGTTATCTAACCTACTGTCTAACTTCAAGAAAGATATCATTAATGATGTTACTACCTAGTTGGATACCATGCAAGCCCAAAGGAAAAAGGATGAAGCTAATGCTATGTTGACTGAATTCTACCTTGTTGCAGAGAAAGGAAGAAGAACTACACATGCAAGACCATTGTAGTTGTGAATGCACATCCAATGCCCACTGAGTTCAAAGAAATTGATGAGGATACATGAGAAGTGATTTATGTTGCTCAAAGATGACCATGGGATCAGAGACAAGGTATGCCTCAAGACCTTCTAAATAATTTTGGTTATAATAATAATTAGTGGCAAGGCACTATTTCTCCAAATTCTGCCCCTCAAGAATAGAATTGGAACAATAATTGGCCCAGCTAGTAGCCAAAATATAATCAAGCCTACCAAAAACCACCTCAGTATCCCCAACAAAATAATCAATGGCCTCAACAAAATAACCAATATCCTTAGTGGGGCCCTAACCAGCAACCTTTCTACTAGGGGAATTGGCAATAACCACCTTAGTGGGGGCCTAACCAACCATGTTAGCAGCAAGCCCTGATGCCTCCACCTTAATAGCAAGCCTTGATGCCTCCACCTCCTGTAGCCAATGCTAGCCCATAGAAGCAACCACAACTTCCTACTCAGCTAGCATCAAATCCCAACAATAAGCAATAGGCTTATTCTTTGTAGATAAATGATATTCATCTAAGGTACAGAACCAAGTTTCCTCCACCTAAAGGACCTATAATAACTAAGGTCACTGATACTGAAAAAATTCCAACAAATCAACCATCTAATGCCTCAATTCCCCCACCTGTACAAGCATCTACTCCTCCATATCTGCAAAAGGTTAGTTCCTATAGCTCCATCCATCCAAACCAAATCCTGTAGCAACTAATCTCCTAGACAAGCTTAAGAAAATAACTATCTAGATTTCCTTATTGGATGCTCTTAAGGAGATTTCCCTTTACAATAAAGCTTTAAAAGAAGCATGTGTCAAGTAGTTTGGTAGGAAGAAAAAGGATCCTCTTACTATCCATGCGTTGGGAAAACTTTCTAATTTAATGTTGAGTAAAGCCCTGACACCTAAGTATTCTGACCCAGGAATCCTATGGTTACCATACACATAAATGGAATCCAAATTTAGAATGTTTTGATTGATTTGGGAGCATCAATTAATGTCATAACTAGATAATTCTTGTTAAGACTTAGCATTATTGGATTAAGGGACACTCCTCAATACTTTAGTTAGCAAACAACTCAACTATCAAGCTTGATGGTATGATAGAAGATATAATTGTAACTTTGGATTCCCTAGATTTTCCTTCAGACTTTGTTGTGTTGTCACCTAGAGGCACCCTTGGAGGATATCCATTAATCTTAGGAAGACCTTGGTTGGCAACTATAGATGCATGCATTGTATGTTGATAAGGAAAAATGACAATCTCAGATGGTGCCAAGACTAAAAAGTTAACTCTGTACTCTCCAACACAACCACAACTAGATCTTGACCAAGTTTCTTGGCCAGACCTTAGTTATGATCCTTCAAAAGTTAATTCTGTTCAACATCTCATGATGCTTGAGAGAAACCCATTTGTTGTATCCCAGGAAGCAGATGATATACTGGCTGCAATCCTTACTAATTAGTATGATTTTGAGGAGTCCACTTCTGAAAATCCTACTAGATCCTTACAAATTGTATTGCCTAAACATGATGCACCACCATCTCTTGTAGCACCTAATTACCTTTATACATTATTACCCCATGAAATCAAATCTCCATTAACAGTAGAGTTTTTAATGATGTATAAGGTAAAGAGAGCTAAGATTGCTATAGGAAAAGAGTTGAATATCAATAATGACCTTACTACATCTCAGATGACAAGTCTCATTAAACTACTACAAGATAGTTAGCAAGCCTTTGCATGGGACTATACTACAATGAAGGGTGTAGATATTAGTCTTTGTACACATAGGATATTTATTAACTCATAATGTAAGCTAGTGAGACAACCCTAAAGGAGAGTAAACCCAACATTAAAAGATATAGTCAAAGTAGAGTTACAAAAACTTCTTAGTGTTGGATTTATATATCCTATTTCTGATAGCCAGTTGGTGTCACCTCTTGTTATTATTCCAAAGAAGGGAGGAAAATGGAGAGTATGTGTAGACTATAGGGAGCTTAATAAAGGCACTAAAAAGGATCACTTTCCTCTGCCATTTATTGATCAAGTACTAGATAACCTAACAGGAAGGAAATATTTTTCATTTTTAGATAGTTTCAATGGATATAATCAAATCTAGATCTCTCCAGAAGATCAGGATAAGACAATGTTCACCTTTCCATGGGGAACATTTACTTACTTTTTCTTACCATTTGGATTATGTAATGCACCTGCAACTTTTCAATGAGTGGTACTTAGCATATTTTCTGACATAGCCACTGATTGTGTTGAAATCTATATGGATGTTTTCACCACTTATGCTAACACATTTGAACAAGCTCATGCCAACTTGGAGAAGGTGCTAAAAAGGTGTCAAGAATACAACCTTTCTCTTAATAGTGAGAATTGTTATTTCATGATGGAAGAAGGAGTTGTTCTTGGCCACTACCTTTCCTCTTTTGGAATTCAAGTGGACCTTGCAAAAATTGCTGTAATTACTAATCTACCAATGCCAACCAATAAAATAGATGTTAGAAGCTTTCTTGGACATGCCAGTTACTATAGGAGGTCCATCAAAGACTTCAATAAGCTTGCTGGCCCCTTGTACAACTTACTCAAGAAGACAAGTGGATTTGAGAGGATAGAAGATTGTGAAGCAACATTGCAGCAATTGAAGGATGTTTTGACTACAACACCTATTCTTACAGGACCTGATTGGAAGCTACATTTTTGCATTCATACTGATGATCTGATATTTCTTTAGGATTAGTTCTGGGACAAAAAGAAGGTATTGTTGAGCATGCCATTTACTCTATTAGTAAGAATTTGTAGGGTGCTGAGCTAAATTATACTATCACTGAAAAAGAATTTCTTTCTATTGTGTATGCACTTAATAAATTTTGGCATTATATAACAAGCTATGAGGTTTTTGTCTCTACTAATCACTCTAATATAAAATATTTGATGAACAAACCTGCTATTTCCAGTAGATTAGCATGTTGGCTACTCCTCGTGCGGGAGTTTAATGTGAAGATAATAGATAAACTAGGCCGAGCCAATTTAGTAGTAGATTTTATGTCATGACTTCAAGTAACTGATGATCCTATAGCCATAGATGATAGCTTCCCTGATGAGCATCTATTTTCAATAGAAAGTTATCACCCATGATTCATAGATATAGCAAATTACCTTGCTATAGGAAGAACACCACCACACTTTTCACCCAAGTAGTGCCATCTCTTGGTGGAAAAGAGTTTCAAGTTCTCATGGATAGCTAGGTTGATGTTCTACACTAGACCAAATCAAGTAACTCGCCAGTGTGTGAGGGAAGATGAAACCTATGACATCCTATGGGCATGTCATGATGAACTATGTGGGGGTCATTTTGCAACAAAGAGAATAACCTACAAGATTTTGACAATTAGATAATACTGGCCTACTCTCCAAAAATATGTAGCAAAGTATACAAGGTGATGTAATCGATGCCAATGCATGGAAAGGCCCACTAAATCTAATGAAATGCCTCTATAGCCACAGGTGGTGGTCACATCTTTTGACAAGTGGGGTATTGAATTTGTCGATCTAATAGAACCCTCTTCTCATGGAAAATCATACATCTTACTATGTACTAATTATGAAACTAAATGGGTTGGAGCATAAGCTATGACACATGCTAGAGATCATAAAGTAGCAGATTTTCTATATCAATACATATTCACTAGATTTGGAGTACCTAGAGAAATTGTCACAGATTAAGGAGCTCAATTCACATCCAACCTAATTGTAGAACTCATGAAGAAGTACATGATCCATCATGGCACATCTTCCCCATACCATTCTCAAGCTAATGGTCAGGTAGAAATACAAAATAGAGATATAGAAGCAATCCTCACCAAGATAGTTGCTATTCACAAATGGGACTGGGTTACTTGGCTTCCTAAAGCAATTTGGGCTTATAGGACTACATGGAAGAGCACCACTGGATTTACCCCATTTGAATTACTTTATGGTAAATATGCTTCCATGCCTATAGAATTTGAGCACAAGAATTTAAAAACTATTTTGGAATTGGATGTTGATTTTTCAAAGGTTCAAGAAGATAGGTTACTACAACTGAATGCCCTTGATGAATACCACAAATCTGCCTTGCATAATACTGAGATAATTCAACAACAGTGAAAGAAATGGCGCGATAAGTTCATCCGTGACAAGAAGTTTTTTATTGGAGACTAGGACCTACTATATGATTCCTGTTATCAACAAACTCTAGGAAAATTCCAAACGCATTGGCTTGGACTGTATGAAATCATTTTTGTGTTTGAAAATGGTGCAGTGCAACTCTCTACCATTGATCCTGTTTGCTTTAAATTGCTTGTTAATGGGCATCACTTAAAACTCTACCATAAGTCGTCTAGTCATGAAGAGTTCCTATAACAATTCCAGCCATCTATTGATCCTACAATTCTTGTAGCAACTGCAGATGAGTTTCTCACTCATTTTTCGTCCTCTCTCTAAGAGCATTTCACTCATCATAATAAACTACTTTCTTAGTGAAAGTATTTTCTTTGTAATAATTCCACCTCACTCCACTTTTCTCGTCTTCCACCTCACCTCATCCTTCATCAACTTGCATGATGGTATCATCTAGCAACATGAATTACAAGGTTCATACACATACTCAAGTTAAAATTTTTTCTTAATGTATTGTTCTATTTTTAGTTACCTTTATCACTAGCAATTGTAGGAGCTATTGCTTAATTTAGTTGGAGGGAAGGGTATTATATTTCATTCATTTTTTGGTGATCATTAAATGTTCATGTTATTCTTTATATGCCGCCACATGATGAAAGGATGATGTGATGTGATAGTTATCTTTATGTTGCACATTTTTGTAAATTGGTAAGTACGAGTTCTAGATAAGGTACTTATTGTAGAATTAAGTGATCTTAAATGCTAAAATGTCAGTTACTTAAAACAAGTATTATCACTTGTCTTCTCATCTTGTTCCAAGCTTTTCCATTTTTGAAATTACTCCTATAATCACTCCAGAGGAAAAATGGGGGGTGATTTGAAAAGAAGAGAATTAGTTGACCATACAACATTGTTGGGAGACCCAGTTTGCCTACCTATATTTCAAGTTAGGAGGTGGACAAATTATATGTTCATACTATCTGCATGGGATGATGAGCTTACCTTAGAATTTTTGCAGACACTGAGGGATGGTTTTATCATAGTTAGAGGAATAAGGGTTCCATTTTCACCCAAAATTGTAGCTAAGATAATAGAATTGCCTCTGGTAGGGGAGGAGTTTTCAAATGCATTGGACCCAATTTTGGCCAGAGCCTAATTTATGGTGTACATAGACCCACAACTTTAGATAGACTAGAAATAAGGTACAATTTGCACATCATTACCAAAACTATTTAACCAATGTGTTATCTATATTGTGAGATATTTTACTTGTGAGGGGAGACATTCATATTTGCATGCCACACATTTCAAATTTTTGAGCTGCCTAAGACATGATGATTGGCCTTTGAATGTTCCTCATTTTATGTATCACATTTTGTTAAAAAGAGCTGCTGTAGTGCAAAAAGGAACCTTGAAAGATGTTTCACACCATTTTTTTATGAAGCTCATCATAGAAAAAGCCCTTAGGGAACAACTTGGGATATCTTGGGATGATTTTATTTCAAACAATGTGCAAAACCTTGTTACGAAACCTATAGAGAAAATTGAAGAGGAAAGTGAACCTCAGGAAAATCCTGTAAACCCAGCACCAGGCTCTTCCTCATCCATACCTAGGAGGTCATAGAGAATCCCAATTTTTACTTCTATAGCTTCTACCTTCGGGTTAGGTCCAACATCTTATAAGGGTAAAAGGAAAATTAAAATTTCCCCAAAAATTGGCTCTCCTACAGTTCCTAGGGTTTATAAGAAGAAGAAAGGGAATGTACATGAAACATCTCTAGAACTTCCTACAGCTTCAAAGGTAGTGAAAGTACCCCTTAGGTGTAGAACTCAAAGGAGCCAATCATCTGTAAAACCCAATGAGGATTTCTCTTTTCAATCCCTTATGTCCAAAGATGTAACTATTGAAAAAGAGCAATCCTCTTCTTCCAACAAGAATAAGATCATCATTGAAGATGGTTCAAATGAAGAAAGTGTAGAATGTGTGCCTATAGCAGCAAGAACATCCTCTGTCCAGCCATCCATCATTTCCATAGATTCAAACAATGATGATAGTGTATCTATTAGAGTAGCAGAATCTCCTCCTATTCTTTAGAGGAGATAATTCTATGAAAAAGATATTGGAATAAATTTGGAAACAATTAATACTATTGCTGAATAGATTCTTTCACAAGGACTTGATGCTTTAGCCTCTGCAACCCAACAAGCTGTTCCTCTTGGTCCTTCACTTGAGTCACATGTTACTTACCATCCTGGTTCCACTATTTCATTATTAAGCATTATTTAATAGTTACCTAATCAATTAATTTAGGAGAGGGAAGAATGGAAAATAGATAGAGATAGATAGATAGATAGATAGATAGATAGATAGATAGAGAGAGAGAGAGAGAGAGAGAGAGAGAGAGAGAGAGAGAGAGAGAGAGAGAGAGAGAGAGAGAGAGAGAGAGAGAGAGAGAGAGAGAGAGAGAGAGAGAGCCTCAACAAAACCATCTTTAATCAAACTCAAGATTTGATTGAAAAGGATGTGAAGATTGAACAATTAAGTGGTAAACTTACAAAAGTCACTACCATGATTCCTGAATTGATGTCTTGTCACTCTCCTTCTCCTGTTTATGCTCTCTTTTTGAAGGAACAATTTATCAATTATCAAATGGCCTGTGTAATACAAGGTAAAAGTCTAACATTGAATACTCCTCAAGAATTCTTCCAAGCTTTTCATACTTCCCCTGTAGCCATCAAAAATTTACTTTGTGAACTCTTTTTACATAATTTAGCAATCCTTGACAAAAAATATTGGAACCCTCTACTTTATTGGGGTGATATTCAAACTTAGATCATTGATGTCTTGGATCCAAAATGAAGTTAGCAAAGAAAATTAGGCCTGCCAGTATAGAGAATTAGAGTATGAGATTCCAATTTTTCTTAGGCATGAAGCCAAGGATGCCAGGACAATGTACTATGATTGGTTGAAAGTTGCTCAATAAAAATCTAGAAATCATATTATTTTTCCTTTAAGGGAGGTAGCCTATCAAGAATATAAAGCTATGGTAGAAATAGATCTTCCTATAGCAAAGCAAGGAAATCAATGGCGTTGGATAGGATTGAGTGAAGACTTGAAGAAGAAGGAACCTCATTCTCCATTGAATCTTATCATGGGTACTCAGTGAGCACCTTGGTACATTAAGCTAGGGGAAGAAAGGAAAAGTGATTGGATCCCTTTAACTTTTCAGCCTCCACTACTATTGTCCCCATTGCTTACTAATAAGCAAGATTTAGAGAAATTTGTATATGACAGAGAGCTTTATAGATGGGAAGGGTATAGGAAGAGTAAAGGATTTTATTGGAACTACACTATAGGAGGTAAAGGATAGAGTGTTCCCTTAGATTTCAGGATGGCTGCGAGGGTCAAAAATTTCATTTTTCCTTGAGGACAAGTCAAAGTTTCAGTTGAGGGGAATGATGAGACTAGAATATGGTCTATTTTATCATTTCATTTTTAGTTGGATTTGCAAACTTTCTAAAAAATTTGATGTTTAAGAACATGATGTTTATAATAATTTTATAAAAATGTGTGCATAATTACTTTCTAGGACTAAAATGAATATGCTATGAAATGATATGTCATTTGATTACAAAATAGTGAGAATGATGTTTTTCTTCCTTAGCTAGGTTGGGTAGTTCTCCTACAACAATGTGACATAGGGTAAACTAATTTAGATGACATATTTTGAATTAGTCTTGATGTATTTTGTTACTTTGGAGGCACTAATATTTTTCAAATTCAAAGGTGAAGTCAACTTAGCCAAGAAGAGTTAGTAGCTCGAGCAAACGGTGGTAAATCTCATTAATGACCTTCCACATCACCAACCATTTTGTCCATAACAACTAGTACCTATTTTTAGGAAAGTAGGAGTCAAAGTGGGAAATCTAGGGGTCATGAGCTCCTAAATTCATGTTCCATTTGGTTCCAAAGTTAATGCATCTCTTTTAATATTTAATGCCATCCATTTTTTCGGTAGTTGATGGAGTCTAAAATCTAGGAATTCTGTTCCTAGTTTGTGCTTAAATAACTGGAAGTTTGTGTTCTAGAGATAATAATTAATTAGTGGTTTTTAGTAGAAGGAATAATTATTCTGAGTTTTTGAGTACTTAATGTATTATTTCTATTTATCAGTATGTATGTTTACTGTTATTATGAATAAAAAGATCATTTTAGGTTTCCATCTTTGAGTAGTTCTACTTCACTTCTCTGTGGGGGCACACACAGGAAGTGAACTAATTAATTAGCATATGATTTACCTTCAATTCATAGAATTAGAGTAGAACTTGCTATTCCTGTAGCCATTAATATAGTGGACTATTCTTGCAGTATATGCAGTTGAAGTAGTTCTTAGTTGTATTTTCATGCTTTGTTAAAATAGATTTGATTCTCAACTTTAGCGTAGATTTCCTATAGCATAATCATTTGAATTTCCATAAAATAATTCTTAAGTTGAGAGAAGTTTGAAGTATATACTTTGCAGAAACCATTTCAAGTTTATATCCCTAGTTGATAAATTAAATGAGTGCAAATGAGTTGGGTTAGAAACACTCAGGATGTCCAATCTTGGATTAAGCAGTTTATTGCTGTAGTATTTTGATCTCTTTCTTTGGCCAATAAGTCTCTTCTTAAATGACCAAATTTGTATAGTGAAATTATGCCATTCTAGTATTCCTCTAGTTTCCAAGTCTTCCTTTAAATTCAAATATCATACAGTTAGGTGCAATGTCACAATTTCTTCCACATGTAGTGCATGTAATCCCTGTGTTATAATTCTACCTAGTTAGACTTTTTCTATGATCTACAATCTTTTGAATTGTGTCCAAAATTATTAAATGTGTAATGATATCCATTAAAATCATATTTATTAAGAGACTAATTAAATGTGGATCTACATTTGCATGCTTGATGACCATACTTATTGCAATTGTAACAAAAACCATCAAATTTAGGAGTAACTATAGTCTTATATAATCTTGCTCCTATAGACATTAGTTGTGTGTCCAAGTTTTCCACAATCATAGCATGTAGTATTATTTTTATTAGGATTTCTATAGACATTCCTTTATTCAACTTTATTAGATGACTCTCCTTGCTTGGTTGTAGATTGTTCAGTAACTCCTAGTCCAATGGTGTCTCTTGGTCTTTTTTTTCCTCTCAATTGTTCATCTAGTGTCCTCATACTTTCTTCTAACCTTTTCATCATTTTATTAGTATCCTTCTCAATATTTAGTTCTTTCCTTATCTTTTCATTCTCGAATCTTAGCTCAACAATTTCTTCCATTTTCATTGTTTACACCGAGTAGTTGATTTACCAAGTCATAGTAGTTCTGAGTTAATCTCATGATTTCATCATCCTTTCCATCCATTCTTGTAGTGATCTGTCTCTTATCATCTTCAATTGTTATTTTCTCATCATCTTCTCATCATCTTCTTGTCTCTTCTATTCCAAGATCTCAAACATTCTTGTAGACTACACTTCTTATTCTTCTCTTTTTAATGATTTCATCTACTTGGCTAGGTTTTTCTCTTCTCCATTAGATCTAATATTGCATCTTCAGATCAATCAGACATATTCCCATATAATAGTTCCTCAATCACTTATTATTGATATGTTGTGTTGAATTAATTTTATGTGCTAATTAATTCCTTCTATTCAATGATATCTTTAAATTTTCTTTCATTCCATTGATCTGACTTAGGGCCATCCTTAGTTCCAACTTCTAATTCTCAATAGTCTTATCAAACCTATACCTTTCCAAATCTTAGATCTTTCCTCTAAGGTGGTAAAACCCCTTAACAAGAGAACTATCTCTAATACCAATTGTCAGAATATTTAGGAAATGCATGATGCTGAGAGGGAGGAGGGAGGTGAATTAGTATCCTTTAAAAAAATAATTCTCATTCAAATATGATTTTCCCTTATGACTTGAACTTGGAAGACTTGCATATTCATTATTTCAATATGAAAATGAAAGTAAAATCATCTATTATACTTCATCATATGCACATAAATATAAACCATAAAATCAAAACACATGACACAAAGATTTTGGTCATGTAGAAACCCTTGGTTAGAGGGAAAGTTATAGTGGGGATGACACCCGCAAATCCTTCACTAGTGTAGCAAGATGTTTCCTTGTTAGGGCTACAAATATTTTTCACTTTTGGTGACTTAATTTGTTATGAGTAATACAAAAGGATTTGTAAGAATCCACCTTTCTTAAGGATTTGAAAACACTTATACAATGTGTGCACTCGGTTAGGAGATTTAAAAATAGACTTTTAGGTCTACCATGTTAAAGGATTTATTTTCTACAATGGTGAGAAAGTAATAGTAAAGTTGACCTGGTTGAGTGCAACTTACTTTTCTATCTAGATCTCCCTTCTTCTTAACTCTTTATCACCTCTCATTACTAATATATCTAGTCATTCCTTTGTTGCTACATGGTACTCTACTCTATAGTAGGTTCACCTCTTCATTCCTCTAATATATCCCCTCATCAACATAACTTCATCAATAGAGGCCTTAAACTTCTTCACAATAGTTCCTTATATAGAAATATTTTTGCCTCTTCAATCCATGACCTAGTTAGGGTTTAGGAAAGTTCTAGAATAGTCCATTGATCAAGATCTATAATCTAGAATCATCCTTATTATCTCATTAACCTTCTTTTATTCCATTGCTTCATATTTTACCTTGAAATCATCACTAGTCAAAGCTCACTTCTTAATAAATATTACCAAATATTCTTAATCAATTTGGCCATGATTAGAATCAATAAGGTAATGAATAATAGTTATCAATTGGAAGAACTTTTAAATATCATGGCCAAATTGACAATGATATTGACATAAATATTTTTGATCAAAAAATATAGGTGATGGTTCATATGTATTAAGGGTTTGATAGGAGAATAATAGAATTAATTAACTTCAATATCACATTATGTAAATGTTTATAAATATCAAAATTATGAGGTCTAAGGAAGCACACATTTGGATGTTGTTGTCATATATTCATAAATAGTACTGGAGGGTTTTTTTATTTTGATGAAGTTTTTAGGTTTCTAAAATTTATTGAAATTTTTGGAGGCAACATAATGCTTATCAATGAGAATAAGATCCATTGGAGCGATTCTCTCAAATTGAATTACTTGAAGTTGATAATGATGAAGTATTGCACACAATTGAGGAAAAGAAGCAAGTTCAAAAAGTACAATCTTATATCTAATGTCTTTTTAAAGATTGGCAGTAAACATACATTACAAATGATAAGAAATAAGGTCATACAAATTCTTTAATCTACCAATTAAAACTCTCATTTTTTCTTTATCACCTTGTTTACAATGCACTAAATCAATCAAAGAATTTTTATGACCAATTTTATTTTGAAAAATTAAAATGAAAGTATTAGAAAGATTTTGGAAGGAATCAATAGAATAAGGAGGCAAAGAACAATAAAATTTGAATTATTTTTCTCAAAATATGATGTAATTGTATCTTTAGTTTTGGAAAATCTTGCATCAACCAAAATTTTTTTTGCTCACTTTGCTAGTTTTCCAACTTGTTCATTTTAGCATTCCATTGTTAGAGAAATTCAAAAATTGTAATATTTATAGTATTATCTATACCTAGTCTAGTTCCTATTCCTAGGTTTGTAGCTCATTTGATTCTTTATTTCTCAAGTTGTGATTCATTCTCTCTTAGGTAGTGTGTTCCTACTAGTTTCATGACCATTGATGAATTTTGATCTTGTGATGAAGATCTATGTTTTGGAATCTTTGGTGTCACACTAAACAATGTTCTTGGATTATGTGAGGACCTAAATTTGTAACTATAGCCTTCAATTGCATTCTTTTTTTTGTTCCTTATGATTTGGGACCAAACCTATTTCATGTACCATACTTCCTATTCTTGGAAGATGTTTAGGATCTTGAGGCCAACATGTGTATCAAGATGTCTATTTATTGTAATTGATATATTCCTAAAGGAATGTAGTTCATGAAAAATAAAATAAGTTATATTTATAATTGGATCTAAGGTCCTTGACCAAATATTATAAGAAAGTAGGCATGTATGAACCTACCATTTAAGAAGGACAACTTCCAAACCTATTATATTTTATATTTGATTAATTAATGTTGAACTCACTTAGTTCTCTCCATATTCTTATTTTTTCTATTGTGTCTAATCTCCTCCATGGTTGGATTGGTCTCAATGATTTCTCTCCTACATGGGATTATATCAAGTGATATCAGAGCAAAGATTGTGTTCCTTGAGAACTTTTAGTGAAAATCATAGGTTACAAAGCTCTAATTGAGTTTGGTTATAGTATGGAATAATTGAGATCCGAACTTAAATTATAGAGGGTCAGAAAGATGGTTTGATTAAGTAGAGATGCAAATCCAATAATAATGGAAATGTTAATGCAAAGTTTAGCTAGGCCAAAAGCAGTTATGATTGCCCAAAGAAGAGGAAGACCAATTGATTATGAGAGTGATGAGGGCATTTAAGAAGTTATTGTAGGAGATGTTGAATCTATACTTCAGCTAAGATGAGATATTCTTGATAGCTTTGAATAGAGTTAATGCAATTCCACATTTAAATTTTCTAGATTATGGTGATAAGTTAGACTTTGATGAATTGTTTATATTGCTTACTTAAAAGGGAAAGTATTTAGAGTATGAAATATCAAAAATAGATAAGAAGGTAAAAATTGATAATGCTTCATTGAAAAAATGTGCATCTTTATGGTGGAAACATTTGCAAACCAATAGATAAGGGAGAGCTAAATAAATAATAAATATTGGGATAAGATGGTGAATAAATTGAAGGGTAGGTTCTTTTCTGGTGATTATCAGGTTCACTTGCAAAGGAAAATGCATAATTTGAAGCAGAATCAATCTTTAATGAAGGAGTATACCAAATAATTCTATAGGTTGGATATCAGATCTAGACATAAGGATGACGAGGTAGAAATAATATAAATGCATATTTATGGTTTAAAGACAATTAGCTAGGATGAAATTAGTTTGATTAAGATGGAAAGGGTTGAAGAAGCTTATCAATTTTCCCTTAAGGATAGCAAAAATTTGAGAAACATAATGAATCCTTAATGAAGGAGTATACCAAAAAATTCTATAGGTTGGATATCAGATCCATACACAAGGATGATGAGGTAGAAATAATAGCAATGTATCTTTATATTTTAAGAACATCTATCTAGGATGAAACTAGTTTGATTAAGATGGAAAGGGTTGAAGAAGCTTATCAATTTCCCTTAAGGCTAAGGAAAATTTGAAAAAAAGGCACAAACATAGACAAAGAGGAAGAGGTGGTAGATTTTAAAGAGGTAGAATATTCAATGGACGAGGAAGGTCTTATTTAGATCTGAATAAAGATGAAGCATAATGGAAAGAAAAAAATCATACCGAGGAAAGTAAGTAGTTACCTTAGAGGTAACTATCATAAAAGAGAAGAAAATAGTCTTTTCTAAGGAACTTGTTTCAAATATGGAGAATAAGGACATGAAGCATTTGAATGGACACATGTGCATTCAAGAAAGAAGACTATTAGTATTAGTTGTATAAATGCATTTATAGAGTTTGAGTAACCAAAATGTTTGAATCGATCAGAGGATAGATAAAACTTGATAAATTAGGAGAACATTGTGTGATGAGGAATGTGGTCAAGAATCAGTATTAAGGAAACATTTATTCAAAACCAGATTCAAAATTATAGGGAAATATTGTAAGTTCATCATTGATAGTAGGATTTCGTATAATTTGGCATCAAAAGAATCATTCAGGAAGTTGTAGTAACCAAGGATGAAGCATCTAAAGACCTATCAGATTGCATGGCTAAGGGATGATCATAAGGTTTTGGTACATGGAAATGTACTATAAAATCCAGTATTAGATTTTATCATGATGAAGTTATTTATGATTTTTAGTCAATGGATTGTTGACATATCTTGTTGCAAAGACCGTAGCATATGATTGAAAAGCTATACATGATGGTAGATTGAATAGATATACTATTATGGAAAATGAGATAAATAAATTTTTGTTAGGTTTGATTGAGAAACCTAAGAATGAGAATCATACTACTGTAAGGGTTTTTTTAGTTGAAGGTAAAGACATCTTGGATGGTATCAAAAAATGAAAGTATGTTCTATAATTTGATTCCAAATAAACTTGATTTTAGTATGAAAGAGGGACATCTAGAAGAATTTACAAAGTTATTTACATAATTCAAATACATCATTTAAAATAATGTATTAGATGGGTTACCTCATGGTAGAATTGCATGGAATTAGTTCCTAGAGAAAGTTTACCAAAAAAAAAGAACCACATTAGATGACACCAAAAAAAAATGAAGAATTGAATAGACAGTGCAAGAATTATTGAAGAAAGGTTTGATCATAGATAGTTGAGTCCTTATGCATTACTTGTAGTATTAACACCTATGAAGAATGAAGAATAGTGAATGTGTACTAATTATAGAAGTATTAACAAGATTATAGTAAGATGCATATTTGCTTTTCCTAGAATAGATAATATAATGAATTATTTTGAGTGGAAAAAATTATTTTTCTAAGACCATTTTGAAGAATGGTTATCATCAGATTAGAATTAGAGAAGGAGATGAATAAAATATTTCATTTAAGACTAATGAAGATTTGTATGAATGGTTGGTTATGCCTTTTGGTTTAAATAATGCTCCTAGTAATTTCATAAGGTTGTTGAATGAGGTATTGAAGAAATATTTGGGTAAACTTAGGATTATGTATCTAGATGATATTATGATTTTCAATAAGAGTAAAGAGGAACATTTTATGCATATGAGACAAGTATTGTAGAGATTAAAGGAATAAAAGTGGTGGATCAATATCAAGAAATTTTATTTCATGAAGGAAGATATGTTGTATGCGAGACTTGTAATTTTGATAGATGGTTGAAGATGGATCCTAAAAAGGAAAACATAATTTTGGAATGGCCTACACTAGAAAATATTAGAGAAGTTAGACCATTCCATGAATTGTCTAGTTTTTACTGGAAGTTAATGAGGATTTTGAGTTCACTTTGTAATCCTATGATAGAGACTATGAGAGGTGATCAAATTAATTTTAGATGAGCACATGGAGCTGGACAAATTTTTGAGTTATTAAAGTGGAAAGTTACAAAACAACTAGTTTTGGCTTGTCAGACTTCAACAAGGTATTTTAGTTTTATTGCGATGCAAGTGGGAATACAATTGGAATTGTAGTAAGTTAAGAAGAGAGACTTGTTTCATTTTATAGTAAGAAATTTAATGATTTTAAGATGATGTATTTTATTTATGATCAAGAGTTCTATTCCATAATTTAATTATTGAATAAATGTAGACATTACTTGATACCAAAGTAATTTGTGTTGCACATTGATCATAAAGCATTGTAGTATTTGAGTATTCAAGGAAACTTGAACTAGAGACACATTAGATGGGTTGATTTCTTGTAGAGTTGTAATTTTTTTTAAAACACTGGAATGGATATTCTAACTTAGTAGTTGATGTATTGAGAAGAAGGATAAATTCGTTGACAAAGATGAGGGTAGAAGTACTTGGACTTGATGAACTAAAAAATTTATATGAAATGAATCTTGATTTTATAGAAGCATGCAAATATTGTGAGGAACCAACAAAAATTGACCAAAGAAAATGGTCAAGTTATTTCATTCAAGATGACATGTTGTTTATAAGATTTAAATTGTACATACCTAGAGGATCAATGAGGGATTATATGATTAAATAAAATAATTATGGAGGACTTGCTAGACATTTTGGTATTGATAAGTTATTAAGTTTGGTAAGTGAGAGATAATATTGGCCTAATACTTACAAGGATATTAGGAAATTTATTTATAATTATAGAATATTTCAATTTTCTGAAGGTGGTAGCTAGAATATGGGATTATATATGCCATTTCCTATACCTAGTAGACCTTGGGAAGATATTAGCATTGTTTTGTTTTGGGGTTACCAAAGACACAAAATGGGTAATGATTCTATATTTACGGTGGTGGATAGATTCTTTAACATTTTAACATTTTATTCCTTGTAAGAAGACATTTGATGATGCACATGTGAAAAACTTATTCTTAAGGAAATAATGAGATTACATGGGTGACCAATGAGTATACTTTCAAATAGGATATTAAATTTGTTGGTTATTTTTGGAGGACACTTTGGAGGAAGATGGAAATTTATTTAAAGTCTAGTTCTTATTTTCATATGTAATTGGGATTTCATTTTGGCATAAGTGGAGTATCCATATAATAGTTTAGTGAGAAGGAGTATAAGGAAGACACCTTTTGAGATAGTTACTAGTATAATTCCTAAGGGAGTTTTGATGCTGAGAAATCTTAAGATAGAGGGAAAAAGCAGTGTTAAAGAAAAGGAATTTACAAGTTACATGAAGGCATTGTATGAATAATTCAAGCATCATTAGGATATTATAAATCAAAAGTATAAGGAGAAGGCTAATAGGATTATGAGATATAGAGAACACATAGCTAGAGATAAAGTCATGGTTCATTTGAAGAAAGAAATATTTCCTATTAGAACTTATAACAAAATGATTATGAGGAAGTTTGGATCTTGGAATATTATTGAGGACACTTGATTAAAAAAATTCTTATGAAGTCGAGTTACCAAAAAATATGGATATTTCATATATATTCAAAATCATAGATTTGTATGAGAATAATGAAGATGAAAGTAGTTTAGATGAGGATTCAATTATGAAACATAAATATCATAAGAATAAAATAGATAATGTAAAATAAATATTGAGAAGTGGAGTTGGGAGAAGCATAAGAGGAATATATGATAGTATCTGATCAAGTGAAAAGATAGACTGTTTAAAGATTCTTCATATATTTTTCAAGTTAAATTGGATCTTATGGATTTTTTCTTATGCATTAAAGTGAGAGATTCACTATCATATCAACCCTGGATGTCTGACATGGGAGTAGCTTGGGTTTTGGGCAATATTTCATCAACCAAAATATTTTTGTTTAGTTTTCAATTTTTCTATCATTTTTTTAGAGAAAGTCAACATTTGCAATATTTAGAGTATGATCTATAACTAGTTTGGTTCCTATTCCTAGGTTCATATATCATTCAATTCTTTATTTATGAAGTTTTGATTCATTCTCTCTTGGGTAATGTGTTCTTGGTAGTTTCATAGATATTGGTAGATTTTAATGGTGTAATAGAGATCTATATTTTGGAATATTTTGTAACACATACATCAATTTTCTTAGATCATATGAGGACCAAAATCTAGAATTGTGGGCCTTCAATTATGTTATGCTTTTTTTTCCTTATGATTTGGGACTAGAACTATTTTATGTAATATGTTTCCTTTCCTTGGGAGAGGTTTTGGATCTTGAGGATGAACTAGGTTCCAAGAGGCCTATATGTTATAAGTTATGCTTTCCTAGAGGAAAGTAGTTCATGAAAAAGAAAATGATTTATCTTTCGGATTGGATCTAGGGTCTCTAACTGAAGATTGTAAGAAGATAGGGATGTATGAAGGCCAATTGTCAAACCTATTTAATTTTGATATTTAATTAATGAATGTTGATCTCACTTGGTTCCCTCCAAATTATTATTATTTCTATTATTTTACTCTCTTTGTAGGGTCAAACTGGTCTCATTGAGGCCTCTGTTACCAAGGACTATGTCAAAAAGTTTTAGTAAACAAATATTCCATGAACTTGTGATCATGAGAAAAATTACTACACAAGGATTGAGATGTTTTGATATGAGTCAAAGGATCACCCTTTTCATTATAAGTCTTAAGATGAGTAATTCCCATACATTATGGGACAATCAGATAGATAACATCTAAAGACAAAAGATTGACAATGTCACAAGTAGGAATTTTGAACTTGTTTTGAGTCATAGAGGAAATTTCTTTTTACAAATAATACATAATTTGAGATAAATGCTTAATTTATAGAAAGGATGGTAGGAGGAGATGCATGATAAATATTAGAAACAATTTTGGGAATTGAAGGAATAGTCATATATGAAAATGGCACACTTTTTCAAGTGGTCATGGATGAAGGAAAAGAAACACATGAAACATGTGAAGGGACAAGAGGAGCAATAGGCTTAGGAATTCTCACATGTGTAAGATTGTAATTTTGAATAGAAGTTGTTATGATAGGTAGAGAACATGTGTACACATAGGAATAGAACTAGAAATAGGCATAGAAGTTTCAAAACTTGTAGTAGGTAGAATGAGGCCATAATATTGAGAACAATCTGTAATAGAATTTATATTGGTATAAATGAGATGATATATGCTATACAAAATTTTAACACAATATTTATTATAAGGAATGATCTTTCTTAATATTTCTACAATAAAAATTACCTTAGGAATAGAGATTTCTTGACCCAACTACTGTTCAAATTTCTCAAAATCATGGGAATATTTTTGGACTTGGATGGGAGGAATACTTGTAGTAGGTCTAGGTGAATTATCACTACTTTCTTACCATTTTATATGGAGATTATTGAATTAAGATAGAAAATTTTGGTTTTTGTTGATTCACCTCCCTCTCAAAGTATCTTGTGTTCTTAAAATAGGTTTAACTATTTAAGGAAAATCCAACATGGCACAAAACTTACATTTTCAGGCTCTAGTATTTGATGGCACTAATTTTACTTACTAGAAGAACAAGAAGGAAGCATATATGAAAACCTTGTAAAATAGATTTTGAGGGGTAATTCAAAATTCATATCCTCCTTTTGAAATTACATTGACTAGTGATGAAGAAATTTATAATAAAAAATCTAATTTGAAAGCAAGGGAAATTATTTTTAGTAGTCTATGTGACACAACATTTGGGAAGGTGAAAGGTCTAAAAGGTGTTAAAGAGATTAGGGATAAGTTTGTCTTAGTATATGAATAATATATTAAGAAAAAATAAGAAAGAAAACTAAATCTCAAACAAAATATGAGGTCCTAAGGAAGGTAGAAGGTGAGGATATTGAAAGCTACATTTATAGAGTTACTGATATTGATGATGGAATCAAAGTAGCCAAAGGAAATTTAGAAGAATCTAATATTGTACTCAAGATCTTATTAACCCTAGAAAAGGATTTAATACCAATGACATCTTCAATAAGGGAGAGAAATGATTTGAGGTAGAACTCCACCAATCGTCTTATTGGGTCACTTTTGTATTTGAACTTGTAGAGGTTGAAAGAGAAAAGAGAGAGATTACATTTAGAGTTATTGAATATGCTAAAATGGAGACACACAAGATGTTAAAGGATGATAATGAATATCTTCTTAAATAAGGTACTGGTAGACACACAAGTAAATTACTTATAAAGCACTTTAGTTATGGAAGGATGAACATATTTCTAATGATTGCAAGTATAAGGAACATCTTAGTGAAATAGAAGATAAAGATAGAAACAAAAATCAACAAAAAATTGATTTTAGAAAGAGATTCAATTTCAAAGGTAAAGGTAAAAAGAGCATATGTTCTATGGAAGAATATTTTTGTGGAAGATGATGATACTAATAAAGAAATTGAGGAATTCTTAATTTTGGCAATTTCACAAAAGAGAGAAGAGATTACATTGTATGTTAAAATTTTCACAGGAGAATAGATCATAGACTCTAGATGTTCAAACAACATGACATGAGATAAGAAATAATTGATCTAATATGAAGATTATGATGGTGGAGTTATCATATTTGGAGGAGAAGAAAGTGCACAAATAAAACATATTGGGACCATTTCAATTGATAGTATGCATATAACTATTGATTCTTACTATGTCAAGAGTTTGAAATATGTTATGCTAATTGTTGGTCACATGTGCAAGAAGCATTATGAAGTTATGTTTAAAAGACATTGTTTTCTTATTAGAAAGAAATATATAGGTAAGAGGGTTAGTAAAGGTTTTGGTACCATTGGAAATATTTTTGTATTGAAGAAAAAATGAGAAAAAATGTTTTCTAACTCAATTCAATGAAAGATGAGAAGATGAAGTTAAATGGGAAGTTAATAAAGAAAGTGGACTATGAATTGAATGGTGAAATAAAGTTTCATTGAATCAATTGATCCAGTGGATGTTAAGTGGATTGTGATATATCATAAGAAAGAAGAGGATAAAAGGGACATAATAAACAATAAGATGATAGAAAAGGTAGATAAAGAAGAAAACAAAAATCAGATAACTTATTAGAAGAAGTTATGTATGGAATATCAAAAGAAATAAAGAAAGATATAGTTGATCAATGCAAAACAAACATAGAAGACTAGAAGCAGGTAGAAGGTGTGAGGCCTTACTTGATGTGCCATAGCATAGATGACATAATTGCATTATGATACTTTTAATTCAATGTTTTGATACACTTTTAAGATTATGGGGGTATATTATTTTAATAGCTCTATTTTGATGAACCACACTTACATCTGCACATTATGACCTAATGGATACATTTAATGATTTCATTCATTTTCTAATCTATTGCAATTTCTTTGATAGAAACTGAATTTGTAGAAATTCTTGTAATGTGAAATTGTAATGTTTAAGTGGAAATTAGAGTTAAAGGATAGATTGTGATATGAACTAGGACTTAATTCACATGCCTAGGGATTCAATAGTCGTGGATTCAATATTTTGTCACTATGATAGAAAATAGATTATGAAGTTATTTAGAATATTAATTTGATCATGTTAAGTAAACTTAAATGTTGATAATTAGAATTTGACATTTTAATGTTTTGAACACTTTACGTGAAAATGATTAGAATAAGTAGGTTAATTGGAAATGATGAAGTATGAGACCCAAATGTTGATTGTGATAATGATTTATTGCACTTATTTATATATTACTTATATTATTCTCTTGGACTACTATGCTCGAGTTAGTGTGCAAGATTTTAACCACGGGGTTTAACAGGGAACCAAGGCTCAAGCCCATGTGAACATGACATAGCCAAGGTTGAATCGATGGAAAAGATTCAAACCTCATTGTAATGTGTTTTGTTTTGTAAATGTAAATTTTATGAGTGTGTAATAGTTTAATTCATATATTATTAAAGACATGTCACTATAAATGTAATGTGTTATATTTTTTTCTGTCTCACTTGACACTTGTGTTGTCCATGTGTTAATGATTTGTCATTTAGGGTTTTGGGTAAAAGTCACCTAACCTAAACCTAACCTAATGTAGTATCCAAGTTAACCCCTTATGGTAGAGTGTAGGAGAAGTCTCCATCAAGGGAAATTCTAATTCCAACTCCATATTAACTTTTAAGGATTAAAAAGTGGTCCTAGAGGGCTATTTTGGTGAAAAATAAGTGCTCACATGTAGTAGTATGGGTTGGGGGTCTAAATTTAATCTTTAGTAGGCCTAGATGACCTTGGGAACCCTCCAAACAAGTCACTTTCAAACCAATTCGAAATTTGAGTTGTCCCATGAATTTACCCCCACTTTTTTGACTTAGTCAAAGTAGCAATTTTGGCAGGGACAACGGTGTAAGAGATAGTAGCTACATGTTTTTGCCAAAAAATGATAGTGGGAGTCTTTTTAGGGGACTTGGAAAAACTAGTAGAATGTCTACCCACTCTCTAACTTTAGAGACTCTTAGGGTTTGGAAGTTGGGAAGGGAGCTCTTCTACAACCATTCATTACCATTTTGTAAAAGGATTCAAGGTTGGTTTCTTCTTGCCCATGTAGTATTTTTCTTCAAACTTGTATAATGGCATTGCATTCATGAGCATGGAGTGTGAGTTCATATTGTAAGCAAGTTTTCATGGTACTAGATTGTGATGTAGTATGCATGTAAATGTTTGAATGTGATTCATGTTGTTTAAGATTGTGATGTTGTGAGGATGAGATGTAATGTGTTGCTATATTTTATTTTCTCTTTGTTTCTCCATTTTGTTATGTATGTTGTTTAAGGGTGTAAGGACTTCACTCACCCTTTGGGAAGGGAAGAGAAGTCTAGGGTCAAGGGGTTAGTTGGGCTTGAAAATGTATTAAGAACATTGGAGAATCATTCATATCATGTTGGGAGTGATAAGGGAAGTGTGATGTATAAAAGAAATTCATGGAGTATGGGCTCCAAGGGAGCTACAAGTGATAGTAGTGTGTTTGGAAGATGATTGTGAAAGCCTTGAAAGGGCATTGAATTTTTGTTGATGAAAGCCCCAAAAGGGCCCAAACTTTGTTTATCACAAACATTGTTTGATATGGCAAGTCTCCATTTTTAAGGCACACCTTCACCCTATGTTCATGGTTCTGTTGGTGAATCATTGTGAAATATCCTTGGGATGGAATTGATCAAGTGTTGTAATGTGATGTATATGCATTCTGGGATTAGAATGAAACCCTATTTGAGCCTTGTTCCTCAAGCTCAGGGGTGGTCTCTTTGGAGGCCTAAGGTTGGGAGGAGAGTACCCATAGTCCTTGTTGTTTTGTTGTGATGTATTTGCAGATTTTATGCTCAAAGGAGCAATGGGAAAAGCTCAGATTGCTCTATATGTTGCTGTGGCATGAGGAAGGATCTTATTATTATGTGATGCACTTGTATGAAGACTTTCTTTTAATCATCTTGTTGTAGTGTATGGGAGCCATGTAGAAGAGAAATGTGTTGTGATTGGCCCATATAAATTGTTTCATTTTGTATTGTATTGCATTTGCATGATGTAGTATTGGACTATCATTGATAGGTATAGCTGTAATGAATCATGAAATCACTCCAAGAAGATTGTTCCATTGTATTCACTTTGCATTTGAAGAAAAGAATCATGTATTTGATGTTAATTCATGTAATGTCATAAAGAAGGGTATTCAAGTATGCTTGACATTGTAGAGAATATTCATTTTGAATTTGGTTCAATATGCAAATATGTCCCTAGATACAATAAACTTGTGATGAGATGTTATGAGAAAAATGTATTCAAACCCTGTTTGATCTTGTAAAGGATCCTCATAGTGTAATTGGCATAATGTACAAAATTATTCATAGAATTAATTATAGGTATGAAGAAATGGAGTTGTTTGATTTGGAAAGTTGATGTAGTTCAAGTGAAACAAGACTCATATTTATCAAAAGTGAATAGTATGTATGAACCATTAAGCTTCAAAGTTTAAGTGATTTTTGATAGGCTTCAATGGAGTTGTCACCTTAGACCTACTTATGGCACCAAAAGAGAATGTATAGAAAATAAATCTATAGGTGTGTATTCCTTCTTTGGAATTTGTATGAGGATGGAAATATATCTCCTCTACTTGTGATAGTTCATTGAAATATTCATCAAAATACTAAAAATAGTAATATCTCCTGGTACAAGTATGATCAACAAGTTGCATGGGTTAGGAAAAAAAAATCATATCACATGGAAAATGCGCCTAGTATTGAGAAGGAAGGGGAAGTCATGTCACTCAACCCACTTCCCCCCCCTTTAAACTTAGAACAGACTTAGGGACTGCCTAGTAAGGTGCTTTTCCCACTAACCTCAAAACCAAAACATGTATAATATGTGGGAAACGACTAAAGGGTAAACTATTTTGTTTACCCTTGCCACTATGCCTAACCATGTACCACCTACCTTCCATTGTTAGTGCATCTGACATCCCCTGCCATTTTACACTGTACACACAACCATTATTGCTGACTGCTATCGCATCTGTATTCATCAATTTCAATGGAATTTGTTTGTCTAGCCACATCTAAATAGCAAGCTAAAAGTCCTACTTTTGTCAATATTTTTTATACCTTTTACATTGTTATCTGGCTATTTAATATTGTGGCTTTGGATTTTAATAATAATGCTATTGATGTATAATAATATTGTATTAGATTGTATAATAATAATAATGTTGCTGATGTGTTTGTAATAATATTATACAATCCAATACATCAACAACATTATTATTAAAATTCAAAGCGACAATCTAATAACACACAATAGATATTAATAAAATCTTACTTTATAAAGAGACATTTCTAGTTGAAATATTTAATAATATGGGGAATAAGGGAATCATATACTGCATGGATGAAATAAGCTGGCAGTTAGATATAAATTGAAGAAAACTATATATCTTGTAAAGCCCTAACTCTAAGCTTACGCAATTGTGATTTTAGGGTAGAGTTCTAGGGCAACTTAGTGTAATGGCTTTATACATATATATTATTGTACAATGTAAAATAAAATATATCATTATTAGGTTTACCATTTATGTTGATAAGAAGACATTAAAATTAGTATTATTGACAATAATTTTTAAAATACAATTCATAAGATTAAAAAAAAAATCAATAGATATAGTAAAGATAAGAAAACAAAAACAAAATAAATTTATTAAAATAAAATGTAATTTTATCTCTTCATTCCATACCAAACTTACAAAAGAAATATTCAACCAAAATATTTGATTATAAATATTAAATATTTATGAATTTAATATTATTATTTAAGTTTTTAATAAAAAATATTAAAGATTTCAAACTATAAGTTAGTGGTATTACTAATATATAAATTGAAGGAAGTATAACTAAATTAGAATGAATTTAAAATATCCCAATATCATTTTCTCTAATAATGATGAATGACAAACTAAGCTTTAAAATGAAAAACTGAACACCTCTCTCAAAGTAATCTCATTCACAACTAAAAGAACATAAAATATAATTATTAGAGGGATGAATTTGAATTGTAAAAGTAAGGCCATGAAAAATAAAAAGTAAGGTGACTTTAAATTAAATATGAAGAGAAAAGAGAGATACATGCGTGAAAATATTGATATTGATAAATAAAAATAAGGAGGAGAAACTAGTGGGAGAGAGTGTATGTGTATGGGGGACATAAATATGAAAGGAAAGGAAAAGAAGAAGTAGGTGATAGAGGAATGGGAAGAAGAGAGAGGAGAGTGAGAAGAGTGAGAAGAGTGAGGATATGAAGACATAGAATAGAGATATTTAAGGTGATTGATAGTATATAGATAGATACAAAGAGAAGATCAAAGATAAATCTACTACATAGAATATAGATAGCGACAAGTGAATGAAAAATATATGGGTAAGATAAGATAGAGATGGAGATGGAGATGGAGACACATAAAGGATTATGTGTGTGTATAAGAAAGATATAAAGGAAAGGATAGGGAGGTAGATAAGGAGAATGTGTGAATTAGAGAGATGCATCGATATAAAGATAGAAAGATATATAAATATAGAGTAAGATGGATGGAAAGATATAGAGATGATGAGATACAGAAACTTTTAAATTATTGATTTCAAATAGCTAGGTTGTACATTTCATGTAGGAAATAATAGTTTTAAAGGGATAGATAATTATAATTTGAGAGGTAAGAAGAGAGTGAGGGGTTGGGGACAATATTGTGAAAGATGAATAATATAAAGAAAAAAGAGGGGTAAAGAGGTGAGAATTTTGATAGAGATAAAAATAGATAGGAAAACATGGGGAGAGGTAGTGTGTAGATAGATGGATCATAATAGAATATTAAATTCAAGGATTATTATGAAGGGAGATACAAAGAGGAAGGGAGTGGGAGGGAGATAAATGTCAAGAGGAGAGGAGAGAAGATAGATAAAGAGAGGGAATTATAAAAATATATGATGTGATAGATGGATAGCGGATAGATAGACAAATAGAGAGCACACATATATTAGATCAAAGAAAAATTAGAGCAAATATGATATAGATACATATAAGAAAAAGTTAAAGAGGGTTAAGATAAGATATAGATATGGAGGGAGAAAGTCATGTCTATGTGTGTGAATAATAAAGATATAAACATGGGGGGTAGGGAAGTCAATAAGGAGAGTTCACGAATAATTATTAAGAATATCATCAAAAGTATATAAGACTATCAGCTTAATCCTTAAAAGGTGCAAGGGCTAGTTTTGTTTGTAATTAGAATGTTTATTCTAAGTTGTAATATAAACATAATTAGCATCCACAATAATATATATATGTATAAAGCCATTACACTAAGTTGCCCTAGAACTCTACCCTAAAATCACAATTGCGTAAGCTTAGAGTTAGGGCTTTACGAGATATATAGTTTTATTCAATTTATATCTAACTTCCAGCTTATTCTGTCCATGAAGTATATGATTCCCTTATTCCCCATATTATTAAATATTTCAACTAGAAATGTCTCTTTATAAAGTAAGATTTTATTAATATCTATTGTGTGTTATTAGATTGTGGCTTTGAATTTTAATAATAATGGTGCTGATGTATTGGATTGTATAATATTATTACAAACACATCAGAAACATTATTATTATACAATCCAATACAATATTATTATACATCAGCAACATTATTATTAAAATCCAAAGCGACAATATTAAATATCCAGATAATAATGTAAAAGGTATAAAAACAATTAACAAAAGTAGGACTTTTAGCTTGCTGTTTAGACATGGCCAAACAAACAAATTCCATTGAAATTGATGAATACAGATGTGATAGAAGTCAATAATTACGGCTTTGCGTATAGTGTAAAATGGCAGGGGATGTCAGATGCACTGACAACGACAAGTGGGCGGTACATGGCTAGGTATAGTGGTAGGGGTAAACAAAATAGTTTACCCTTTAGTCATTGCCTAACATGTGAGTACTCAAGCTCCTAGAAAACTTGGCAAATAGGGGCATAGTACATGCACTTTAGTGGGAAATGGGTCTAGCCACCTCCAAATGGGCTTAAGTTTCTACCCTGTGCAAACCACCACCACCATTTAAATCATGACATCACCTATGCTTTTGGAGAAAGGACACAAATAATTTTCTTTTTAATTTAAAAAAAATCATAAAAAATTAAGATACCTTGAGTGAACCAAGGAAAGAAGCCTATGTAATTTAAAGGCATGCTATTTGACTTAGAGAAGCGGGGGGGGGGGGGGAATCACGTGAATCCCCATCACTCCCCTCTTCTCTTCTCCCTAGGCACCGCCAAAGGATTATGGGTCAAGCCCCATCTTGCCACATGTGCCCATACCTTGTCAATTGTTTGGGACTGCAAATTAATTGGTGTTATGGAAGTGATTTAGTGTTAGGTGAGTAGAATAATGTTAGAAAGGTAGTAGATAAATTCATTGTTAATTAGAAATATTTGGGGTAATGAGGGTTAATTAGTAGAATTTTTTTTATTTATTAAAGTTTTATTTATTAGACTTGTTTAAGATACTTGAGAATTATGGTAAGATTCTAGGAATAGATATTTCATCCATGAGATCTTATCTTATGGGTAGAGTAGGTAGTTATTATTATTTTGATGAGAGAGTATAAAAATGGTACATAAATTAGTTGTGGCATAATCTAGGAATTTTATTTTGTAATATAACTATGTTTAAAAAGTACTTCATGATCCTATCTTAGTTATTTGATAAATTAAATTAAAATTCAACAAAAATAGTGTAATATTAGTCCTGATCTAGTTAGATTAAGTACTTTATATGTTGTCCTTCACTTAAGAGTCTTTAGTCCACTTTGGATGCATTAATGAATCAGAGATTTTAATACTAAAAATTTGATGGAAAGTTTTAGAGTGGTATAGATTTATTAAATGTAATTAGAAGGAGACTTTCATAAGGTGTCAATGATAGTTTAGGTTATTATATGGTAATGAATTGAATAGTGATAAGATGTTTATGTATACTACATTTTTCTATGTTAGTTATATAAAAAGATATATACATATATATTAGATTTGATGAAGTACATTATATACAAACATTATATAATTATATGCACCTAATCTTTACATAAACAATTCACCTAACAAATCTTAATCAACACACTTTATATATAAGATGTATTAGGATGTTATTAAAAATATTAAATCTTGAACACTTTTATAATATATGGTTCATATTAAACCATTGAGTTAGTGCTTTGAATTAGCCTTCAGATATATTAGATGACCTTCAACCTATGTGCTTAGTAATTAGTGGTCACTTATACATGAAACTATTTTGAATCTTAACTTATATTGGTAGTAATATATGCATATGAATTATGCAATGTGAGATGAGTAAATGTCACCTTGAATAATAATATAGGAAGAAACTTAATTTTTAGGAATAAATCAGATGTAATATTAATGAAAATGTTATTAAGGGCTAAGAGAAGAACTGTCTAGGATATTAGTGGTGAATAACTTGTATAGAGCATTGAAATATGACAATACATAAGTGAGCTAGTTAGTGTACAAGATAGTGGAGCCCTAACCTAGATGCAGAGTTCAATTTCATGCCTAATTGAATGCCTTAACATGATAACTAGTAAGCCATGTATAAGCTAACATCAAGGGGCTTAGAGGAGTTGATTTCCTCCTCCTCACCTAATGTTGACATTGTATCATTAATACTGCTGCCCTGATATCCGATGATGATTTGAGATGAACCTCTATCCAACCTAGCAAAGATCACTTTGGTTACAAATGGAATGTATGTTGTAATCCTATAAATATTATCATTAGATACACCAGACCCTTGGCCATCGATATCCTTGCCAACAAATTATAGTCCCCGATGTGAGAGATACTTGCATGCTACCCTTTTAAAATAAAATAATAATAATAGAAATTTGTTAATTGTATTTTTCCCTATAATTTTGGGCATGACAAAAGGTAAAAAGAACATGACCGATTAATATTAGATAGAAGTTAAAATTAATTTAGTTAACTAGAAATAAGTGAACAACAAAATGAATTTTGTGCAAGTAAAGAATAAAAGGGGAAGATGAATCAAAGATCTTATCCTATTCATTCCAGGTACTCTTTTTCTGACAATATTCATTCTTTTGCACAAAAAATGACACATTTAATGAGTGTAGAAGTATAAAAAGGGGATATGTTTCTAATGGAAGATTCTATCATTGTAAAAAGTTAGAGCATAAAGTAGTTCAGTGCAAAAATAAAGATGCCAAAAAATTATGTGGATATCACTATAGTTTCTATAGACATGGTTATATAAAGTCAAATGCATTATAAATATCAATGTCATAAATAATGAAGCTTCTAAATTTAAAAGTGATGTACTACTAATTATGAATGAAACACAACATGATATATTATAATATTATGTAATGATGGTATGGTTTTCTATGAATGTAATATGTAAGGACATATTGCAAGGTTCTACAAAAATATTAAAAAAATGGTGATTATTTGATGATTGAAATATATCCAAAATAAAGGAGCATAATATTTTTTTATATCAAACATAGAAGATTGTTCTAATAATGGTCTAAAATCAAGTTCAGATGTTGTTTCTTCTTTTGTCAAATGACTTAAACCATTGCAAGGTTGAAGGGGAGGGGCGGACGGGGGAGGAGGGGTCATAAAAAATTATTTTCTCATCAATGCATGATGTTGTGCATTATCTCATCATGAAAATAAGGCATAATTATTTTTTCTAGAGGTAAGGTTTGTGTTTTTTCATTTAGAAGGATGACTATTTGGTTCTCTAAATAGTGTAATATTTGTTTCATTGTTGTTCTTTTTGAGTTTTTTTTTTCAAATAAGAGTAGGAGATATGATATGTATATTAGTTCTCAAATTTAGATTCATTTGGATGTTGGATGATATTGTTATGATTCATAGAAGATTTCGTGATAGGACAAGTTTGTGGGATAGTAATTTTTTTTTTCATACAATGAAGACAAAGTCTAGAGACATTAAATAAATAGTGTAAGAAAATTTTAATGTCCTATCTACTATTAAGGAGAAAATTGACTCTCTTGTCATTTTAGATGATGTTTATGTAACAAATAAAAATGTTTTTATTTGGTTGAATCTTTTCAAGAAATATGGTTCATTCTATCATATGAATTAAAGTTTCTCCATAAAGTGTTTGAGGTTGTTTCTCCTCTTTCATCTAACCTAGTGCATTAGAATGGAACATCTGTTTGAGAGCGATTTTTTTTTCAAACTGATGTTGGTGCTCAGTTATCAGAGTTGTGTATCAAAAAAAATCTTAGCCCTTTTCCTTGATAGAAAAGTGAAAGAATTTTATTTTCTTGAAACATTTTTGGTTGTTATTTTTTATCAATGACAAAGGGGGAGAATTTTGGAAATATATGCTCCATTGTTTGTTGTCATTGATGTTAACCATTTTGTTCTAAAGGTGTTTGTGGTTTCTCAAACACTTGTTCAAAAATTTTCTATTCTTCTATTATTAGAGGAATGATTCTATATATTGAATCTTTAGAAAGTGGAAGAAACATATCTATTTAGTGTTATAGTAAAGTGTAAGATAATCAAAATAGTGGAAGATGATCATGTAACTCTATAACGTAGTAGAAGATAATCATAACATTGGAAGACTATAGATATAGTTATGTATTATGTGATCTATAGAATATAGTGTTTTACAATTATTCAATATTATACTCTTATATCTAGTAGTCAATGTGGTATGAGTGTATGTGGCTCTTTAATCTGTGTAATTCATAGTTTTATAGGTGCAGTTAACAATGATTCATTTTGTTTATTTTGGTAGGTTTCTACTCTTTAGGGATCGAGCATGAAAGTGTATTGTTATTTATATAGATAGATTCAAGTTTTTTTTCTTCATTGTGTCTTTCTTTGGTGATCTAGAAGTCATTCCTGGTGTTCTAGAAATTTTTTATTTAGTATTTAAGTTTAGTTTAGTTGTTGTTATGGTTTGAAGACATGTTGTGACAACTCAAAAAATGAACTGTTGGAATGTTCTGGTATTTTTGACATGGCATATGGATCTAATAGTGGTGTATAGAGATCAAGATTTAAGTAAAAGGTTGAATGGTTCTTTGGGTAGCATATTTCTACAAATTTGAGATATATTTAGTTATTATAGTAATTATGTACCTAGCATTAGGCTATGCTTAGCACGTTATTGGTCTCTCTTGGACTAGCTCATGTTTCCTAATTTAAGTCTAAAGTATTTCATATAGTGATTATCTATTATTGAGATGAGTTCATAATATGTGTGACTCATGTATTTAATATTTATATCTTATACATTTGTGTTCACTTATGGCTTGGTCTCAATGCTTTTGGAGTATGACCTTAGTGCATATATTTATATCCTTGGTTGATTTATAACTTCAATAGTAATATACTTTTGCCATGGTCAACCTTGTTGTATTTCCTAATGATGTATCTTTTCTATAATTATAGTTTATGTTATAATTATTTATAATAACTTTGGGGGGGGGGGGGGGGGGGGGGGGGGGGTTGTTGGGGATGAATTAGTTATCCTTAGGTCTAGATGTACCAATTCAACTTTTAAACAATTCAAATAGATCAATCAATCTCAAATACCCACCAAGTCTCTATAGAATATTAGCAGCAATTTAACATATCATGCATTTACTTAACTCCCTATCTCTATAAGTGTCAATTGCTAGTAAACAAACTATTGTAAAATATAGCATGAAAAAAAAAACATGCACACATGAAAATAAGACTTTGACACTATGATTTAACGTGGAAATCCAATTCAAAAAAAACCACCAAGTAACATGCTACCAATTTTTCACTCTTCTAAAGTGAGCTCAGTTCAGGGCCAACCTTATTAAAGGTTATACAACATACTATTAAATGTGACCCTAGTAAAGGATTTAGTCACCCTATTAGGAGTGGCCTTGTAAGAGAACTTTATAGGATAAAAGTACAGAGCTATGTCACCTTTCAGGCTAACTTATTAGAATGACTAAATTTGAGTATTTCTATCTAAAAATTAATTTTGTTAAATCATATAATCTAGATATATTTATTCTAGCTAAGTTATATATGGTCTCACACTTTTTCAATTGGAGATGTCTATTAAATGCATGTTTTATACTAGTTTGTATCCAATTACTAAAGAAATAAAATTATTTCAGAAAAGTGGCATTTCAATAACTCCTACTATTTTTTATGATTTTTTTTAATAACATATAAACGCCATTTTATAGAACTTAGAGTCAAGAATATTCTTATGTAGAGTTTATAGTGTTTTAATTAGATATAGTAGATTGTAATTAAAAAATTCTACAAGCATGTATTTTAACACTTGAAACTATGTCACTTTTGAGAAAGAAAAAATAAAAAAAATTATATGACGTTCTAGAGGAGAGAGTGCTCTTCTAGAATGTATAATTTTTCTCTTGGTTAGAATAGATTTGTTTTGAAAAATGTGGTGGGAGATGAAAACTATCGATTTCAGGTGAGTTGAAATTTGAATCATTATAAAAGAGAAAATATAGGTCTAAAGCTGATTTTTATTTTTGATTGTTCTAGCTATATATGTTATCTATAACATAGTTTGAGATCAAAAAGAAATAAAATTATTTCCTTATAGTTTTGTGGTGGGAACTAGACCCCCAATTTTCAACATTTTTCAACAGCTAAATAATTGTTTTTAAAAATTAGGAAAATATATCAATTCTTATTCTAAATAATTATTAAAAATTATAATACTAAACTTCATCCATTTCTACACATTTCGTTAGTTTACTTCATTTTCAAATTCAAGATAATAATACCAATTTTATGTCATTGAAGGTGAACAATTATACTTTTGTTAGCCTTTTCCTTTACAAAGGGGTGACACAGGTTTGTGCTTTCACCCTATAACATTCCATTAGAACATCATCTTGATTAAAGGATTTACAAAATAACTATTAGTTCAACCTTGATTAAAGGCTTTTGGATTGATACAATGGTTAGAATGTAATAATAGGTTTGATCTGTAAATTACAACTCACTTTGCAAATTCAGATCTTCATTTGCTCATCTGTTGGTTCATTGAATGGCCTCCATTAACATCTCCATAATTGATCTACTTGGCATCTCCCCAAGAAACCACACTTCAAAAAATCTTCACATTTCACCTTTTTTATTCTCCTCTTAACAAATTATCCTTAAGATTACCAATCCACTAAAATCTTAAAGTCTATTCCTTATGCCTCCTGAAATAGGTAATTTTGATCTTTTTTCACGTAAACATCATCGTTGATCTTAGGGTTAGGTTAGATTCATCGAATCCTTCCATCTTTTTATTCTCCTTCTTCAAGAAACTTGTAATCAAATCCTTGCATTCGATCACTTAACAAACTCTCCTTCTAAATTAAATATTGTAGCTCATCAATCCTTGTCTTCCATGCGCTTTGCCTAATTCAAAATTCTAACTGTGTTGGCCTCAGATTCAAATCTTTCTTAAATTGTAACTTTTTTTATCACTTAGTACTCACTGCATTCTTCATCTTATTCATTATTGTGTAGCTCAACACACACTATACTTTCTCACTCAACATCAACATGCTCAATCAACCATTACTACTTTTGGTCATTACTGTATTTCTTCATATATTTTCTTAGCAATAAATAACACTCAACTTTAACCATTTTGTTTGGATTCTATATAAGTTCCTTAATCTTCTACTTCAGCTCCTTCATTGACTGTACAATACTAATACTTAGTCAAACTCATCCTTATAACTTGTTCAACTATTAGCTTCATCCAACTATCTTCTTCATATAGATTGAACAACACATTATCTTGTCAAGGACTAACTTATCAAGTTCCCATTGTATTTCCATGATACTTAACACATCACAACTCAACCTTTCACTAGGTCATCTCAAGATCTCTTCTTTCAAATCATCTTCATCAATAAGATGATATGGTACTCTACACTGTTAGAAAAATGTCTCTCTAATAGGTTTGACACTCTATCTTACCAATAGGTTTGAAATTAATGACAACATAATAATTGCTCCAATTGTATATTTCAACAATTCCCCGCTTTGACATTGATGGAAATACTAGTCATAATACACTAGTTACCATGCAATCCAAAAACTTCAATACTCTATTGTCACATCCCTTTGTGTTTTTGTTCTCTCTTTCTTAGATTCATTATGATTCTCATCCAATCAAGCTCAAGATGCTCCCTCTATGTTCATTACATATGCTTTCATTGTAGCAACCTCAACATAACATATGGCAACCTTTTGAAAACAATCATTCTCTCCCTTTGATATATGAATGGTAATTTCCATGCAGTAATATTCTCCCTCTTTGTATCCATTTGTGTATGGTAACTTAGTAATACTCTCCCTCTTTGACAACAATGCTAATGAAATTTTCCCATACACCCATTTTCATGTCACTAATCTAACTGATATAGTAATGTCATCTCATCATTAAATCCTCATAGCTTTTTATACTAATAGTTCAATGTATTTCTTTTCCTTTTCATAGCTTTAGACAACTTCTAAAGTGTGACCTCCTATATTAATCTGTAAGATATTCTTCTCATAATAATTGATGCAATGCAACATCTTTGCTCAATTTTCTTCAGGTAGGGGAATGGCCCCTAACTTGATTCTTAGATACTCAAAAGCATCCTTAGGTAGTGCCTTAGTGAATATGTTAGCTAATTATTCCTTTGTGTTCACATATCCCAATCTCAACTCTTTCTCTTGTACCATCTCTCTCAAGTAATGATACTTGAATTCAAAATGCTTTGTCTTTGGATGCATCACAATAGGTTTAGTGATCTCTTCTTTCATTCCTTTCAATAATATCTTGATCCATACTTGTATAATTTAGTGTTTTAGTAACATATTTAGCTTCTATTGTATATTGTGAAATATATTTCTGCTTCTTGCTTGTCCAAGAAATCAATCTTCTTTCCAAGAAGAAAGCTCCTCCACTTGTTCTTTTTTTTGTCGTCAATATTTCTTGCTCAATCAAAATTTGTATAAACTTTCATTTAAAATTTGTCACTTCTCTTGTACCATAGGCCATGGTCTTTTGTTCCTTTAAGGTATCTCAGTATCCTTTTTACTGTCATCATATAATTTTCTTTGGGATTACTAGATGATCTACCAACAATTCCAATAGCTAATACAATGTCATATTTTGTATGTACAACATATTGTAGTTTCCCAATCATAGACCTGTATAATGTTTGATTCACCTTAGCAAAATCATCATTCTTTGATAATTTGTGTCCAGCCACCATAGGTGTTCTGTCATGCCCAAAATACAGGGCAAAAAAACACCAATTTTTTTTTTTGTTGAGATAATTAATTTACTATATAAATACATGCTACATTAAAAGCCTTATGGAAAGTTTGACCAAGGATTAAAGCAAGTTTAAAATACATATCATAAAGATGTAGAGTCAGTACTCCAACACAATGCACACAGGTTCAAAATCCTAAGTCTTAACACTGTAGGAACATTTAGTTTAGGTTGAATGAGTCAATTGATTAAACATTAGATTCAAGTTGCAAGATATGACATCAAGCTCAAAGTGTATTTAGGGTTTTCAAGTTCTTAAGTTGATTATGATGATATCCCTTATTACAATATACTAGATCAATCTTTAGGAGAATCTAATTTTGCATTTAAGGGTTAATCTATCATAAAATAACATACTAATACTTAATCTGGATATTATCATAACTCATTTAGAACTAATTAAATTATTAAAACATTTATCATTAAACTATTTACAACATCTAACTCATCTTCTATCATAACCCAACCCATCACATTACGTTACCTAGTCAACTTGAGGTATAACACTTCCCGATCCACTAACCACCTTCTAGGTTTAAAATTCAAGTGCATAATATCCGAATACTATAATTGTCACATAAATTTAAATCCCAACAAAAGACTAATAACATCAAATTTCTAACTAATCCATTTCCAATCCTAACCTTAACTTAATTATTAAGAGAATGTTTATCCATTAACAACTAATACTAGCCTTTGACATAAAATCTTTTAACCCTAATGCAACTTCGAGTTTGCTAAACCCATAATTAAATCCATAATATAAATATGAAATCATTACAAAAATAATTCCTTTGATAAGATATAACATATTTTCAATCATGCTCTACTATAGAGTAAAAATATGTCATGCCTAACTCTACTCCTTTTTGTTTCTCCTTATTTACTTTAGTTTGTTGTTTTGTCATTAGTTCTATTACTAGGATATTTTAAACTCTAAACACTGTTTTGTTTATGATCAGATAGTTAAGTTTTGGATTTGTGAGATACATTTTTTTATGGATACTACTTTTGTATTTCAGATTGATTGTACTTGGGATTTCAGCTGATCGGATCTAGTTGTAATGCTGATTTAGAAATGTATGATTTGATCTCAAAACTGAAATGGGTCTTTGTTATTTATGGATGTTTGCAAGGAATTCTTGATGCAGGATTGTTATTGCAGGTTGTTCAGTTATTGCTTTGATAACGAAAATCAAATTTGGATTATTTCATACAGATCTGGTATAAATTTATGTGTTGGTTTATTTGAATTTTATATATTTCAACAGATATATTTAGATGGTAAGCATGATGTTAAATAGGATGTCTGTAAAACTCTCATGTGTTTATATGTATTGGTGAGTGTTTTTACATAGATATCAATCTTTATTTTCTTGATAGAAATTAAACACATTTAATGTGTGTATGACAAACACATTTTGGTATTCCTAAGATTGAGAATTTCTCATTTATATTGCTGTAATTGTTATTTGTGAGAAATTCATTTCATACCTATTTGTGCTTGACTTGTATAAATATATTTATTTATATTAAGTAGCTATCTTGAAGATTCATACACAAAATTCATATGAATATAGGGTGAAATAATCACACATATTTATATAAATTTAAGTGTGAAATATTTAATTTAAACTTTGCATATGATAAGATATATATATCTACAACTGTTATTACTTATGAGGTCATTGTGTTTTCATTTATTATATGTTAATGAGGATTCATTTTCTAAAACCCTAGTGGGTTTCGAATGCTATGTTTATGGTAATATGTTAATGGTTTGATAACCTAAATATGGTGGTGGATTTGGACTGTCATTGTACTCGATCCCACAGTTGAATTTAATGCATTTTTATGAGGTATTATGGCACTAAGGGTTAGTCGATCATTTCATTTTGTGAGTTGGAGTTCCTGTTAAGATAGGGCCAAAAACTTGGCTGTATTGTTTTGTTTGATGAACACTTGTAACCCTTGTTGCTGTGGAATTGGTATCATGGAGGAGTTTGTTGTATGTAAATGCATGCTTATGAGGCTGAGTATTGTGGAGTTGCTCACAGCCAGTCAATTTGATACATTTCTCTCTGGTGTTGTTGGTTAGTGTTCGATTTGGGAAATGTGGTTTAGATCTTTGTATTTGGGGCTTCGACTTTGAGTTGTAGTGCAGAGCTTGTGTTAAGCATTCTCCATTTCATGTATTACACATAGGGGCATTCTCTATCCCTACTCTCTCTTACTGTTGATTTCTTTGATTAGTAATAAAAATATTAATTGATGTATAAAACTATGTTGCATCTTGACCCCCAAGTCTGGAAGTGGGCAGGGCTCGAGATGCTTTGCTGAGTGTTGTCGATTCCCATGCTCGAGTGTGGATTTGTAGGGTTTGCTTGGTAACTTAGATTTTATTTGAGTTTTGGTTTTTGTTTATTTTTCTTTTAAAAAATATGTTATAGAATGCTATGCTCGGTTTGGGAATATAGATTTCATTTGGGATATGTTGCTAGCAATTTGGGTTGCTGTATATGTTGGAAATGTTTAAGAGCACATTATTTTTGGTTAAAAGCTGAGTTCTTCATGTTAAACTAATGTGAGTATTGTTGCCAGAAAACTTGTTATGGTCGGCAGTCATAATATGTAACAATTGTGTTAGCTTGGGTATAGTTCATTTGGTCATACAATTTGCATACTACCATAAGCAAAAAGGCAGAGTGTTGTTTCATTTGACTGTTATATAAACTGTCAGTTTTAGCTGACTTTGGAAATTCTAGGCCCGACCATTATAATGATTCGTAGCCAATGCTATTGAAATGGAAATCGGTATGGTATCGATTTGTTACATGAACTTATAATTAGGTTAACACTCAGCAGTAGGTACTCGACCTAGACGTTTTGTTAAACAGTTAGCTTGGTTCAAAATGATATCAAACTTTTAGGCAACAACACAATTTGTAATTTAACTTTGAAATAGAGTTACAACTGATGTCTGGTTTGAATATGCATGTGAAATGTTTTCATTTATAGGTGTATAAGGTTTCATATGATATTTGGAATCTTGTAATTGCTGTTATATGATTTCCAATCATTACATTTTGTCAAACAGTTTGTTAATAGTTAGACTCGATCATTATTTGGTTGAAGAGAGTTGAAACAGAGTTAGAGTATTAATATAGTTATTTATAGTTAGCAATAGATATTGATATTCTGTTGTTAAAAATATATATATATATATAGTAATGTGTTGAATGGTGTATTTGAGACCATATGTAGTTGTGTTGTGTCGAATATAGCTAAGGAATTGAACAGATGTATGAGATTGTGGTAACGACATTTGGTTATATGGTTATCATGAAACTTAAAACACATATATTTGGCATCAACATTTTGATAAATAGTTAGTATGAATTTGCAAATTCATGGATTTTGGATGAGAAGTCATAATTTTATTAAATTGTGAATTTGAATAATGCTATTGTAGTTTAAATAGGGAAATAATGAGGAAACATAGTGTGGGTAGAACTGAAATCATAGTAATTTAGATGTTTAGGTATACATGAATGATAACATCATAATTGATCATCTGCTCAAACATAGATTGAATTTGTTTATGAAAAAAAAAATTTATGGGGTGTTAAATTTTGTTATGAGGTATTTGGTTACATTTTATAATGTTCAAAATAAAATAGAATTCTACAGATGCAATCTGTTATTTATTTGGATTTAGAAATGTTGCAATTTATGATTAAATTGAAATGTTGATTTCAAATAATGAATCGGTTATGATATATGTTGATGATATTTATTTTTAAACAAGAATACCATTTGTACTTTGATATTATTATTTTGCTATTTCGAAGGATTAATATAGGTTGTTATGACAGCAGGGTTAAATAGTATAGTACTAAGATCAGTAAATATCATTAAATTAATGTGTCAGTTTAATTGTATTTATGAGTTCTTATTATTATAGTATTTTTTTTTGTTGTTATAGTAATCTAAATTTATCTTTGGAATAGGCAGAATAAGATGTGTTCAAATAGATTAAAGGATGTAGTATCATGTTGAATACTGATTTTATATCTGTTGCATGTACATTCTTAGAATATCTGTTTGATGTGTATTTTAAGGATAGCTGTGATGAACATATATCGGGGTGGCTGAATTTGGTTTATGCTGTTCAGTTAATTAATTCAATGATAACTTTAAAAGGAATTGGGTGGGTTAATTACATATAAAAGATAATTGGGCTTACCTATGACTTAAACCTATATGGTTAAGTATGGAGAACAAGGCATATCTCTATTTTGTCATTGACAAGTATAATAGAGAATTTCGTTATGTGTTGACTATGCGCATACCATACATGGATGCAGAATCTTAGTGCCATAACAATGACACCTCAGTATATATATGATTCATTTATGGGTTATTCTCAGTGTGAGTTTAATTTTGCATTGTCAAGTAAATGTTTACTTCTTGCATATTAATTATGGAACTGCACTATGTTAAGTGAATTAGATATCTACATTATGGTTATGTATATGTTTGTTCTAATGTGTATGCAGGTGGATTATGCTTTTCAACTCAATGTGTATAGAGCCCTTTTTTGTGTTGTGTTGCATTTTTGTGTGTTTTTCGGGTGCTTCAAGTTGATTAGCAAGTAGCTAAAGATTACTGTTGAAGTTTCTTCATGAATCAGTGCTTAATTACTTGTAGGGTCCATATGTTGGACATTAGAGATCAAAAAGAATGTTGTACTTCACAATTGTACTGAACTCAATATGTAATAGCATCATATTGGTAACATATATGGATGATATCATATTTCATCTTGAGTATTTTGGATTGAGAGTGACTCAATTGTTGTATTTGTACTCGTATTAAGTTGATTTTATAAAAAAAATTATATTGCATTCTTTGTACTTGTTATTGGTTTTCAAATTTATTTGTTTTTGTTAGTGGTAGTGTTACAAAATCTTAAAATGTATTATTAACATGTTTACTACATACTAAACCTATAACATCTAACACTTTTCATTTAATGTAATTAAATACATAAATAAGGACACAAACATTTTTCATTAAAAAAAATTCACTAACACTAAATTCAAATATAAATTTTATAAAACATAAATTAAAATCTAACACTAATTAAATCTACTTACTTTATATATACAATAAACTATCCTTAGTTAAAAGAATAAACTTACTTTAATATCCTAATATAATTCTAACACCTAACCCCTTATCATCTACTAACAAACTCCTAACTTTACTTTATTAACATTAGTAACTTCTTACTAACAAATCACTTAAGAATAATTAACCTTCACTAATTCCTAACACCCAACTAACTAACCTTAAGTCACTAACCAAACCCCAATCCAACTTACTATTCCAACCAACCCACACCACTTGGCCACTTTCCTAGACCCAAGTCATCTTCTATGGCATCTCCCCAAGGCTTTTGGCTCACTGCCTCAATTACTTAATGCATTGAATTGGGCTTGCAAGACCATCTCCCATATAGCATGCTTGCCGAGGATGATTGTATTCAAGGAGGTTGGAGGTGACATGTTTGGAGGGTGATATTTAAAAGACCTTCATCCCATTTCCTAGCCACAACCCTTATCAAATCAACACCCATCTTTCAAGGAAACCTTACCCATTTTCCTTGGGTGGTTTCCATGATCTCTCACATGGACCCAAGTCTAAAAGTTTGTAGCCCCACATAGGCCTTGTCTCCTTGAGGATGTATGCCTAATGTATGGGAAGAGGTGCCAGTTTGAAAGAAATTCAAACAAGACTCCATCCACCAATCATATTTAAGTGGGAAGATGATTTGATTAAATGCTTCATTCCAAACATGTTGATTACCATTCTCAGCCCACATCCAAATGCACCTGATAATAGAGAAGGTGGAATTCAATGCTAGAGGAAGGAATAGAATAAAGGTAAGTAGGTTGTTTAGATATGATTGTGATGTGATAGGATAAGAATAGTTATAGTTAAAATTTTAGTGGGTGATAAAGATTATTAGGTGAAACTTAGGATAGTTAGATATATTTTTGTTTTTTTTATTTATTTTATGATATTTAATAAAATAAAACAAGGAATATTTAGAAAGAATCTAGAGGGAATATGCTATGTCCTAAAGGGAGTAAAATTTTCCCATACAAAGGGCATAGAGCATTTTTTCTCTAGAAAGGATAAATTTTTTTTTTTTCAAGGGCTATTTTCTTTCTAAGTGTTTAGATTTTCTAATTTATTACATAGCCAAAGGGGGATTTTTTTTCTAGGATATATTATAGCATAGTGTTGGTGTTATGTTGATACACTCGAATATGAATATTTTTCTTCTCAATAATTATTGTAATGCAAATGAAATACCAACTAAATAAATCAAACTTCCTTAACATAGTTTGGAATCAAACTTCATTACTTTATGTAACATCATTTCATCTATTTACCAATAAACATATGCATACAATTTGAATTAAAAGAATGACATATGAAAGGAAATTGGTCTTTTTTTTTTGACACATGTGGGCTAGCCACTTCTTATTTATTTTATTCAATCATCTGATTCAAGAACTCCCTCGAGAAAGACCCAAGGAAGAAAACCTGAGATCATAATCGTTTCAAAAATAAGGTTAACAATAAATTTTTACAATAGGATCATTATCTTAAGGAGAAGTCTCCCAAACATTTGAATTGAAATAAATAAAAATATAAATTCTTGCTTGGCTCCATATGAAGGTGACCACTATGAAATCTACAAATGACATCAAGGTAACCATGGAGAAACCAAAAATCGACCGGGAGACAAATAGTTTTAACACAAGGACACAAACAACCAAATACTCCCATCCTAGGTTTACACAGTAGGTTCATTAATGAACTAGACTAGGGAGAAGGTGGATTTTTCTAGGACAAGAGAAGGTGGTCACAAAACCATAAGAAATGCCCCTTCTGAGGCTATAATCACAAGAACTTCCATTTTTTCACTTCTCAATTCCCAAATCACAAACATGGTTTGTATTAACGAGTAGGGGCCTATATCACCTTGCATTGTCCCTTTCCTCATCACGAGGAGAGACTCTACACTGCTTAGATTTCAACTGAAGCCCTCCTCCCATACATAGCCACTTCTACCCTATCCGAGGTTGAGTGATGCCAACATGACCCTTATAGTTTCCCTCATAAAAAAAAATGTAAAACACAAAAAGAAAACAATCAAGAAACCCATCACAATCCCATCCCTTACATGTTTCATCATACATACAAATACACACACATGCAAAAGCATACTTAAGAAATGAAAACACAACATGAAGACATGAACATGAAGGATTCCTACCTTTACAAATGGTTATGGCACCTAAAATTTTGAGAAGAGTTGTCCCTTCTTCCTCCTTCAATCTTGAATTTTCTGTCTCTAAATGTAGAGATTGGGTGAACACTCTTCAACCCTCAAATTTGCAACTAAATAGGGTCCTAACTCAACCACCTAAAAATTGCAATAACTCTAGACTTTACTAAGACCTTCTTGGGTTTTCTAACTTAATCCTATCATTAATGCAAACTTTATGGTGGAGTATAAACTTGTCAAACTCATGGTGAAGTTTCAATTTTCGCATTAAAGTAAAAACATGATATTTGGGTGGTCACAAAAGTCAACAAAAGGGGTTATAGGGGTGTAAAATTCCCCCAACCCATACATATACCCCCTAGGCACTTAGTTTTCGTTAATTTTGGCCTCTAGGGTCATTTTTGGGCTTGTTAATTGGCTTGAAATATTTGGACATTCTAAAAACCCTAAGAATGCAAACTTATCTCTAAACCCTAATTAGGGTAAGGAATCTTGATTACCAACTAATTAGTCTTAGGTTACTAACTAGTCCATCTCAGATTATTATGTTACTTAGCTAATCCTAATTACATGTTGATATACATATACATATTATGACTGTCAAGTGATACTATAAGATCATTGTTACAAAATTTTAAACACTTTACAATTATGGTATGATACACACAATTAGATTATGGTACAAATGAAATACAAAATAACAAGGTCTGCATCTTTCATTAGACTCACCCCTAGGTTTCACAACTATACATAGGGTCAAGTTCTGATTCTTCATTAGATTTCCCAACTAATAATCCTGCACACTTCATTTCACACATCAGTAGTTCAAGAAAAATCACATGTATATATTTAAAACTCATTTGGATAATCACATTGATCAAAACATCAACTTTTATTTAAATAATCCTTTCTCATTTCTACACACATTTAATCATCAGTAGTTACATAATCAATATAACATAACTTATTCATTAATTCAAATTAAACTACTAAAATAATCATCTTTGGGCATGCATATACCTAAACATCATAAATATCACCAATAAGGAATATTGAACTATCTAAATACATATAACCTAATCATTGAGTACCATAATCAACATCATCATCATCATCAGATGAAACACCTCGTATAATAGATTTAACAGATAAATTCATATTTAATAAGTACATGTGAGGAGAGACCTTACATGTTCCAAATAGTCTTGAGTCTTCCATACCAAAAGTCTTCAAATTTTCTTTGATATACTTTTATTGAGTAATAAAAATACATTTGTTCATTTGGTAAACTTGCAAACCGACAAAGAATTTAATCTCTCCAAACATTGACATAAACTCCTTTTCCATTTGATCAACAAAGGACTTTCTCAATGAGTCTTTCCCTCCAAATATGATGCCATCAATAAATTTTTTAGCTAGCAATATCTTGTTTCCAGCTTCACTTTTCAGATATAAATTGCTATTGTCATTAGTTCTTGCAAAACCAATTTTCACCAAGTAATTGTGTAACCTTTCATACTATGCTCTAGGGGCTTACTTCAAACCATATAAATATTTGTGTAACTTATATACCATATTACTTTTGCTTGGATCAACAAATCCTTTAGGTTATTCAATGTAGACTTCTTCCTCCAAAATTCCATTTAGAACTACAGATTTTACATCTATTTGATATACTTTGAATCCTTTGTAAGAAACATATGCAATAAAAGTACCACTCCTTCCAACCTTGCAACTAGGGAAAAAGTTTCACAATAGTCAACCCTTTCCTCTTGTATGCCTTAAAAACTAGTCTTGTCTTGTTCCTTGTGACTTCACCTTTTTAATTCAACTTATTTCTGAATACCCACTTAGTACCAATCACATTCTTATCTTTTGGTCTGGGTATCAATGTCCATGTTTTATTCTTCTAAATTTTCTCAATTTATTCATTCATTTCCTTGACCCAATCTTCATTCTCCAAAGCATCTTTGACATATTTAGAGCCAAATTTACGTAATAATAATTTATCATTCTTCTTGTCATGACTCCTGAATCTTTATCCCTAATAATTTGATTTAGTCCATGATGTCTTCTCACATACTTTTCCAATATATGTTTAGATTTGGGTTCTTGTTGTTGTTCACTAGATTTTGAATGTTCAAATTCTTTAATTATATCTAGCTATAACTCAACTTCCTCTATCTTATGATTGACAATCATAGTTTATGACTCAGCTACTATAACACGATGCTTGACAGACTCTTGATGCTTGAAAAAATGTTTCTACAGAACCTTTACAGTGCCTGTCTATTGATGCTCAACATCAACAACTACTTTTTCTTGTTTAGGTAAGGTGTTAGGTTCACCTTCATATATATAGAAAAACTTTCTATAATCTCCAGGTTATTTCTTGCATTCTTCTTCATTTTTTTTTGTAAATTCATCAACTCTAACATTTACAATTTCTATAATTTTGTGTTAGAATTTAAACACTTATAAGATTTTCTTCTAGTGGAATAGCCTACGAATATTCCTTTATCACTTTTTGCATCATGTTTACCTTTTCTTTCATATTTCAATATGTAGCATTTGCTTCCAAATACTTTAAAATAATTTACATTTGGTGCATATACATACTAGAGTTTAAAAGATATTTTGTTTGTTCCTTTCTTCACTTGAACTCAATTCACAATGTAGACTACAATGCTAACTACCTCTCTCCACCATTCCTATGAAACATTCTTCTTCATCATTAGCATTCTTACACAACCCATAATTGATATTTCCCTTATCTTAGACATACCATTCCATGGTGGTGTCCTCGGTGCACTCATTTTCCACTTGATTTCTTTATCAATGCAAAATATGTTGAACTTATTTGAAATGAATTCACCACCTTTTTCTGGTCTTAAACATTTCAGACTCTTACCTATTTCTTTCTCAAATCTAGCTAGATACTACTTAAACATTTGAAATGCATCAAAATTTTCCTTAAGAAGCATCACAATCACCATTCTAGAAAAATGATAAATAAATAAAATAAAGTATTTATCACCATAATAGCTATGTATTCCAATAGGACCACATAAGTTAGTATGGACTAACTCCAAAATATCATCAAAGAATAGGTCTTGCTCTTGAAACTAAACTTTGTCATTTTACCCATTTGATATTTTTGCACATCACTTTATCAGGTTTTTTAAGTCTTGGTAACTCTTTTCATTTTACTAATTTTTACTAAGTTATCATAGTTCACATGATATAGCCTCTTATTCCATAACCAAACATCTTCACATTGTGCAAATAGACTAGTATCTTCAAATAGGTCTAGATAGAATAAGTTACCTCTTTTTTTCTCTTCACTTCCAACCAATTCAACAATAACATCATAGATCTTTTCCTTTTTGTTTAGGAAATCAACTTTGTCGCTTGAACTTATCAATTTTCCTACACTTAATAATTTATATTTCAAACCAACAACCCAATATATATTTTCACACTTGATCTTTTTATTCATTTTAGTTGATCTGTTATCCTTCACATAACATTGTGCATCATTACCAAACTTAACACTACCATTATATTTTTCTATCTTATCAAACTCACTTGTATCACCAGTCATATGATGTGAGCAACCACTGTAAATTATCCATCTATCATTCTTACTCACATGTGAGATCAATGTAGTTTTCTCATCTTCATCACAATCATTTTTCATTGCAACATAAATAACTTATTCATCATGATCACCATAATAACTATTAGAACCATCCTCTTCAACAATATAACAAGATTTATTATATTTTTACTTGTAGTCTTTTTTGTCTCTGTTGCTTCTATCATCTCTTCTTCCTTTCTACTTGGAATCATTCCTTTCCTCTTTGTCATTTCTATAAATGCATCTAGAAGCAATATGAACAACTTTCTTGCATGTAAAATAGATAATAAGAAGTTTACATTTGTATTTTACTTTTCCTCTAGGAAGTATTCTTGCCAATAATGCTTCAAGTTCATCAAGGTCATCAATAGATCCATTATCACTTTCTACATACTTTCTTTTCTTCTTTTTCTTAGATCCATCAAGGGTTAGTTGGGCTTTGAATGTAGATTCAACATTAGTAGGGGAGTAAGTATAAAATTTCAATAATTCAAATGCAGTAAGTCTACAAATCAGACTGTCCAAGGCTAACTCATTACTAGGTGTACATCTTAGTTCTTGAATAGTAGATAATCTAATTGTATAGATAGGAAGTAAAGTCCTTGATACTTTACTTATCATAGTCTCATTAGATATGATTCCCCCAAATCCTCTAATAGCATTAACTACTTCTTTGATATGACCATAATACTGTGTAATATTCTCACCTTCTTGCATTCTCATTTCATCAAACTTTCCTATCAATATTTTTGCCTTAGTGCTCAATACATTCTTGTCTCCTCCATGGATTTTTTCCAACTTGTCCCACTTTTTCTTAGTAGTAGTGCATTCCTTCACATCATCAAATTCAACATAACTGAGGACTACTAAAATTTCAATCATCATTTGGTTGTGCTCTTTCTTCTCTTTCATTTGTTTGATTTTCATAGGTCTAGGCACCTCAATGTATTTATTATCCAAGTAGTAAGATGTGGAATCTCTAACACTAGTTAAGTGCAATCTCATTAGACTTTCCATGCTAGGAAGTTCTCAATGTTCAGCTTAGGTATCTCTCTCTTGTACATCTTGATCTTTTGCTTGAGTCCCTTCAAACTTTCTTGACAAGCACTAGTGCTTTGATACCAATTGTTATAATGATTTAGAATAACTGAGAAGGGTAGGGTGAATTAGTTATCCTTAGGTCCAGATGTACCAACTAAAAATTTAAACATTTCAAACAGATTAATCAATCTCAAATACCCACTCAATCTCTATAGAATATCATCATCAATTTAACATTCTATGCATTTTCTTAAGTCTCTATTTATATATAAGTGTTGATTGCTAGTAAATAAACTACTATAAAATATAACATGCAAAACAACAACGTCCACATATGAAAATAACACTTTGACACTAGGATTTAATGTGGAAACCCAATTTGGGAAAAACCACTTAGTAACATGCTACCAATTTTTCACTCTTCTAAAGTGAGCTCGGTTAAGAGACAAACTTGTTAAAGTTATACAACACACTATTAAATTTGACCCTATTAAAGGATTTAATCACCCTTTTAGGAGTGGCCTTGTTAGAGGACTTTAGAACATTTCTTTAGATTTTCACCTTGATTAAAGGATTTACAAAATGATTTCTAGGTCAAACTTGATTAAAGGATTTTGGACTGATATAATTGTTAGAATCTTATAGTAGGTTTGATCTATAAAGTACAACTCACTTTGCAAATTCATATCTTCATTCACTTATTTGTTGGTTCATTGACTAGCCTCCATTCATATTTCCATCGTTGATATTCTTGGCATCTCCTCAAGAAATCATACTTCACCTCTATTGTTCTCCTCTTCACAACTTCTCCTTAAGATCACCAATAAACCACAAACCAACCTTAAAATCCATTCCTTATGTCTCCTTAAATAGGTAATTTTGATCTTTTTCTTCATAAACATCATCATTGATCTTACGGTTAGGTTAGATTCATTGAATCCTTCCATATTTTTGTTCTCCTTCATCTTCTAGAAACTTTTCATCAAATCCTTGCCTTTGATCACTTAACAAACTCTCCTCATGCATTAAATATGTTAGCTCATCAATCCTTATCTTCCATACACTTTGACTAATTCAAAATTCCAAATATGTTGGCCTTAGATTCAAGTCTTTCTCAAATTGCAACTTTCTTTGTCAGTCAATAATCATTGCGTTCTTGAGCTCAGTCATCATTGTATATCTCAACACAAACTATACTTTCTCACTTGACATCAATAGGCTTTCTTAGTAATTACTATGCTCAGTCACTACTACACTTGTTCATAAATTTGCTTGACAATAACTAATTCTCTACTTGAAGTAGTTTGTTTAGCTTCCATATAAGCTCCTTAATCTTATGCTTTAGCTCCTTCATTGACCATTGAATATTGATACTCAATCAAGATTTTCCTTTTGAATTGTTTAACTCTTAGCTTCATCCAACTATCTTCTTCATATTGATTAAACAACATATTATCTTGTCAAGGACTAACTTATCAAGTGCCCATTGTATTCTTATGATGCTTAGCACATCTCAACTCAACCTTTCACTAGGTCATCTCATGATCTCTTCTTTTTATATCCTCTTTATCAATCAAATGATATGGAACTCTACATTATTAGTAAAATGTATCTCCAATAGGTTTGACACCCTATCTTACCAATAGGTTTGACATCAATGACAACATAATAATTGCTCCAATTGTAGTTTCAAACAGTTTATGCTTTGGAAACATTGCATGGTATAAAGCAAGTGAATAGAGTGTCAGACAATGGAGGTCTACAACTAGTAGCAGAGTACAATGGTAGATGTAGGAAAGAAAAGGAAGTGATAATGTGTTGCTAAATTGATAACATGTGCAAATAACCTGTAGTGTGTAGAGAATATTTATATATTGTTGGAAAGAGTTGTATGTTATTGTGATATGAACTCTTAGGTACATAATATTTTTGTTGTATCTTTCTACTTGGTAAGTGAGACTTTGTTTGTTAGTCCATAGAAATGAGATCTTCCCATTTTTCATAATAGATTCATACATCAGTGACTTATTCCTTGTTAGAATGATCTCACCATGTTTTTTTCTTAGTTTGGGTTTTCCATAGATAAAATCTAAGTGTTTATGTGTTGATGGTCCTACTCATTAATTTCTTGTTTCTTTATGTGGAGATTATTTAAGTGAGATATAAAATTTTAGTTCATGTTGATTAACCACCGCACTGACTCTCAAAATTCATAGTGCTCTTAATAGAATAGTCAAACAAAATGTTGATGGAGAAGGATAGGAGCGTTTTGAGTGGTGTTGGACTAAAAAAAAGGGTTTAGGTTAGAATTTGTTACAAATCCATGGTACCTAATTAATACATTTTCTATATTGTCTATTATTGATTAAATTCCTATGGAGGCATTCAAGTTATAACCCTTTATTGACACATCTTAGAGTTTTTGGTTATGAGGCATATACACATTTGCTAAAGGAGAAGAAAATATAGTTGAAAAATATGGTTATAATTCATTGGTTAAAGTCATGATGTGAAAGGATACAAGATTTGGGGCCCTGGTGCATAAAAGTTAATATGTAGTAGAAGTGTTATTGTTAGAGAAGATAATAATTTTTTTGTCACTTACAAATTGGAAAAACTATTTAAAAAAAAATAAAAATACATTATACACCTAATATATTTGAATTAAGGCCCCTAAATAAGCAAGAATATGATATCTCATCTAGCTCAAAATATTCAGAAGAGAAGGAAGAACCTCCAACTTAACTTGTTCAAATGTCTTCAAGGTAGAGTTAATTACTTGAAATGTATTCTCCTAATGATTGGAGATGTATTTTTTCTTTGACTACTAGCATGGATGAACCTAGGCAATATGTAGAATCTTGGAAGATTTCTATGAATAAAAAAATGAAATACTTGAAAAAGAATGATACATGGGATATTATACCCTTTCATGAAGGACGCAAACATATTTGTTGAAAATTGGTTTTTGAGAAAAAGATTGGTTTATGTGGAAGCATTGAGAAGTATAAAGAAAGGTTGGTTGTAAAAGACTACTCTTGGGTGGAGTGTGTTGATTGTGGTGAGGTATTCTCTCTTGTTGCAAAAACAAGATTCACTAGGATTTTTTTTAGTGTTTCCTCTTATGATATAGAGGTTAAGAAAATGGGGGTGGATTTCCTTAATAGTAATTTGAAGGAGGATTTTTACATGGAACAACTAGATTATTACATTTTAAAAGGTAAAAGTAATTTGGTATATAAATTAATTAAATCATTGTATTGCCTCAAGAAAATTCCTAGCTTATGGTACTAATAATTTGATACATATGTGTTGAGTTTGGAATTTGAATATTCCAAACCATATCAGTGTGTTTACTATAAGTTTTGTGGTGATAATTTCTTTCACATTTCATTATATATTGATGATATATTGATGATATATTATGTTGGTCTCTCCAAGTTTTTTTGTCTATTAGTGACAAATAGTTAGTCATATATAAGGTAGAGTCAGTGGGTCATCACTACAACTGAGTTACTCTATAAAGGCTAAGTCATGTAAAGTCTTGTAAATAATCATGTCTAAGCTAAGCTCTATAGGAGCCGAGCAAGAATTTGGTCAATAAGTACTTTCATATAAGTTGAGTGTAGTTAATTTTGATAAGATCAAACACATAGATGTTGAGTCATACAAAAGGAGTTGGTTCAGTTAAAGCTAAGTGAGAACAATTACGATCGAGTGTCAAAAAAAGTATGTATTGAGTAATATAGAATGAACAAAATATATGAAATGGTACAAACTTTGAGGTAAAACATTTAAAGTTGACATGTAAACAAGATTTAATGATTGTAGAGTTTTTTACAAAGGTTCTTACACATTTTGAAATGGATCACCAATCCCTATGTAGAGAGGATGACCAATAAAATAAAGAGGCAAAAAGGGAAACATCTAGACTGTTGATCTTATTTTGAAAGACTCTATAGATGTCTTTAAAAGGGGAAGATCCACACCCTATTTTATAATATGAGACACTGGATGTGAAGTGTGTGTGTATGAAAAACAAGGAAGTGAATTATTATGTAAAGGAGTTAAGTTTTAGAGGCAACATGATTTTAGAAGCAACATAGTTAGCAACCTAATGAAGCAGTAAAGGATAGAATTAAGATATATCATATAAGAGATTAGATCAAAGATTAGAAGGAGGAGATTTGTAATCAACATTATAAGTGTACACCAAAGGATTAGGTACTAAATTAGTTTTGATAGATTGAATCTAGGTAAATCTCTTAACAAAGTGGTCCTAATAGGCCTTTCTAAATCTCTTAATAGAGTCCTTACTTCATTGTAAGTGTTAAATCCTTTAATAAAGGTAGACCTAATAGTCTTTTAAAGCTCTTAATAGGGAAGACCCCTCATAGGGTAGATCATAAGAAGTGATCAAATTTATAGTCCTTAATAGGCTAACTTTATTACTACAATAGTGAAGATTTGTGGGTGTCATCCCCACCCTAGTTTTACCTTTACCTTGGAGGGTTTCTAGGTAACCAAAATATTTTGTGTTATGTGTTTACATTTCATGGATGTGATAAATAGTTATATTTATCTCAGCATTTGATATTTCAATTTATGTTATGCATAATCTAGATATGAGATGGTTGATATGGTAAATACAGTCAAGTTGTTTTAAAGGAAAAAAGTTGTATAGATCCTTATTCACCCCCCTGGTATCTTAGTTTTGCAATAAACTTCAAACAATTATTATCATAGCCTAGTTCTCTTCAAAGGAGTTTAACAATTAAGAGTTTAGATCTTGGAGATAGAGGCTTACAAACTGGGAAAGATTATTGATAATCAAATGATTGACATCCATCTCATACTGTAGAAACTTGAAGTAGCAAGAGAGGAACCAAGGAAATCCCTAAGAAAGAGAAAAGATATGGCTATTCAAAAAAATCACAAACTTTATCAAGAAGTTGATACTCAAGGATTGCTTAATGATGAAAATTCCAGTGAAAGTAATGCAACCATTGTAGATCTATTGGAGAAGAATGATATTTTGAATGAAGAAGTTAGAAGATTGAAAAGAGAACATGAAATCCAGTCAGTAAGGCTATGTCTAGTGACTAAACAAAAGAAGAAAGTTGAAGAAGATAAAGTTATGTCTGAAGAAGACAAAAGACAAATGACTATCAGACTTAAAGAAAGGACATTTGATATACAAAAGCTTACAAACACTCATCTAGACACAATGAATCAATGGATACTTGCAAATCAAGAATAGAATATGAAAGACATGGAGATAGAAAATATGAGATCACAGAGTGCCCAACTAAGAAATCAATTAAGATCTAAGAAAGAACTTGTGGAAAGGATGAATAAGCCTAGTGAAACAATAAGATATTTTCAAGAACTGATGAGATCACCTAGGTCATCTAGTAACACCTCTGGATTAGGGCATATAAATAAATATTTATCTACTAAAGAAGGAGAATCATCAAAGAGTGGAGAACTAAGGAATGCAAAATCAAAATGCAAACCTACATGCTAGATCATTGTGGTAAACTTGGACATACTATAAACATTTGTAGAAGTAAGAATGGTATGCAAAATCCTAAACCTAAGTTTACTACTAATTATTTTTATTGCAAGAAGCAAGGTCATCTAGCACATGAACGTAGATAAAATATAATAAATACACCTACCACACCTAAATTTGAGGGATATTTCTAGAATTGTTAAAGATGTGGAGATAAAGTATATGAATGCAGATCACATGAAAAATCTAATTGGATAACCAAAAGGCAGAACAATGCACCTATGAAATTTTTTTTTAGTTGTCACTAGGTTGGACATGTGAGAAGTAATTTCAAGATCCAAGCACTAACACCAAACAATGAGCATGTCAAAGGTAAAGTGGATGTTGAGAAAATAAGGATATGAATCAAACCTAGAAGAAAAAGGAAGAAGCTAGAAGCAACGAATCAAACAAAGTTAAGATCGCCCAATCTAATGGAGAAGGTGATCACATCACCTCAAACTGGTTAAGAAAGGTATGTAAAGAACTGTATATTTAATGACTTATTTTACATTAGTTCCTAACATAAAATGTGCCAAAAGTTCATATATACATGAGAAAAGGTGCATTAGAATAGATTTATAAAAGATAGTGCAATGGAATCATTTAAATTTTGGGTGTTGAGCATCAATAACACTATCTGTATTGACTGAGTACCCTCAATGACCAAACTAATGTATAGGCCGAGTTAGATGGTATTGACTGAGTTATGTAATAAAGATCGATTTCAAAAATTTAATGACAACCAAGACAACTAGATTCCAACTAAATGAGGACACAACATTTATGGAAGCCCCAACTTGAGTGAATGAAGGTATATATCAATAATTTGAAGGCATTTTACACACCTTGCATTCATATTTCAAGAGCATAGAGCAATTTGAGCAATTTGTGAAGCAATTTTAAGGTGATTAAAAGTGGGTCAGTAGTGGAAGTGTAATCAAGTATTAATTTTCAATGGTGTTGAGTTGTTTAGAAATAAAATTTTCAAAACCCTAAACATGAAAAAATGACATCTTCATCATCAACAACAAAGAATCAAGGAAAAAAGGTAGTAACAAATGTTCAATTGGTGAAGAGTGACACTTATCCTCCACCTAAATACAATGTTATTCCTAAAATTGATATAAAAGGAGATTTGATGGGTGTGCTATCATCGATACCACCTAAGGTTATTATGATTCAAAATACACATAGTTTTTATATGTGTAAAATTGGTGAAGTGGGAGACTATGAAATAAGATTAGCGCATGAGAAATTGTGTGATGAAGGAGTACTAAAGGATGAGTTCAAGATTGTTGATAGGAAAGAGTTAACTCATGCCATAGATTTTTTGAAAAATTTCAAAATTGAATGGATCAAGGGTATACTAAGCCAAATTCATGATATGGAGTTATGGCTAAAGAATGGGCTGATCAATATTATAAAGAAGATGATTCATGTTGTCACTAGATGCATGCACCCAAAAATGGTCGCCTAGACTATGGGCCCCCATTATTCAATTTATCAATTTATCAAATTTTCTAAATCAATAGTTTGTAATATTTTATTAAATCAATTCAAATCAATTTCCTTGATCAAATTCGATTTATTTCATTTCTAAGATTGATCATTTTATTCCAAGTCTTATTTAATTAAAAGAAAATCTTCTCTTTTAATTAAATAAAATAAAATCCCCATTTAATTAAAAGAAAACCTCTCTTTTAATTAAACAGTTCATCCACATTTAATTAATTAAGAGAAAAACCTCTCTTTTAATTTAATTTAATATCTTCTATTTAATTAAAAAGAACTTGCTCCCTTTTAATTAAATAAAAATCCCACTTAAATATCTCTTTTGATGAAAAAAGGAAATAAAATAAATTCTTTTTATTTAATTTCTCTACACTTAAAAATGTGATCTAAGTGGGATTTATCTTTCCACTTTCTCCTCATCCACTCCTCTTTTCTAATTGGTGGAATCTTGTCTCACATGGATCACCACTTTCTTCTCAACCACTCCTCTTTTCTCATTGGTGGAATTTTGTCTCACATGGATTAAGCTCTATTATCCCATATTGGTTGTGAGAAGCCTCTCACCTCCATAATTTCCTTTATAAGGGAGAGCCCTCTCCTCATGTTAGACACCCATGATTATGCTATCGTTATGCTATAGGTTTGAAGACCAATTTTTGAAGGAGTTTGAATACAAAAGCTTTTTGTGGAGAACTTCTATTTTCTTGTCTTTTTCTCTCTTGCACCCATCATGGGCTTTTAGCTTAGATCTTGCATTTATAGATTAGATTTTGCTTTCATAGATTAGATCTTATTTTCATGCATATTTGAAGATCATGGAGACTAGCATTCTTGCTTTTCCTCTTTGAATCTCTCATCTCATGGTGTACTTGCATGGGCACAAAAATAGGTCAAACTGAGGGCCTCCATTGCAAACCCTTGCACTCTATGAGTAGAGAGCTATGGATCGATTTGTGAGGGCTCATTCTTGAGTTTTCTTATATGTAATGATTCATAGAAGTGTGACAACATTTTAGCACACATTTTAGCAATTCAAGAAGCCATATAAAAAGGTAGACCACCATGTCTCATCTAATCAACATGGGGGCATAAAGTCAAAAGAGATATCTAAGAAAAAAATTATAAGACAAGTATGGGTTCCAAGATCCATCATTGAAGATATTATCTATAAATCATCAAAAAGAAATGAAAAGAAGCCTAAGGCTATATGGATTCCAAAATCTCTCTTGAGAGAGTCTAATGTTGAACAACAATTAAATTTGACATTCAAGCTTCCAAAGAATTCCGCTTCATCTTCTTCCAAAAGCATTCTTCCATTCCATGTGCCTAAACTGCAACCTTTTCTATCCACTCCCCATATTCCTTCATTCACATTTTCTCCATCCTTTCGCTACCCTTCAAGGTGTGTGTTGACGTTGATCTTGCCTTCATTTCCATTTTTCAATCTCACTCACTTCGCATAAAGCCATATCCTCCATTTTTGTCTCCCATCTTCCTTTCCCTATTAGCATCTTTGAGCATATCATTTGAATTCCTTTGTATATCGTGGTTTAAACATTCAAAGAGCATTATCTCAAAAGCTTGACTTCTTCCAAAAAAAATTGAAAAAGATTGAAAAAAAAGAAAGAAAAAAATAAAAAATTTGAAAATGTGCCTCGGTGAAAACTTGGTAATCAGGCACCTTGGTAGCAAAAGTAAAGAGACATAAATTCATCCTATGGTGAAAACCACTCCCTTGTGGTGCCTTGGATAAGTACCATGATGAAAACCTAACAAATAGGCATCATGTGTAGTTTTCTACATCTTTCATTCATTTCGTCTTCTCTCTTTGATCTTGACAATGTTGACCTATAGACAAACATTTGGCTATCTTGTGAGATATCTTATGATGCTCTTGTTTTCATTCCTTTCATGTTTAGCCTTCATATCTATTTTCCTCCATTCATTCTAGTCTTTTGTTTACCCCTTTGGTCTTGATCTAATAAAATAGAGTAAAATATGATGCTATAAAGTCTCTTGACATGTCTACTTCTTTGGATTGCATCTTTCCCACTTTTACATTATGCTTTCTTGAATTATCCTATACTGGCCTTTCATTTCTTGTCCAAATGTTCTTTACATGACAAATTTTCCCTAGCTTGGGTACTCTTGCGGAGTCAACCTTTGAAGATCACTTTCACTTGCTTCATACACTCCTTGCTTATCCATAATATCCATTAGCTTATTGCTTCATCATGTCCTCCACCTTGTTAGACATTGGGACTACACGATGTGATCTTGCTTAAGAGTTTAATGCCCATTCTGTCTAGGGGTATCTTTGTACATATTTATTGATCCTGAAAAAAATCCAAAAAAATTGATATATTTTAAAAAATTCAAAAAAATGATATATTGTAAAAATTCTAAAAATTGAAAAATGTCCTGAAAAAATGATCATCTTAGTGACAACCTAGCAAAAGGCACTTTGATGTATCTTCAAAAAAATTATATATTCCAAAAATACAAAAAAAAAAAAAAAAAAAAAAAATTCAAAAAAAATAGAAAAAGTGCCTTGGTGAAAACCTGGAAACAGGTGCCTTGGTAGCAAAAATACAAAAAAAAAAATAAATTATAAAAAGTCCTAAAAAAAAAAAAAAAAAAAGAAAAAAAAAAAAAAATTATAAAAAGTCCTGGAAAAAAAAATAAAAAATCCAAGTGGTGAAAACCTGGAAACGAGCGCTACTTGAGGCCTTTGCACCCCTGTTTCTTAGCAAATTTCCTCGACACTTAGCCTTTCTCCACCATGCCTTGTCCTTGTTACCTTGGTTTGGAATTGGTCTTTGTCTAGGGGGCATAACTATGTTAGCTTTGGTTTCTTAGATGTGTGAGTCTTTAGGACACCTCGCAAATGGTGTTTTTCAACACCCATTGACATCGAGTGTTTTTCAACACTTATTGGTTTGGTCTTACCCAGTATCATCATGTGATCTTACCTTCCTGCAAGCATTTGATCCTTGTCCTCAGAACTCAGTATCAGTTAACACACTTAAATTTTTAAACGCAACACTTAATGCTTGACTTATGTCATGATTTTTTTTTCTCTGTGTACTAACTGTTATTGATTTTTGTTGAGTGTCTTTGTCTGATAAGTCTCTCCATGATGCATTTCTAGAAGACTTGGGGCATGAGACATGTTTTTATTTTTTTATTTTTATTTTATTTTGCTTGTGGGTGTGGTCTTGAACTCTAGAGTGTCTTTTGTTGTCCCCTTGAAACACTTAGGAGATTTGAGACATCATCCTTGATTGTTTTTGCACAAGCATTCTTATAGTCATCTTGGCATCTATGCCTTGATGCGAGCATAGTTTTTCTATATTAAATTGGGTAAGCTAACATCGAAGTCATCTTGACCTTTATGTCTTTGATGCTTATGTTAGAATCTTTCCACATTTCAATCCAATATAGATCGCATTCATATCTTCATAGTTGCATTTGTAACTAGTGATGATTGTGTGATTTTTTGATGTCCGTTAATAATGGCCCAATGATGAAAATAAGTTTTTTTACATTCTCTAATGAATGATGAACACAAAATCCTATGTTACAGTTGCTCTTTTGCAAGTACACCATTGCATTTCATGTAGCTTGCATTATTAGACTTCATGTTAGTTTGCATTTTTAGGCTGCATTATGAGTTTGAGAGGGTTCTCCTTTCATCTTTATTGTGGACATTTAATCAATTGTGGTCACATTTTGATCTTCATTTCCTTATTTTCTTTCATGACCTCAATCGAAATTTCTATCTTAAACAGTTGATTGATTTTTGGAGCATTTTCTTTTCTTATTTCTATTTCTTTCCATATCTTTCAAACTTCTATCTTCCATTTTCCTTTTCCCCACTTCTTTTCTTCTAAATCACCTTTGGGGCATAATATTTCATGCTTGATGATCTACCTTGGTTCTATGATTCTTATATCTTTCATCTTACATCAAGAACCTTATCTTTTGTTCGATTTGATCAAATTTATCAATTTGTTGTTTCTCCTCTATCTCATTTCGATTTCGATCATGAGGGGGCAATAATTATCAATTTCAATCCTTGATTCAGTTTTATCAATTTTATCCTCGACTTTTTCAAGTTAAAATTTATTTGTATTCTTTGTCCTGATGTGTTCTCGAGTCAACCACACATCTGGGTTGTTTTGTGATCCCAAATTGACCTCACACTTCAATTTCTTTCTTTGACTACATGTGTTCCCGAATCGATCACACATTAGTCAAAGACTAGATACCCAACATTTGACAAGATAAAGATAATGTATTGCCAAAGAAAAGAAGAAATTGAGGCAAATACAAAAGTAAAGTAGAATGGACGTGGCCTGTCTATTTCAAACATCACTAATCCATTGATTGAGTTTGTAGTGAGAGTGATCTCTCATAAATTTTATCAGTCAAGACAAATGAATAGTGTGATGTGTACGATTGTTGATCAGGCATGGAAGATTGTGATGAAAGATCATGAACATGATCTTGCCAAGCTACAATGCTTGTAACTAGAAGAGAACTTGACATCAATCAGGAAAGAAAAGAATTCAATGTGTAAGTTTGGATCATTGATCATTGATCATGTGTATTTTATTTTATACTTAGAGTTATTTTCCAACAATTGGAAATATTCTATGGGAGTGAGGAAAACCTGCTACTATGAAGATCAATGAGTATATTAAAAATCTGGGAGAAATTTTTGTGAATTTTCTAGATGGATATTTTGGAGAATTCAAGCAAAAAATGAGAAAGAGATTAAGGATTCCAACATCTTTAGTTGAAAAGCATTATAATGATGTGTATTTTCTAATTAATATTGATTACACATATACACATGGAGTTAAGACAAGGGTAGCCTATCTTAAACCTTTTTGTTATGAATTTGATATTGATTATATGAGTGTAGCCATTACTGCATTACTCAATGAAGAAATTGATGCAAACGTTGAGCCCTTTGGAAAATATGAAGAAGAAAAGATAGAATAATAGTAGACATTAAGATTGTTTCTACTAAAAAGAAGAGAAAGAAAATGATTGAAGATCTAGAACCAAAACTAGATACATCGACTAAAGGTAAAGAACCTTTAATGCTGACACAAGGTCTTGGAGAGGATCAAGACAATGAAAGTGATGCAAAGGAAGAGGAAAAGACTATAGAGAAATAGGGCAAAGCCCTAGTACTTATCACCCCACTAGAAAAGAAGAATAGAATAGTAAAAATCATTGAGCATAAGGTGAGGGAGGATGAAAATAAGGTAACATCTAAGCCCCTCTCTCCGAGCCTACACCACTAAGATTGAAAACTAGGGAAATAATAGCAGTCAGTGTCGAGCCATAGAAAAAGAAAGGTGTGGTAAAGATTACAAAATTGACTAAAAGTTCAAGTGGCACAAGTGTAGTTAAGAGGAAAATGCTAGCCACTAAAAGTTAGCCAAAGAGAAGAAATTTGAAAGACACTAAAGAGGAAGATGAAGAAAGAACTAAATCTGATGAACCTAGTCACCATCGATTCATTGTGCATATAAAGCCCAAAACTATTCATGAGGTATGTGATAATATCAAGAACTCATCAAACTTATCAAGTTTTAAGTTTGTAAAGTATGATACATTGAGTGATGCTAACAAGTCTAGAGTAGAGGAAGCCATACTAAACATGATGGATAAGTTCAAATTGACACCTTCAAAGATAGGAAGCAAAATTCCCAGTGATTTGTATAGTAGAATTGATGGTAAGTGGAAACATGCAATTGTTAATATTGAAAGAGAAATAAGAGAAGGCACATTAGCCAAAATTATCCCTAAGCTAACAAATAAGAAAAAGACAAAAAATTTGGAGAATTATAAGAATAGATTTGTTCCTAAATTTAAAACATTCATGATTTTAAAAAACAAAGTTGAGGCTATTGTACAACAAAATTAATTATTATGGAAAATCATTTTTGGACTAGCAAAAGGAGGACATAAAAAAAAGGTAGTGGACACCATAATGGTTGAAGATGATTATAGTGATGAAGAATATTTAGGTGTGCTAAGACTAAAGGTAAATGTATCTCCTAATGATACTACTACACCAGACAATCCTATAATACAATAGGTGAAGAACTATCTTAAAATGGGAGAAACACAAGTACAAGTTGTTGATTTTAATGAACAAATAAAATAGATTGAGCAACAAATCTAATAATCCAAAAAATAAAGACATTGGTTATAGACACCAAGGAGACTAAAGAGGAGAAGGAATAAGAAAATGAATCAAATGTAGAATAGTCTACAATAAGTCAAGAAGGACCACATGTCTCAAGACCTCCAATAGAGGGAAACAAAGAGATTGTATAGAAAGAAAAGGAGAAAGAAAAATAAAATATAGGTTCATAGACATTGCCAATTGTACCAGTTCACACTCAAATCCCTACATTGATAGATTCTACATCTGCACAATAGGTGCATGACCCTTTAGATAAACCCATGTAGAGTGCTACTATTGTTGTCTCTAGTATTGACATAAAAGTTAGACTAAGTGGTGAAAATCCATCACTTACTCTAGATCTAGCTGTGTCAAGCAAAACACTCCAAAGAAGGCCAAATAAAAGAAGAAGAATGAAATTTTTCCAAGTACTATTGCTACTCTAGCTGAAGTTATGAAATGCTAAATTGGGATTTAAATAATCTCACATTTGAACAGACTATCATCTTGCAAGACATTCTATAAAGAAAGACAATGCAAGAAGAAATGAAGAGAGAACAACAATAAAAACAAGTGTTTCATGATATCAAGGATATATTTGTTGATGCTTTTGATATATAGAAGATTGATGAATAGACCCCCATTATCTCTTAGTTAGTGCAAATAGTTAAAAAAATCAACACTGAAGATATTGAAGCAAATGATAAGCTAATGACCTGGTCTGAGAAAAAGTTTGAAAAGAAAGTATTAGAGAAAGTTTCTACTATGATTGTAGTAAGAAAGGTTGAATTGAAAAAACTTGTATAGAATATTGAAGAACTTGTTCAGAAATTACATTTAATCAGTACAATATTCTTTGTGACATACTAGGATTTAAAAATTAGTTTCATGCAAACATTTAGAGGATTAAAGATGACATGACATTATTAGAAAATTATATCTCTCAATCAGCTAGATCAATCTCAATGCATTATAACATATTATTGTTTGTACAAGGGAGGTTGGATAAGCTACATATAACAAATAGAAGAATGAGGGTCAAGCTTATCTCTATATAATCAATGTTGATACCTCACTTGGAGGTTATGCAACGAGAGTTGGCTTCAACAAAGGATATAGTTCAAAGAGATCATAATCTTTCTATTGTTGATAGGTTAATTGATTTAGCTACCAATTTGGAGATAAAGATTCAAGTTTTGGAATAAGTAAGAACCACATGAGATCATGCTCTTTCCATGAGCATTCAAACTCATAAACCATTCATTGATAAATATGACTTGATTCCATCTACTCAACCCCAACAAAAAACATAAGTGTCAAAATCAAGGGGGATAGATAAGGAAGAAATAAATAAACATAAAGGGGGATAGATGTGCAAGATATAATCAAGTGGGAATCAAATGAAAAAGTTAGAACAAAAGTATGACAAGCTATATCAGACTATTTTGAGTCATGCAAAGTATGTATTAAATATTGTATTGTAAAAGAAAATTTTGAAGTTCTAAAAGAGGCATAGGGGGGGTACTATTATTTTTGTAATGTAAAGATGAAATCATGACAAAGTGTTTTTGCCACTGATGTCAAAGGGGCAATTTTTTAATCTCTCTAAGTTTTGTTTTCTATTAGTGACAAAAACTCAGTCATATATAAGGTAGAGTCAATCAATCATCATTTTGACTGGGTTACTCTATATAGGCTGAGTCATGTAAAGGCTTGTAAATAATCAGGTATAAGTCGAGCTCTATGGGAGCTAAGCAAGTCTTTGGTTGTCAAGTACTTCCATATAAGATGAGTATAATTTATGTCAAGCAAATAGATCACATAGATGTCAAGTCATATAAAAGGAGCTAAGGTAGTTAAGGCCAAGCAAGAACAAGTAGAATAGTTATGATTGAGCGTTGAGACAATATGTGCTGAGTAACACAGAGTGAACAAAATGTCTGAAATGGTACAAAATTTGAGATAAATCATTTCAAGCTGACATGTAAACTATATTTAATGAGTGTAGAGTTTGTTAAAAAGTTTGTTATGCATTTTGACATGGATCACTGATCCCTATGTAGAGAGGACAACCAATCAGATGAAGAGGCAAAAAAGGGAAACATCTAGATTGTTGATCTTATTCTAGAAGACTCAAAAAATGTCTTTAAAAAGGACAAATTTAAACCATATTTTATAAGATGAGATGCTAGATGTGAAGTGTGTACGTAAGAAGAATAAGGAAGTGAAGTGTTATACGAAGGAGCTAGTTTTGGATGCTGCAAGCTAAATTTTTGAAGTGATAGGGTTATAAACCTAATGAAGTCGTGGATGATAGAATAAAGATATATCGGATAAGAGATTAGATCATAGATTGGAAGGAGGAAATTTGTAATCAACATTGTAAGTGCAAACCAAAGGATTAGGTACTAAATCAATTTTGATAGATTGAATAAGGGTCAATCTCTTAATAGAGTGGTCCTAATAGGGCTTTGTAAATCTCTTAATAAATTCCTTAGTTTAGTGTAAGTGTTGAATCCTTTAATGAAGGTAGACCTAACAGTCTTGTAAATATCCTAATAGGGAAGACCCCTCATAGGGTAGATCATTAGAAGTGATCAAATTTGTAGTCCTAATAGGCTAACTTTGTTACTTCAGTAGTGAAGATTTGTGGGTCTCATCTCCATCCCAATTTTACCTTCACCTTGGAGGGAATCTAGTTAATCAAAATATTTTGTGTTATGTGTTTACATTTTATGGATGTGATACATAGATTTATTTCAGCATTTGATATTTCAAGTTATGTTATGCATAATCTTGATATGATATGGTTGATATGGTGAATACAGTCAAATTGTTTTGAAGGAAAAAAATTATTAGGCCTCGATTCACCCTTCCCCCCCCCCCCCACTCAGTATCTCAGTTTCCCAATAAATCTCCAATAATATTGTTCACTAGTAAAGTGAAAGTTATAAATATAGAGCTTAAGTCTCATTTTGATGCTAAGTTTGAAATAAAAGATATTTTTACAATAAAGCATAATCTTGGGATGAAAATTATTAGAGATAGAGTGAACATAATGTTATGTATAGGCTAGAGTAAATATGTAAACTTAGTTTTATAGACATTTTTACGTGAAATATTTTAGACCATATTTTGTCCCTTTTTACAATTGGGAAAAAAAAAAATTCACATTATCCTACATTGTAATTATAGATAGAATACATTGAAAAAATTACCTGCTAGAGTGCCAATGAATTTTTTATGTATGCTATGGTTTGTACTAGGCTAGACCTTTCCCAAGAAGTGGGAGTTCTTTCTAGTTATATGTCTAATCTTGGTAGAGTACATTGTGATTATGTTGAAAGAGTATTCAAATATTTGAATCTACCTTAGATAATTCTTTGTGTTATCATGGTGGTATGATAGAAGGAACAAATTTCCTTGATATTTATGGTTAGGTATATTTAGATTTCATAGGTCATATTGATGGCAATAGATCCACCAATGCTTATGTATTTACATTATTGGTCAAATGAGTAAGTAACATGATATGGTTTCTTTCTCCATTATTGTAGGTAAATATAGGGAAGTTACTCATGCTTGTAAAGAAGCCATATGTCTTATGAGACTTTGTTTAGATATTGAAATAGAAAAATAAAATTTTATTGGTAGTGATGAGAGTGCAATTTGTCTAGCATAGAACCCCAATTTTCATGTCAGGACCAAGCACACTGATGTTTAGTATATTTTTTTTCAAAAATGAGATTGAGGATAGTTTAATGTTGGTTAAGATGGATACATTAATAAATGTTGTAGATTCATTGACTAAGATTGTAAGTAGAGCATTTGAGATGATGCTTACAATGTATGGACCTCATCACCTCAAACAATTAAATTATGGTGTAAATACTCCCTTTTCTCTTGAAAAGTGTTCAACAAGTGGGATATTGTTAGGAAATTTTTTCTTAATCTTACATTTTCATGCGGTTACTATTTTTAGTAAGTTACTTTTGGTTTGACCATGAATTTTCACTATTCTTAATGTAAAGGTATGGATGGGAAATATAGGAATACCAATATGTTATAATTGTAAGACCATGCTTAGTTTTGAAGATATTAAAGTTTTTCTTTTTGAAATTTTGTGAAAAAAATGAATTTGACTTTGGACGCATTAGATGCTTTGAAATGGGTCAAATATGTGAGTAATCAATGTACAAGTTTAGAAGGTGATAAATCATGTTGCAAGATTTCTTACACTTGAAATAATTTGTCAATAAAACACCTTGTTCAAAAATATGGTTGTCCCAAAGTTGGGTCTCCAAAGTAGGAAATATAAAAAATGTGATAAATACATAAATGAGTTGTAAAGTGGAGCTAAACCTTTTGGTGTGTGTGTGTGTGTGTGTGTGTGTGTGTGTGTATTTACACATCATAGGGAGTATTTTATTGAAGATGAGAGGAGCACCACTTTATAAGTGGGTTTTAGTCTATGGTTTTGTATTACCATTTTTTGTATCTCCCATGTATGCACATGAGATGGAGTATGTGTGTGTTGGACTCTTATTTTCATTTCCTAAGAAAGGCTTTTTTGTAAGTAAATAGTATTATTTATATATTTTTGAATAAAATATTTGGTGGTTTTATGGATCCCATGCATTCTTCTTCCTCTTTTGGAAAATTTCCTACTTGGTGTTGTTTCTTCCATTGTAGGCTCTTGCTCATTGGCAGGTGGTTTTTCATCCGTATCATTTGTCACTAACACATGTATTTTTGGAGCTTGTGTGAATCTAATTGCTCTTGTGGGTTATTTGTTGGACCCTTCACCTATCTCTATTATGGTTTTTTCTTGTGTCTGTGTCACTCTATCTTCTCCTTCTAGCTGTGATTCTCTATTGGTAGACAGTTCAATGACCCCTTCATCCATTACTATTGTAGGGGTTTTGTCAATCTCATTTCTAGGACCTCTTTGGGTAGGAGAAAGGATGATTTTTTAGTACATATTTGGTTATCTATGTTATATAGAGGAAATATTGAGAAATTGAAAGACGAGAGCTCTGTAATAAAGGCACACATAAGTGCCTTGGCTCCTGTACCTTGAAATTTGGCACCTTTCCTTTTCTCTCTTTTATCCTTATGCTTTTTGTTTCCATTGGTTTTAATGATTTTTATTTCATTTCAACTTGTGTGTTTTATTGATAATATCAAACCCTACCCTGCCATTATTGCCTCAACCTAGATAACTTGTAGGAGAACAAAGGGATACAATCATGAATGGTAGTGGAGAAGAAGGTAACTCTATTGAAATGATGAAAGAAGATAAGGGTATAAATAGTATTCATGACCAAGGAATTTCACAGAATAAGGAAATGGTTTTGCATGAGAGCCCATCTTACAAAGCAATTATTTCCAAGGAACTTATAACATCTTTCCCACCATTGGCTTGTTTTTTCTTGGAAAGTTTGCAAAGGTGTTGCAGATGGAAACTGGAATGATAGATCCCAACCAATCGAGATGGACTTAGAGATGCAGGAAATGCTATGTCTGGTAGCTCTGGAGGAGAGGAAAAAGGTAATCCTTCATCACATGAGTTGATGAACCTCTCTCTCTCTCATCAAATGAGGATATCGTAAGAGATATTAGGATAGAACAAGCTAAGTCAGAAAATATTGCAATTTTCTTTGCTTGCTTGGATAAATATTTCTTGTCTTCCTATAAGTTTTTTGAATGGATTGTTAATGTATGGGGTAATAAACTTGGAATTCATGTTTCATTTTGAAGAATTGTTCAAAAACAACTTTTTGTTCTATTTTTCAAACCCCACAATATGCAAGAAAGAATCCTTAGCAAAAAAAAATGGAATGTGGGTAAATTCCTTTTTTGAGCCTTCCCATGATCTCCGACTAGAAATGTTGAAGAAATATCTACTAGGGATTCACATAATTGGGTAGAAATTAAGAATTTGAATGTTGAGTTTTGTCCATTTATTCATAAGTTATTGAAGCCTATTGGCTTGGTTTTTCATATTGAGTAGTCTAAAGCTACCCTTCCATGTTTGAATGCTAGGGTTTTGGGTTCTCTTGAACTAAGAATCGTATTCCCTTATAATATTTCTCTTACTATTGATTCTAAAGTTTTTTCATGGAAAGTCTCCTGACTTGGTAACTTAGGTGCTTGTTTTTATTATAAAAAATATGTACATGCAAGAAAATAAAATCTGAATCTATCTAGAGTACAAACAACTAATTTTGAGATTTCTAAAGATAATGGTATTAAAGTGGCTAGTTTTGAAAAAGGAAAATCCACAGAGCCATATTTTGGTAACTTTGAAATTAACCCAAGGTTTTTTAAACTTGAGGAGGTTGATAAAAATACGAGTTTTCATTCCCTCCTTGAGGAAGAATTTGATATAGTTGCCAACCCTTTATTTGAATCCAAGGATGATCTTATTAATGGTGACCTCCATAGCTCTAAACTCATCTTGGTTGGGCCTAACCAGTTAAAATCTATTACTTGTCAAAAGGAAAATGTAGACCCAGTGCCTTTGGTTTGTCAAACCCCCACCAAACTAAATGCCCAACAACTAGCCCTTAATACTCTGGCTAATAGGAAAAAGATGGTTAAGATTATCAAACAGTCACTAATTGGTAAGAATATGTAGTTGAATGGATCAAAGCCTACAAGGATGGAGATATCTCCCGAGAAAAAAATAGAGTCCCCTTTGTTGAAGTCACCAATAAAAGAAGCAAGAAAAGAAAAGGAAATGATAATAAGAGTTTAACTAACTCTAATGGATATAAAAGTAATAAGTAGGGGTATATCTCTAATTTCTTTAATAAACTGTATAATAATGGGAAAAATACCTCCAAAAACTAGGAACATGATCAACATCCGTAGCTATAATGTTAGAGGTTTGGAGATGAATGACAAAAAATACATTGCAAGAACATGGTGTAGTAAGATTATGCAAAAGAATTTTATATGTCTACAAGAGATTAAAGTAGTTGGATTTCAAGCCATGCTATTTTAAAAATGCTTTTGGATCAAGACACTGCATTCCAATCATGAAAGAAGGGGAGGCAGAGTTGCTATCCTTGTGGGGCCTAACTGGGATGATTATATTTTGAATATAGGGGTCTCTCATTGTCATAGAGCTTTGTGGATATTTGCAATTTCTATGCACCCAATAATTATAGAGATAGAAAATCACTATGCGAACTGGCAACATCTAATCTTCTTAGTACCCACTGGATCTTTGCTAGAGACTTTAATATAGTTGAATATAGAGAGGACAAAGTAGGAGGCAATTATTTTAGCTGGAAACAAAATGAACTATTCTCCAGGCACAAACTCAAGAGAAAGTTTAATGTGCTAGACCCTATAGAAAGAAGAAAATATGAATTTCAATACATTTGGTATACTTGATGTATTACTCATTAATTCCCTAAAAGGGTCTATTGTAGGATTGATAGAGTTTATGTAGACTCTATCTTCTTTTGTTTTCAAACTGAACCTAACCACTTGCCCATTTCAATTATTGCTTCTCTTTCAGATAATTCTCCAATCTCCGCAAAGATTGTTTTCAAGATGGGGAAAAATATCTTAGAAATACTACTAATAAGCACTTTAAGATAAATCTTTCCCTCATCAAAGATCTAGACAAAATTGGTGCACTTCAGTAGGTGACTTTTCTATCTAAGATGGTTAGTGGTAATATTCAACCAAGAGAAGTATGGGAAGGACTGGTTGAATCCTGGAAAAAAAATATTTTAGATTATTGGGAAAAAAAAGCATAGATATGAATGCAAAAGAGACTAGGTCACAAGCTAACCTTAATTTTCTAGAGAAGGAACTTGAGGTCAAAATCCAAGATTTAGAGCTAGAATCTTCTCTGATTAAGACTAAAAACTCTTTAAGGAAGATTCAAAATTATAAGATCCAAGGGCAGAGAACTAGATCCAAATTGAATTGGATTCTTTAAGGAGATAGATGGTCTAAGTACTTTATTATTATTATTAGGGATAAAAATAAAAGGGAGCTAATTGAGAATATTCATATCAATGATGAACATTCTTCAGATCTAGATATAATAAAATCAACTTTCTTTGAATACCATTCTCAGCTTCTTTCTTCTGAGATGAATGATGTTAACTATGAGGCTCTTGATAAATGTCTTAAATTAATTCCTAAAATAGTTCCATATGAAGATAGTATTAGACTCAACAATCTTATCACTCTAGATGAAATTAAGTGAACTATTAACTCTTTAGCCAATAATAAATCTCAAGGAATTAATGGTTTTCCTCTCGAGTTTTGCAAAATGAATATAGAATGGATTTCCAATGATTTTTTGGCACTCTATAAGGATTCACTCAATAGAGGATCTCTAGGTGGGAACATCAATAAAGGCATGATCAAGTTGATCCCAAAGAATGGTGATAAATCTAAAATCAAGAACTGGAGACCAATAACATTATTGGATATTTCCTATAAGATCATTGCAAAATTGTTAGCTAAAATAATTGAGGACATGCTTGAAAGGTTTATATCTATCATACAAACATGTTTCATTAAGGGTAGATATATACTGAAGAATTCAATAAAATGTTGGGAAGTAATGCATTGGGCTAAGAAGAACAATCAAAATGTGGCTATGATCCTTATTGATTTCAAAAAATCCTATGATAGAATTGAGTGGCCTTTTGTTAATGGAATTCTCATTTTTTTTGGATTTCCTAGATATTTTTGTAGATGGATAGAGGTGTTTTTTAAAGATTCTTCCATAGTCATACATGTTAATGGAAATCTTACTAGCTCTATTCCCCTTGGGAGATCAATTAGATAAGGTTTTCTTGTTGCCCCTTCCCTCTTTGTGATTGTAGACAATGCTTTATTTTATATACTTAGAGCCCCCTCCCTTGGTCCTCCTGTTAAAGGTCTCACCCTTCCTAATGAAGAAACTTTACTAAACTTCTAGTTTGCTGATGACACTACATTATTCTTAGGACTTAAGGAAAGGAAATTTATTAATACCTTGGATAGACTTGAATTCTTTTCCTTAGCCTTAGGTGCCAAAGTTGCTCCAAATAAATCTTCAGTTCTAGGTTGGTCTAACTCTCCCCCTAACTGGATACGGTCAATGTGTTGGCAATGGAAAGGCCCTAATGATTTTTTCAAGTACCTTGGTATCCCCTTTGTCATTAATCCTTCAATGAAAGATATGGGGTAGTAGGAATTTGATAAAATATAAAAAGAAATATATTAAATGGAAAACTCATTATCTCTCTTTAGTTGGGAGGGTGCAAGTTGTGCAAAAAGTTCTATCTTCCCATCATCTCTACTTTGCTTCTACTTGGTTGATGAAAAATCATCAAATGGATAAGATTGAAAAGACATTGAGATATTTTTTGTGGTTTGATAGGATGGCTAACAAAAAATACAATTGTGTGAATTGATAGTGATGTTGTAAACCCAAACAATATGGTGCATTGGGATTGAAACATCTTTAAAAATATGATATTTCTCTTGCTTCTAAGTGGATTTTAAAGGATATATATGGAAATGAACCTTGGAAAGTTCTAATTAGACATAAAATTCAATGTTCTACCATCTCCAAAGGTAATAACTGGAGAAATATTCTATTTTTTCACTTGCTATTAGGTGACTTTAAAATCAAGATTTATGGATCTAATGTATTTTCTACCCTATGGAAGGCTTGGACCTAGTCACATATATTCCTACCATCCATAATTGTTGTTGGTTCTTCCTTGTCTTATATTTTTTTAGAGAGATCAATTTGGAGGGAATTATATTTAAATGGAAAACCTTTGGCACTTACACAAAGTTTCTTAGCAAGACATTGGAATGTGCTAGGTGTTTTATTAATCAGTGATCTAATGATAGATAATCGGTTGGGTAGATGGGATGAAATTATAAATAAGTATTGCATCCTATAGACTTAGAAAAAAACATATACACTATTAGTAAGGCAATTGGAAACTATAATCTTTCAAAGGTTATTGAATGTGATAGCTTCCTCAAACAATTAATGTGGTGTGATGGAACAACGATTAATGAGGTATCTTCAAAGAAAATATACAATATGCTTGTCTTAGATCCAAATATCTACCAAAGAGTGATCTAAGGATGGGATTTGTGCTTCTCCTTTTAGATTGGTGTTTCTTTTTTTAGTATTTTTGGTAGTCAAGAGTGGGACCCAAAAAACTATGTTTTAGAGAGTTACTGTTACTTAAAAAACTTGCCCTATGATCTAATATGGAATCCTTGGGTCTTACTCCTAGACATTGCAATATTTGTGATTTAATTGAATATTTTGAGCATGTTTTTTTTCAAGGTGATTTTCCTAGGATGATTTGGTCCAATTTTCTAGGTAACCCCATTGTTTGGAATTCAAAACTAGGTCTTTCGTGGAGTGAAATTTTAGTTGGATATGTTGTAGATTTTGACACTAAAATTAATTCTTTTTGGTTTGTTCTTTCTTGTGAGATTCTATGGTTCCTTTAGAAGGCAAGAAATTCAAAGGTTTTTTAGTAGAAAGATAGAAGGCTACTAGGTTTACTTATAAACTCACACATTTTCTCATTATGTCCCAGGTGTCACTCTCTTTGGCTTAGTTTATGATGCTAGTTTGAGATGGTGTATTTCTTATTCACAAATATGAGGTCAAGACCTTTAAATATCTCAATCAATTCAAAGATATGGTGGATATGAATGATATTAGTAAACTTGAAAGAATGATGGAGGATTTACACATCTCCAATAATACTCAGCAATCCACTCATGTTATCAGTGCTAGTGAAGAGAATAAAATGAATAATGATTATAATTTGAATGAGCATGTTCTAGTAGGATGTAATTATGAACTATTTTATATAGCTTTCCTACAAGCACTAGAATCCAATAATTGATGGGGCCCAACTAGAAAGGATTAACATGTTTTGAAATTGATAACTAGACATACTTTTTTGATAGCTTTGTAAATATTATAGCTCTCTAGCTACCTTTCCTAGCTTGGTAAAATGGGATACCTCTTTTTTTGCCTTGTAAGGAATGTTTAGTTTTGCTCCTAGACTTTAAATTACTTGATTTAGAAAGTCACTCTATGCCAAATAGTTCAATCGAACTTATTATATTCAGTTTTTTATACTACTCTAATATTAATCTATGTTATGCAAAGTGGTTCTTCTGCTCATCCTGTAATTTATTTAGAAAATCATGAAATGGAATCTTTTGCTAAATTAGCTTTAGGTTCTATGGTTTCTTTTGGTAGGATGTCTTTTTCTAGGGTTTCCTCTAGTGATGGTGTTCTTGTAGCTAGTAATGGTATTTCTTTAAGTTCTTACAATGATGTTTGTCTATGCACTAGGAGATCATTTGGAGATAAGAGACAGTGCTCTTGTTTCTAAGGGCATTTCCATTGATCTAAATGGGGAGATGGTAAAGAAAATAGACCATAATATTTCTCCTCTCATAGAGTGATATGTCATTTTAGGGATTTTTGAGCATCGTCTCCCTCAACTTCATGCTTGGACCTCTCAACATTGAGGGCCACTTCTTTCTAGTATCAAAAAATATATTCCCTATGACATTTTTTTTTATTGCAAAATTTGATTTTGCTAAGGACAAAAATAAAATTTTGTTTGATTATTTCTTTAGTTGGGAGGATAGATGTATGTTAATGATTAAATCATGAGAACTTGATTTCAACCCATCTTCCTAAATGTTTAACAAGATTTTGATACAAGTTTTTCTTCCTTACCTCCTCATTCATCTATAGGTGGATTTTATTTTAGACAAAGTGGAAGAAGCTCTCAAGGATTCAGTTGATAATGAGTCATCTAATATAATATGATTTTTTTGTCCGCTCATATCCTAGTGGATATGAATCATTCTAAGGGTTTTCTTACGTAGAATTTTCTCAACTCATTAAATGGAAGTTGGGTTCAATAACTAGAATATGACGAGATTTTATTTAGGTGTTTCAAAACTAGTCATATGACTACTCTATGTACTTTAGATAAAAATAAAAAGAACATTTCATGGTGGAATAGTTTTATAATATGACAATATACAGATCTAAGAAATCTTAAACTCAAAGTAATTTATCACAGGTGATTGTAATAGACTCTTAGTATCCTATGGTTTCTTCTCATGCTAGTCAGATTTTTTTGGGGGATTGTTGAATAAAAAATTGATGTCCTATTATTTCTTCTCATACTACTTTAGATTTATTTTTTTTATTTTTTTGGGCAAGGGGTGGGGGCACTTGTTAGAATCAAGTAACACCAAAGGATGGGGTGAATTAGTGTCATAACACTTCTAAACTAATTCTACAATTTATAACTTAACCATATGTAACCATAAACCATAATACATAAAATTAAACCATACATCAGAGAAGTATTCATAGCACCATGATTTTTTCTTGAGGAAACCTTCGCCAAGGGAAAACCTCAATTGGGATTGATCACACAAGATTATGTACTAATAAAAAAAATCTCTATTAGGAAATTTGACCCTATTAGGGGTCATTTTATAGCATTTAAAATGTTAGTCCTTAACAATAACATATTTCCACAATCCATGTTCTTATCTGTTATGCTTTTGGATGAGATTGTGTAGTTTCTTTATCATCAATCTCATCTAGAAGCATAACACATAACATTAGACCTTTTTCAAAGACAAGACCTTGTTAGAGGCTTGCAACCCTTTTAAGACTTGAGAATAAAAAGAGAGCTCAATACTCAAGAATGAAGGTCATGTCCACCTTTTGGACTTGTTGTCCAAATATAATGAAATAATTACATCAAAATAAAACTATTACATAAAATCACAATGTTGATTAGTTCCATTGAATTTCACATCTCCTCTAATATTTAATTCTACATCAAGGTTCATATATTTCATCAATGTCACATCATAGTACATCCACAAAATTTTGCATGTCAAAAGATCTTCCCTTATATCGTTATGATTTACTAATTCAATTGGCAAAACCAACCCTTTATATAACACGCCCATTCAATTACCAATGTAAAAAATTGGACCACATTATCCAAGAGTTAAGTCCTTGGATCTCATCCCTATATTTCTAATCAATTTAATTGACAAGGAAATTCAATTTGCTAAGCTAAAATATTTAGTCACATAAAATTTCCTTAAACTTTGTCATATAGGACCCACTTTTATTTACATCACAAAAGTACATTTTATATATCATAGGAACATAAGAAACCATACTAGTAGCTTATATACATTTTATATACCATATTCCTAAAATTATAGCCTTGTGTGATAACTTATCTATAATCATCATTGACCAAAGTTGTCTGATTGTATTCTATATTTCCAATCTAGAGTTAGATACTTTTCATGTAATTATCATAATAAAATCAATTATTAACTCAAGTGATCATGCATTTGAGATATGATTCCATCAATGAAAATACATGACTAGTCATCTATCACTCAATTGCCAACAAGGTTGTCAAGGATTTCTCTTTACATCTTGTGGCCTCTTCCCATGATGCTTGTTTTTATTGGAGGGGTTGATGGGGATAGAATTGTGTTTGTGCCTCTTTTTGATGAACCTATTGTGCCTTATAATGTCATTGTGTATAATAGGGATTTTAGCTAGAGGTTGTGCTTTAACTATTGAGAGAAATGTTGGTGTTGTCTCCCAAGTTTCTACAAGCACTATCTCTCAAGATGTTGGACCTGTCTTTGGTTCATTTGTGGGTGTTGATGGTCTTCTCTCCCATAGTCTTGGGATTATAGTGGTGGAATCATCATCTTAGAAGGATGAAACTTCTAACGTCAATAAGTGTTGGACAATGGTAAAGGGAAAGAAATCCTAGACATCTACACCCTCTTTGACATGACGTTTGATATAAAGGGTTTGAAATCTAAACGGTTTCTATTTTTGGATGTTGGGGATGGAATTTTATTTGGTCCTTTCTTTGTTTTTTTTTTGTATGGTAGTTTTTCATGTAGATTGTATTTTGGTAAAACACTCAACTTGGTCTTCTTTTGTTCCTTGTTGTGAACTTTTATGGAATATCTTATGTGATACTCTTGTAAAGGATTTCAAGTCCCTTCAAAATTAATTTTATCCTTAATAAAAAAAACATGTTGGATGACTTTTTTAATGTGGTTTTTTATCCTCAAAGGTTTTTTCCCATGTAAATCACTTGTTGTGGTATTTATGCTATTTTTATTTAGTTTATGTAACTACTATAAAGATCAAGATTTTATTTTACCTTATCAGCTCCTCAAGGTTAATGTAGAAAGTTTTATCGCTACTTAAATTTCTTATAAGTGTGCCTCATATTGTTAAATATATCTCTAATCCTTGAAAAATATTATAGTCCACACTTTAGTGACTTAGTATAGATATTGAGTGTTAAATTGAGAGCACTAGCTTTGAAGATGCAAGCCCCAAAATGTGTGTTCAAAAAAAATTATGACCAGCTTGAAAATATGTTAGCAATTAGATATTGAAGATATAAGATCCATGATCATTAAAATTGTGATATTTTTTTCAAGGAAAATACAACTCAAAAGAGAACATCCATTTTTTATCATCAAGCCAAATTTTCCAAAACATGAGATCACATATCACGATACTTGTACAATAGGGGTCTATTCATCATCCTTAGATGCAATGATAGGGCATTGTCAAATAATAGAGTAATTTAAAATCATGACTTTATGTAACTACTTAAAAGGTATATAGAATAATCATCCTTTTAGAATTGGTCCTAAATGTCCTTCCATTAAGGAGTGCAAGCAATTTTCAAGTTTGAAACAACATGAGGCATGTGCAAAGATCATTATGTAAAAGCTACAATATATCTCTTAGAAAGATACTATTCAATTAGACAAAGTCTTAAGGAATTTAAGGAGATATTGGTTAAGGATGAGTAAAGTCACTCCAAGATCCCTTAGAAATCTTATAATTTCATAATTTGTTTAAGGGCATCTTCCAAAATATTACAATTTTGAAGTTTTGTTGAAGGTTTATAGCCAAAGAGAAAGTAAAGACTAAATGTTTATTTTTCCCAACATGAAGATCACCATAGAAGCCTTTAAGAATAATATATTTAATCCTACATTTTTTTAATTCAAAATTAATTTTTAATGGAAAATTATCATTTTATTGGTAATGTTAACTTTTATTCATATGGATACTCATATATATTATTTTCCTAAGTGTTTCATTGCACTATCTTAAAATGGAAGCACCCATCATTTAAGACCTTTTAACTTGCACCCTTGAGTGATTTTATGGTCCATGGATGCATTTGTGCTCAAACAACTCTTTCTCCCTCTCTTTTTCTTTTCTCCTAATTTTATTTGTGGATAAAGCCAAGGACAACACTATGGAGCAGGATTTGACGAACGCCTAGGATCATAAGGCAGAAGAGCAACAAGAGTGCGCCGAAGCTGCCCAGACCATGCTCGAGATGGAGAAGTAGTCTGCTAGGTTGGGTCTCTGTCCTTTGGTTTTTGTTTCTCCTGGCTTTGGCTTTTTGTCTGGTCTCTATTTTTCTAGTTGGTTCTCTGGCCTTTTTAGTGGGCAGTTGTTTCGGGCTGGGCCTTTGGGCTTATTTTCAGCCGTAAGGCTTATGTTTTGGCTGGGCATTTTTTCGCTTATTTTCAGCCTTTCTTGTTGTTAAACTTATGGGTTTCAGGATCCCTTAAAACCTGTTTACCTTATCAAAAACTTTTATTCATATGGGATACTCATATATATTATTTTCCTAAGTGTTTCATTGCACTATCTTAAAATGGAAGCACCCATCATTTAAGACCTTTTAACTTGCACCCTTGAGTGATTTTATGGTCCATGGATGCATTTGTGCTCAAACAACTCTTTCTCCCTCTCTTTTTCTTTTCTCCTAATTTTATTTGTGTAGTTTCTGAGACCCTAATATTATCTCTCCTCAAGATAATCTTGGTATAGGTCAACTAGGTTAACCTATACTCTGACCTATTATAGTATTGGGACCAATTTTTTCTCAAGTATTCAAATTTTAAAATGTGGTGAACCCATTGGCTTGCTTTATTTTTTATCCTAAAAACTAGTATATAAGGAAGCTTGGGCACTTCATTTTGACATCCAATAGCAATCACAAGAAAATAAAAATGATATCTCAAGGCTTATACATGCGAATAGAAGAATTTATATAAAAAGAAAATATATTCAAGGCATTCATCAAGAATTCAAAGCATTCCCAAGATTCAAGGATCTATTGCAAGCATTTCATTTTCAAGATCTAACATTTTGGTTTCCACCAAGGGAAGAGATCTACATTGTGGAATTCATCTTCTTCTTCCTATGTGCACATCTACATCCATGGATTTGTTATTTGGTATTAGATCCATTGAATTTATGGATATTTCCTACATTCCCATTGACGAATCATCATCAACAATGTCTGTCAATAATGAAACTCTTCCTACCAAGGATTTCATCAAGTAATGTAAATAATTGCATTTTTCTTACTTCTTTACATATTTTTTCATAATTTTATCTTTCAAAGTTTAATTTCTAAATGGGGGTTTGACCAAGTAAATCCCTTGCCCCTAGCAAATTTTTTTTTTTTTTTTTTTGTGTGTGTAGGAATAGGTTAACAAAATTGTGATTTCAAAATTAGAAACCTATAGTCGGAAGCTTCAGAGAGATTTGAGCTTGGTTCTACTTCTACCCTCTAGGAATACAATTTTCAAGTGGAACATATACTAGTACAAGTCAACTAGGTTGACTTGTACCTAAAGATTTTATAATTTCAAGCTTTTCGGGGTTTACTATTTTGGTTCCATATCCACAATAAGTTTTTCTATCACAGTTTCGAATCAATAGTTTTATGATAAATAAAGTGTTTTGCCTCTCTCATCTAGAAGGTGAGTCACTTTATCTCTCTTGCTTTTATCCCTTAGATTTGATTTCTTACTTTATTTGGGTTGTATACATGTTTATTTCATTTAAATAATTCAAAATAAATCAAATTCTTAATCAATTGATTCTCTTTAATAACATCTCAAATATTAATGTTAATGAACATTGCATGAAATAGGACTTGCATAATTCCTTGGTGTAATTTGAGTTTAATATTTGTATCCCTTTATCCTACTTGATTTTTCTAGTCCAACTAGATTTATATTGAGGGCTATATTTCAAATCCCTTCTTTCTCTTGTATTGAATGACTTAGGGTGAAGATGTTTGACTATGAACTCATATCATCAAGGTTTATGTTAACACATTCATTGCTTATATTTTCCCACTAAAAAATCACAAAAATCATTTGTATTACAAAGAAATGTGTTATAGCTAGCATAGGGATCATTGACCTTATTTTAAATAATAGACACCACAATTCAAATATTGTTAACTCTTGCCTCCTTTATTTTGTGTCAACCATTCAATCCATTTGTAATCAAAGGGCTATCACAATCTTAATATAGCAATTCAAGAATGTAAGTATCTAAGATTCACCATTCATTTAAAATAATGGAATTTAGCATTTGATGGACCCTTTTTATTTTTTATTTTTTCATATTTTTACATCAAGAATAAAATTGTTAGCTCTAAGTGTATGTCCTATAAGTTTTTATAAGTTTTTAAGTTTCATAGAATATGGTGTCAAAAATGGTAAACATAGAAGCTCATGATATCTTAATGCATTGTTGGAAATATTGAAATCTTGAATTTGTATTATTTGTGTGATCTAGTTTCAAACATACAACTCTCCCAATACCAAGGAGGTGTTTCCTTTGACATCAATTATAGATTGTGACATTGGTCAAGAAAATATATGTCATCAAGCAATGATTCCCATTCCTTTAAGAAATTAATAATTAAGGTAGTTTTATTCATCACTAAATGTTTTCTGAGAACATCATCACATCCCAAGTGCCACAAGATCAATCGTTGAGTAAATTAACTTGATGGTCCTCACAAATTTTTCAATATTTTTCTCCATTTCCAAATAAGGATTGTGAGTGTTAGGACTCACTCTTATAGTGCCAAAAAAATTTCTGATCCTTATTTGTTTGCCCACTTAGGGTTCATTTCCCCCTATAACTAATATGAATTTTTTTTGTATGGGGCTTCAATCTTGTGCTTTTTCTAACTATAATCTTCTGTAATGTACACAAGTCAATGAAAACTCTAAAGCATGTGATTTTTTGGGGGTATTTTCTATGTTTTATTGATGGTCCAAAATTTTGGAGTTTCTTTTAATGTCAAATTCTTTTATCACTCTCCTATATCTTGACAAATGCTTTGAAAGTTTATTGAAAAATATTTGAACTCAACTATTCCTCAATATCATTTCATTAGCATCTCAAATACTTGATCCTAAAAAATTGCCACTAAAATGTCTAAGCTTTCCTTTTTGCCTAGTCGTCAAGATTACCTTTACCTAAGTACTCCATTTTTCCCTATCCCTCATCATCCAAGTCTTTGTTATTGAAAATTTGTTTTAGTATTTTGGACTAAGAAGTCAAACCATATGTAACCAACATGCCTCATTTTTTCCTCTCAATATCCCAACCTTGAACTTAGTACTTCATCAAATTCAAAGTTGTAGGCTTCATTTTACATAAGTGTCTTTTCCACACCATTATCAATATCAAACTTCCATCCTTTAAAAGAATCCAAAATATATTTTTTGGATTTTTGAACTTTTTATTCCTTTCATTCCTCCCTTGACTCTTTGAGATTCCACTAATCTCTTTATGCTGATCCCCAACACTTTGAAATCTATTTGAAATTCATCTATTCCAAGTGTCATGATAGAATGAGCTCATCTCTAATTCTTGACAACCTAACCAAAGGTAAGAGTTATTGATTCTCCTCAAACCTTAAAAGTTTAATACTCTTTTCTATTTTTCAATGTCTTCCAACCTTTTTTGGAGTTTTCAAGAAGATCCACATGTGCTAGACACGATCCAATTATGTTGAAAAGGTGTTGTTTGTTATGTCACATTTTTATTTTCAATTTACAAAGGAAAGTGGTTAAAGTTTTGTTGTCCTGAATTTTATCACTTCCAAATGTAGGTAACAGTATGAAACTTTTAAACTTAGTTTCACATTTCTCTTAAATAGTTCGTTATTTAATTAACTGACATTGATCAATGAATGGACCCCAACTCACGTAATGAACTATTTTATTGAAGGCTTTCCTCAAGTCTTTTTCATTTTCCATTTTCATAAGTGTATGCTTGATTTTTGAAGCCTTCAACGTTATTTTTCTCATTATTGAGTTTTTGTTTGTTTGTTCTTGGTTTTTTGGTTTTGTTTAAACCCTTGCATTTGATTTTCCCTTCAATTCAATATATATTAGGGATTTATCAGGCTTGATAGTCTAAAGATATGATCATTTAAGTGCCCAAAAGGCGGACTCTCCAGATGCAATTGCATAATTTAAAATATCATGTTATAGTTTAATGTTGGCATTCACTTTTGAAAAAATATAACATAAATTCACTCTTTGTTATGTTTTTAAGTTACTTTATCACTTAAGTGACTATAGAGTACTTTTTATTATATTTTCATGTTGAGTTCTTTTTTTATTTTTCACTTAAGTGACCTTATTAAACTATATAGTTTGATTTATTTTTGAGTTATAATATTTGCACATGATATATTTATTATATTATGTAAATGTTATTTTTTACCCAATTAAGTGACATTTCCTCAAAAATCAATTAAACATGTGCTTAATTGATCGTTTAAGTTGTGCAAATACAACTTTCAACCCATTAACATGTTTACATGCAAAGAGCCTCCAAGAGTGTCATTTGCACTAGAAAGACACTTTACACACTTAAAATGTGTTATTTAAAACAAGTAATAGACCTCTAAGAATGTAATTTGCATGAATTTGGTCTTTTACATGTTAAATGTCACATGTAAATGCATGGGGAGAAAGAAAATTTTCTTTCAAGGCTGAAATTGTCAAATGCATATTACATATTGCATATTTTTGAAATATGTAACGAGGGTTGGAGAGTGTGATTTGCATGGTTTCTCAAAAAGATGTATTTTAAAATATGCATAGACTCTCATAGAGTGCAATTTTCTCTTGGATCCAAATAGATGGATTTTAAAACATGTAAATCCTCCAATACAATGTGATTTTTCATTCCATCACATGCATTTTTACTTTGAATCCACGATTTTGCTTCCAAGAGAAAAAAATGTCCATGTTTTTTCTCTTCAAGACCAGGTTTTTGCCAATAATGTATGCTTATTTCATGGCATTAAATCCATGTGAAAATAGGTTTTTTTTAAATTTATATTCCTTTCCATGCATTAGGTGTTTCCTTTCCATACAAAAATGTTACTTTTCATTGCATTTGAAGGACACGTTTTAGTAAAAAATGTCTAGATTTGGTGTTTCTAGCTCACATTTTGAGCTCAATAGGAGGCATTTTGGAGTTGTGATCCATGTTATTTTTATTGGAAATAATTTTTTTTCATTCTCTTGCAAAAAAACAAACCATGTTATTGCATCTAGAGATCGCATTTTTGCTTTAAAAAATCCAAAAAAAAGTATTTGCTAAAAACATTTTGCACATTGGAGTTTTGAGACCACATTGTTGGGCATTTATATATACAAAGCCATCATTTTAAAACATTTATAAGGTCAAGAGATTTTTTTGAAGATTCAAATTTGGAGGAAAGCAATCATTTAAACCTATTAATCTTCCACATTTGGCTCTTTGATCACCAAGTAAATTGAAGTTTTCAATCCTTTGTTATGTCATTGCATGTTTTGGTTCATCCTTTGTACATGTGTTCAAAGATATGCTATGTATCTATAAAATATTCTTTAAATAAGATGAAAATTTTGATTTTAAAGTGCTTGGGATTTCCCAAATTCCAATTTTGAATCTTCATAGGAAAGCAACTTAGTATTTGTCTTGTTTGAGTCAAAAACCAAAGGTATGTTTTTGTTTGTTGGTTGGTTGCTATTTTATTTTCCTCTTTTAAAAAAGATAAGGTTCTTTCCCAAGACCAAGAGTGTTCTTCACCATTCCCCTTCCCACTTTTCCATGCCAGTGCATCATACCATTTCATATTCCACCAACACATGCCAAAGCACATTGCATGTTTTTCCAATATATGAAAATACATCCATTCATATTTACATGTAATCTCATTCTCCATTCACATTTACATGTAACTACCTTTGTACCCACTTCCATGTAATTGCATTCTCTAAAGCTAATTATATGTTTACATCAAGTCATGATTGCATGTAATTGCATTAGGAGAATCTGACTTTGGTGGAAGGTCACTCTTTAAATATCAAAGTCATCATTTGCATGTTACTTCACTCATCTATATTACATCCTTGAAGCATTAATGTAAATATCATTCATACCCATGTGTATTCTATCTTACTAATTCTCATTTTTGCTCACTGCATGTACTTTCCATATCTCTTTCAAGTCATTGCATAAATTCCATGAGTATTTAATCAATACTCTGAACTCATTGTTCTTCAGAGATCCATCTTTTTTTATATCTTCATGGAGTTCATATCTTCTAATGATGTATTCACCTTTTGGAATTTTCATGTTGTAGCGCAAGACATGCCTACATCTATGAAGTCTAAAGGAAAGGTGAAGTACCAATATGACAAGAAGTTAGCTTATGTAATTAGATCTTAGGTTTCATCTCCTCTAGATCAAGTTTCTTACACAAATATTGGACATGTTAACATGAATGATTTCTTACAAAGGGTTGAAGTTCCTTCAAACAAAGAGATGAGACACATCAAGAGAAGTAACATCCATTTGGTGTCTACTTTCCCTATAGCTGCAATAGAATCATAATTTATCTTAGGATATGCTCGGAATTTCAGTCCTATGTGTAAAATAATTAAGGCTATAGATGGTAATGTCATAATTGGCCTAGATCCAAAAGTTATTGAACAAACCTTTTGAGTTCCTTAGAGTGCAGAGTGTGTAGATTTGTCAAAAGAGACATCTTTGGAGTTATGGAATGAGAAGACATCAGATTAGAAAAGGTAGATGAATTCATATTAGTTTGATGTCAAAAGAAATAAATTTACAAGATGGTCCAAAGATTTGATTTTCATAGATCTAATTTCTAGCCAAAATGTAAAGATTTGATTACTCTCCTTACTAGGATATGTGGTCTCAAAGAGTCTAGTGACATTGAGCCCATTGAAAGTCTATTGGGAAAGTTAGATATTGAGAAGGGGGATGAATCAATACCTATAAAATTTTTAACCCTTGAAACAATTATCAAATCAAATATCTTTTACCTTAAATCTTAAATCAAATCAAAGTAAATGATCAACACATAAAACAAAGATTTGGTAACACATAAACCCTCTAAGGTGAAGGTAAAACTGGGGTGGGGATGACATCCACAAATCTTCAATATAACAACAATCAAGTTCACATAATAGGGCTACACATTTGATCACTTCTAATGATCTACCTTGTGAGGGGCATAGCCTATTAAGAGCTTACAAGACTTATTAATTCTACCTTGATTAAAGGGTTTAAAACTTACAACTAAGTAAGCACTCTATTAGAAGATTTACATAGGCCTATTACGACTACTTTGTTAAGAGATTTACCCTTATTCACTTTGATAAATGGTATCAGTACCTGATCCTTTAGTTAGAACTCTAATGCTTGATAACGGATCTCCTCTTTCTAATGTTTGATCCTCTCTCTAATATGATATAACTCTACTTTGCACTTCACTGCTTTGCCTAGTTGCTTTATATAATTCTCCTTGAAACTTTGCTTCAAGCATTCAAATACACATATGCATACGCCATATTGAAAATAGGGTGTGGATCCTTCTTTTATAACCAACTAGTGAAGGTTCTAGATCAAGATCAATGATCCATATTTCTCCCTTTTTTTGGTCAAACCTTCCATTTTTCTGTTTGGTTAAATACCTTACATAGGGACTAATGATCCATAACAAAACATGTAATCATCTCCTTAAATTACTCCTAGATCATTAAAACATGCATTAACTCAACCAAAAATGGTTTACCTCAGTATTTGTGCCATTCTAAACAAATATATTCCATGATACTTGGTCATAACTGATCTTCATGTTGTCCCTTAACTTATATTGTCTTTGTCCCACTTGACATGCATAGGAGTACTCAACATCAATATACTTTCTTAGAAACAAAAAATTTATCGACTTCAACTGAAATATGAACAAGTCTATATACATAGTTTAACCTTACTAGAATGGCTCGGTCATAGTGATGGCTGACCAACTCTACCAAATAAAATTACTAAATGTTAGACACTAATAGAAAACACCCATTAGGGATCAACAATCTCCCCCTTTGACATTGGTGGAAAATCACTTTGTCATGATTCAACATTACATCCAAAACAAAAAAATTATATTCCCCCTTAGACTAATGAGTATTCATTACAAAATTATCAAAGAATCACACCTTTGATATCCATCTAGATTCCCCCTTGATAGACATTTCACCTTTGGTATGCATTCCCCTTGTTTTTGTCACTCATGGCAGGTGGGGTGAAGGGGTCAAACCATACATGTCTAAAGATGGTTTGTGAATCTGTATAATCATTTCTAATGCATTATCTCAACTCAATCTGACAAATTCCAAAACTGTGGCTTGCAATTCAACCAATCTCCCTTGAGAAAAAATAAATCTGTTATAATAAATGAAACTTGAACTTGTGTCCATGTTCAAAGAACATCTTGTAGACTTCAAATAAATTGCAACTTCTCAATTTAATCTTGAATGTCCTAAGCGAATCTAGGTACATCACATGATGTCTTATACAAAATTTGAATATTCTTCACTACACCTTCTACATTATTTACAAGATTGGAAAGTTCAACTTGCCTTATAGTAATTTCAGTTAACACTTCCTCAAAAACTTTCTTCTCAAATTTCTTCTTGGACCATTGCAATAACTTCTCATTTTCATCTATATCATCATTATTTATATTTTCAACAATATGCACTAATTAGTCCATTATTGGGGTTTTCTCATCAGCATCTTTGATATCACATGCATCAACAAAGATATCCTTTATTTCTTGAAGTACCTACTTTTTTTTAATGTTCCCTTCTCACTTCTTTCTATCTCATCTTCCTGGCCAATAAGTCTTGAAAAATTTACATCTACTCATAAGTTAAGTGATTAGTATCAAACTTCAGAATCCCTATAACTTTTTCCAACATTACTGGCTTGCCAAGTGATCTAGTCATCTTCTTCAACATTTTCTTCTATGGGGTGTTTCTACTCAATAATGCTAGTTGTAGTGAGCGTGATGAAACATCTACACTCGGTCTTTTCTGCTCTTGTGCTCCACTAGCATCAATTCTTACTGAAGCTGACCCCTTTTGAGTTGTATTCACCTATTGTTCATGTGTAGCACTTATCTGAGCTTTAAATTGTGTAGGAGGTCTTACACTCTATCCTATCTTTGTTTCCTTATGTTGCTGACCCTGTTCCTCGGTCCTTGCATCACTTGGCATCTTTGTCTCCTTAACTCCCTCTATGTGAGGTCCTAAGATTGGTTCCCTTTCTTCACCTATAGTATATTTTTCTACTTGAGCATTCTACACATTAGCATGACCTTTTGTAGCCTGATCTTCCTTAGTAGGTTCTTCATCTCTCTTCTCTTCAACTATTGATCCATGTTGTTCCTTGGCATCTACAACAAGTATCTTTTGTTTTAGTTGAGCATTGTAATCAATAGTAATAATATGTGTTTCAGTTACCATTCCTTGCTCTCCAATCTTTAGATATTCTATAATTTCAATGATAACTGGATTGGATGTATCCATCAGAGTGTCTTTGATGAATTTAGGAGCTTTCTCCCCTTGTTCTTTCTCAGTAGACAATATTTTCTTTGGCTCATTTGACACTAGAATCACATTCGGAATAGTATTTGTAGGGGTTTCATCCTCAATGATGACTATCTATGTCTATTTTTTCTTGTCTTGAGCCATTTTCTCCATAGTTTCCACTAATTGTTCTACATCATTATAAAAAGCCTCTATGTTATCCAATTCCACTCTCTCATCTTCCTTTTCTTCTTGTTCCATTGGGGTTGACATTAGCCCAAAAGATTTCTTCCATACAAGTTTTCTTACTTGTACTACATCCTCAAATCTATTTTCAAAAATTTTGTAAGCTCTAGTCTTAGCTACAAATTTATTTGCAAAATATCTCATTTTTATAGACACACGAGTCTTGCCTAAATCAAGCATAGTCTGGGATAAAGTTGTTTCCCTTATTTGTCTTTCTGTACTTAATGCTCATTCCCACTTTACATCCATTTTATTATATAATTCCTCTGGCAATTTTTTACCTAACTCAATGGGAGTATATTTGAAATTAGCCATCATATCCAAAACTACCTACTCTACCTTTTCTTTATCACCTCTATCTAAAGAATCATATTTTACATGTTTGAATCTTGTTAGGTATGTTGACTTCTAATGTTCTCACATACCTATTCTATATCCTTAGGAGCTCTCTTAGGAAATATCTAAAACTTTCTTAGATCATCTGAATCAGTCCTCTCGACCTCATCATCCTCCTCTTCATCAAGTTTAACAATAAGTTTCCTCCTCAACCTCTTCTTCTGACCTTGCTCGGTCCCCTTGGCCTCAAATGACATCTTCTTTCCCTTTGCTAGCCTATTTATTTTCATTGTTCCTTTCTTTGCCTCAACAACTATAGGGCTTGATGCTTATGATCCTTGTTGATGAAGGTTGAGAGAAAATATGGACTTCTTATTATCACCGCAAATACAAAATTATAGAATTCAAAAGTAAAATATGCTAACCCACATGGGTGGTTTCATTACAATAATATGCAAGACTAAGCTGCAAACTACCACCTAGAGCTTTTCTAGACAATGTTCAAGCCTTTCTTAAGTAGGAAATTTTATGCCGCCTAGTAAGTTTCTAGACATTCAAGCTTAATACCTAGGGCCAAAAGACCCTAACAAAACATATAGAGTTCGCCAAATGTATCTTTGACAATTATTTTAGAAATTTTGGGTAGCCCAACTTTGGAAGGCCACAACTCTCAAACCATTGCTTTGATTGGCCATTATAACCAATTTTAGGAAATGCCAGCTCCTAATTTACAAGCTCAACACTACGCAAACACCCTTCCATCGAGTTTTTGGACCTCATCCGAGCACTCTAAGGCTTTCGATGGTGAGCCTAAAGATTTTTCTCCAAAATTTTCCACCAAAAATCTGTAATAACTTCTCTAATACTTAAGCTAGAGCAATGAGATCTTTATGGTAGGCTTATAATTCTAAAATGAACCTTCATGTAGAAAATGAGAACATTTTGAGCTTGTATGACAAACTTACTAAAAATAGAAAGTTCCTAGAAATAGCAACCAACTTCTCTACTAGTCCTTATTAAAATAGAAAAGGCTGAAAAAAAATATATTTTTGGGGGATACAATATTTCTCTTACACCCAGGGTGCTCCTACATCAGACACTTGGGGTAATTTGAGAAGTGACTCCAACATGTCTTAGGTGTTTAGAGGAAAACCAAGACGGTTAACCTCCTCCCTTGCTAGCCATGATGAATCCTCTATTGGTCTTCCTTTCCATTTGACCAGGTATTCCTCATAAGTTTTGTTCCTTGTACTTTTTTCAATATGACTGTCTAGTACCTCCTCAATCTCCTTTGTAATGCTCTATCAAATCTGAAATATTAAATACTGGTGAAATATTCAATTTAGCAAGCAACTCCATTTCATAAGCATTTCCAAAATCATGCCTTTTCACTATCTTGCATGGTCCAAACTTCTTCATCTTCGGCTTATTATATGTACCCACTTGAAAATGCTCATTTCTCAAATGAACCTTGACTTCATCTCCAATTTGAAATTTCTTATACCTTTTCACATCTGCCTTAGCCATGTATTGTGTATTCATCTTTATGATGTGCTTCCTCACCTCCTCATGGATATTCTTCAAATGTTTAGCAAATTCTTCTACTTCAGCACTACTTATCTCTCCTTTATCCAATTTCCATAATCTAGAGGCATTTCTAGGACTACTCCCATATACAATCTGGAATGGTGATTTACTAGTACTCCTATTGATAAAATTATTATATATAAATTCTGCCTGTGGTAAAATCAAATCACATCCTTTTGGTTTGTCTTCAACTAAACATCTCAGAAAATTTCCCAAACTCCTATTCACCACTTCTATTTTTCCATCATTTTGTGGATGATGTGATGAACTAAACTTCAACTCCATCTAAAATACCCAACAAATTTGGTATCTCGATCTGAAACTATACTCTTTGGCAAACCATGTAGTCTCACCACTTCTTTGAAAAATAACTCTTCCACATGAACAACATCACTAGTCATCTTGCAAGGAATAAAATGTGTCATCTTTGAGAACCTATCAACTACCACAACAATAGAATCATGCCCACACTGTGTCCTCAGTAACCCAAGAACAAAATCCATGCTGACATCCTCCAATGGCTTCTCTAGTATAGGTAATGGTTGATAAAATCATATATTCTACTTCACTCCTTTTGCCATCTGACATACTTTGCAACTCTATACAAACTTCTTCACATCTTGCTACAACTATGGCCAGTAATAATTCTCAGCAAGCAAAGCTATGGTTTTATCTTTGCCAAAATGTCCAGCCAATCCTCCACTATGCTTCTCCTTGATGAGATTATCTCTCATTGAACTTCTTGGAATGCATAACTGGCTTCATTTGAATGACATACTATCTTGGATCATGAAATTCAACCACTTCATCCTATCAAGTGTAACAGGTTCTGTACAAGCCTTCCATGCCTCACCAAAATTAGGATCATCTGGATAAAAAGTACTGAGTTCCTTGAGCCCAACCACCTCAATTTACATTTCTATTAGCAAAATTTGTCTTCTACTAAGAGCATCTACAACTTTGTTAGACTTTTCACTCCTATGTTTCAAAACAAATGTATAACTCTGAAAAAACTCAACCCACTTCAAATGCCTTTGATTTAATTTTCCTTGACTACTCAAATATTGCAAAGCTTGATGATAAGTATACAAAAAAAAACTCCTTAGGAAGAAGATAGTGTCTCCACTTCTTCAATGTTTGAACTATAGCATAAAATTCCTGATCATAAATAGGATATTTTATTTTTGCATCATTCAACTTCTCGCTAAAATAAGCAACAAGTCTACCTTCTTGGCTCAAAACAACTCCTATTGCAGTACCACTAGCATCACAATTTTTTTGAAACACCTTGTTAAAATTTGGGAGTGCTAAAACAAGTTGCTCAGTAAGTTTCTATTTCAATAGATTAAAACTCTTATCTACTCCTATAGTCCACTTAAATTTTTTCCTATCTCATTTCATTGTTTCAATCAAAGGTCCACAAATACTGTGAAACCTCTTATGAACTTTTTGAAAAAACTAGCCAATCCATGAAAAGATGTTACCTTAGTCACACTCCTTGGAGTAGGCCATTCAAGAATAGCCTTCACTTTCTTTGGGTCCATTTCTAGGCCTTCTCCTAAGACTACAAATCCTAGGTACACCAACTTCTTATTTACACAACTGCACTTCTTTAGGTTTATCAATAACTTTTCTTTCCTTAACTTATCAAACACCTTGTGAATATGGATCAAATGCTCCTCTAATGTCTTATTAAAGATCAAAATATCATCTAGATAAACAATGACAAACTTACCCAAAAACTTCTTCAGTACCTCATTCATGAGCCACATGAAAGTGCTCAGTGTATTGGTTAGCTCAAAAGGCATGACTAACCACTTGTATAGTCCTTCTTTTGTCTTGAAAGTAGTCTTCCACTCATTACCTTCTCATATAAAAATATGATGGTACCCACTCTTTAGATCTATCTTTGTGAAATACTTAGCTCCACTACTTGATTGTGATCTTGTTGATAGCACAAGAATATGTGCACATCCTCTATTCTCCATTCCTCTTTGGTGCAAATACGATTGGTACAACACATGGACTCAAACTCTCGAATCAACCCCTTCTGTAACAACTCATGAACTTTTTTGTTCAACTCTTCACTTTCTATTGGTGTCATTCTGTGTGCTTCCTTGTTTGGAAAATTGGCTCCTAGAACCAAATCCATTTGGTGATTGATCTTCCTCATTGGGGGAAATCCATCAAGTACATTATCTGCTACAATATCACAAAAGTCTCCCAACATATCTACAACTTCTGCAAGTACCTCCTCTACTTCTTCTATACTATCTTTTAATAATATAGCAAAACATATATGCTCACACTTCATACCTTTAAGAAACTCTTTTCCATAAACAAAACATATTCTAGCAACACTACATACCTTTTCTTCTTTATCCTTCAATGGCTTCAACTTATGCTTCACTCCATCCTCCGTTAGAGTGTAGGTATTTTCTCCCCCATCATGTACAACATGCCTGTCAAACTACCATGGCCTACCTAGCAACATATGACATATATCCATAGTTATGATATCACAAAGTACTTCATCTTGGTAGCTTCCAATCTTGAACTTCACTGAGCATTTCTCATTGACCATGACCTTGTGGCCATCTTGCACCCAAGCAATACAATATGGATGTGGGTGTTTCTTTCTCTTTAGCTTCAACCTTGTGACCATCATTTCTGACACCAAATTGCTAGTACACTCACCATCAATGATTACATCACAAAACTTATCTTCACATTTGCACCTTGTGCAAAACAAACTCCTTATTTGATCAGGTTCATTCTCACCACTCAACGAAACTCTTCTATTAACTAGTGTAGACACCTAAAAACTTTTAGAAAATAAAGTATTTTTATTTTCTGAAAAATTATTGATGACATCATCATTTATTAATTAATTAATTATTTAATTAATTAATTTATTTTTATGCCATTAAATCCCTTTATCTTAATTAAAAATATTTAATTAGGGAATCCCTCCCAAAAATGTTTAAATCTTATTTAAAAATTATTTCCTTATTTATTAATTATTTAATTAATAAATTGACCAAAAAATCCAAAATAAATAAAAAATTTATTTTTTTCCCAAAACTTAGCCAATTTCCTTAAGACCACTAACCTCTTCCAAAATCTTCTAATCCTTCTTTAATTTTGATTAAAGGCTAATCCCATCATTTCCTACCCCTAATCCCAACTCAAAATATTTAATTAAGATTAAATATTAATCCTCATGTTTATTTAAAAAGTTTTAATAAATATCTCCTCAACCCAAACCCTTGAAATAAATAAAACTTTATTTATTTCCTAAAAATCTAATTTATCCTCATCCTAAGAAGTTCTAGACTCTTTTAGAAAGTCTTCATCCTCATCCTAGAAAATTCTAGACTATTATAGAAAGTCTTTATCCTCATCCAAAGTCTAGACTCTTCTAGAAGATGTCTTTAAACCTAATCTTAATCCCCTCATAACCTTGTCACATTCCCTAAAAATGGGTTAAGACTTACTAACCCAAGCCAAAGTTAACAAATATCTCCTCCTTCACCCACCCTCATTAAATGCCATCCACTTGCCTATCCCTAAGCTAATCCTAAACCATCCTAATCCATCCTCTAATCATTTGCAAAAGCCTAAGCAAGCTTAAAACCCTCCTAATCAAGTCCAAGTCAAAATTGCTCTCATCACCCTCAAAATATCTCAACCATAAAACTTTATAAAGCCCACAAAGTCATAAATGTTCTTACAAAGCACTTATGAAGGGTCTTTATGAAGATTTTATCCCTTGAGCCTCTTTTGTTGACTCATCCTTCCCCTTTCCTCCATCCTCTCACCATGTGACATGTGTCATTTCTTGATTGGCTGTAAGGAAGCACAATCCATGTGCTCTCTTCTCATGCAATCTGAGCCCTCCATGAGCTTTTTTCCATCCTTGCATCTTAGCCCTCAATCCCTCAAGCCTCTTGCCTATAAATTGGATCCTTCCCCTTTGCAAAATAACACAATCCATGAAGTAAAGTCATAATGCCATTTTGAGAAGCCATTTTACATCAAAACCATACACTCACACCCAAATTCCAACTCCATTTGAAGCATAAAGCTTGAGTATACATCCTATCTATTTAGACAAAGCTACTCAACAAGAGAGCTTCTTATTGAGAGAGTCCATTAATGGCTCATATTCTCAATTGAGAGCTCATCTTAGTCTATCTTGAAGTTTATGAATTTTGTTTAGTTTGTAGAAGTTTTATTTAAATTTGGTTTCTATTAGCAGACTAACATTGCTCATATACATTTTGGCACGCCCGGTGGGACCTCGCATGGGTCATCTTCATTAGCTTTTTTAGTCAAGTTTTGTATGTCATTTGCTGATTTTGGCTAATTTTGCTTATTTTTGTGATTGGTAGGATTGTATAAATTGGTTTTGTAAGTCCACATGAGCATGAAGAAGACAAAAGAACTCATAGTCTATCTCATAGTGTTTGTAGATTTTTCAAGCTTATAGGTGGACAAAGCACTTGGATTTCTTCTTCCCCTTCTTGTCTATATTCTTCTTATTCCATCTACTTTTTCTTCTTCTTCTTGTGGGAGATCTTGGCTATTTTTTTTTAAGGACGCAAAATCATACACACTTCTTTTTAGTGCTTAAAATGAACCCCCAAATCATACTTAAATCCATTAAATATTAAAAATTTGCTAAAAAGAAAAAATCTTTTAACAAGTGAAACTAAACCAATCCAATCATTTGCATCCTTGCAACATCAAGGTTTTAGATGCATTCATGCAAAGTTAGGAACACTTCATTTTTGGAAATTTAAAAAGAACTTCAAGTTTCCATTTCAAAAGGTTCAAAATCAACACTAAGTTCACACTAAAATCTAAATCAAACTCAAAGCATCAATCAAGGATAAAATGAACCTCATTTGCAAATATTTTAAAGTTCTTTTAAAAATCTCATGAAAACTAAGAGTCCTAAATGGTTGCCAAAAATTGTCCTAAAAGCTTTGTTATGTGTTCCAAACAAATGTCTTGTTGCAAAATCTTGAATGTTTCTTAGATTTTTCATGCATCAAAACAATCTAGGAATATCATTTTTTGGGTTTAAAATATGCAAACTAGAACACAAAATCTTGAATGAAAACCAAAGTCCAAAGAGTCATTTTCACTTTTGAGTCCAAAACAATCTTGAATGATCTAAGGTTAAAACAAAGCACTTCAAAGTTCTTAAAACAACACACAAAATCTCAATCTTGAATGCTCAAAGGAAAAAATTTGAATGTTTAATCACTTGTCTTTGAATGCATGTTGCTAAAATCACTCTTGAGTGCCATGGATTAAAATCAAGTTTGTTTTTTTTATGAATGCATGATTAAAACAACAAATCCAATCTTGAATTCCATAGATCAAATAATCATCTTTTGGGGCATAAAAAGAATCTACATTCTAGAAATTTCCTAAATTATAAAAACCAAATAAAGATGCTTTAAGTGAGTTTGTAGTTGGACTCACCCTCTTTAATCACCCATCAATTTAGCCATTGGTTGCAATCTCAACGCCATCTATGGGGATGGGTCCACCTAAGAGGGTGTTAAGTGCTCCACAAAGATCAAATTTCACTTACTTGTGTTTTTATTAGTTTTTCTAACTTAGAAAATTCCTTGAATGCACATTAGGCTCGCTAACACTTCATTTGGACATTAAAATTGAACAAACTCTTGACGTGGAGGGCCTCCGGGTGCGCGCTTGACAAATCGAGTTTCACATATCTTTGTTTTGGGCTTAAAATAAACTCACACTCAATCTTGAATGCCTAACAATCAATGAACATCACATGGTTTTGACGCATTTTCAATGACGCTCGCATTTCTTATGTTGACGATCTCTCGACTTTCATTATGCTGACGATGCTGTCAAATTGGAACGAACATTGTATGCCATAATCACAAGTGTCTTCAATCATAGCTTACAAAATCTAAATCATCAATTGGAATGAATGCGTGTCTTTTAAAGCCCAAGATCATGTATGTGGTCTTGTTTTACACTTTTTAGGAGGCCTTCTTGGGGATTTCATCACCCCTTGGGATGACCTCAACTCCAGCATTCCGACAGAGTATAAAAATCGGGAGGTGAATCTAAAGACACCTCTCTTGGAATCAAGATTTTGTCACTCAAGCTAAGCCTCAAGGAACTTTATACCCTTGAGAAGTGAAAGAGGAGAAGTGGGTTACCGCTCCTCTCGGTTGTGTGACATCTTTTTGGTTTCATCTATGGATATGGGCCTCACGTACCTTATGTATATCGAGGACTCCCTAGCTAAACCAAATTTCATCCTTGTAGAAAGCTTCCTAGGATGTTGGTGTGTTTGACGTGCTTGCTCCAAAATTTTGTTTGCTTGTTTGTTCATAGCTTTTGAATGAATGTTTGCCAACTTTGATCAAAATCCCAAAAAAGCAAAAATCTCCCAACGCAAGGCATACTTAGCATAGTCATTGCCTCATCAAAAAATCATCCAAGCTCCCCCGCTGCAACCGAATCTATCTAGTTCCTTGCTTTAGAAAAATCCCAAATCCAAAGTCTCTCCAAATCATCCCCCCTATCCAGCTAGCAACCCAATCCAAAATCACACCCAAGCCTTTAGAGAGTTGTTGTCATTCTGCTAGAATTTGCTATCCAATCAATCTGACCAATCCACCAGCCTCACCAAGGTTATCTCTTTAACAGAGCTTTGTTTAGGGTAATCTAGCTTTGTCACTTGTTATCCCTTATCACCTTGAGCTAAAGGTTGGGATCCACAAGTGGTCAATCTCGTGTCATGCCCATAGGATCATTAGTCTATCCTTAAGTTGACACAATCTCCACCAATCCAGCGCATAGGAAAGCAAAACTCACTTTTTGACAGCATGCCCTTGAAGTCTTCCATCCATAGGAAAGCCAAAAATCTCTAGCCAATCCTCCTTAGGTCTGTCATACAGCTTTGACTCTCCCTAGGAAATCCTTCATCAACCAATCCAAAATATGCACTTAATCCAAATCCAACCATGAGCTTCCATGTTCATCCATATGCAAGACCCCATCCCCATCCGACTCATCATCAAAACATGAAATCGAAAACCTATCATCATGTGTTCAGTCGTATTGTCCTTGCTCCCGCCACCTCCTATTCCAATGATGATGAAAATCTTGTTGACTATGACGAGTATATTGAAAGCCTTAGAAACATTCCCCCAAGCATCCCCCAAAATCCAAGAGTTATTCCAAACTATCTAGTCATGCCATCTGATATCCCAGCTTCTCCTCCATCACCCAATCAACCAAGCTTCCAATCTTCCACCCTCATTACACCAACTATTCCTATCAATTCACCACCTCCACCTCCGACACATGAGTCTCGAAGGAATCTCCTAGAGGAAATACAAGAAAAGTCGCCTCCAACAGTCGATAAGCCATGTCATCTAATCCAACCATGTGAAGTAGTCAGTAATGAAGCTTCCCCATCTATAATATCACCTCCATCTCCCATAGCTATCATCCCCATACCACCCATCGAATTTCTCCAAATCCCATCCACATCTCCTCCTCCGAGCATTATCCAAATCCCATATAATGAACCTCATGCATCCACTCCCATCCATTCTTGTCAAGATCTTGTCCAAAAGCATGTTGAAATATCCTCCGACAGAACAGTAGATCCCGCCATCCCACTTATTCCCCTACATGATCCACTTTTACCATCCCCTCCATATCTAAATCCTACCATCTTACTTACTCCATCTCAAGATCCCTTTCCCTCAGCCCACCCAACTCAAGATCCTATCCTCCCATCTCCTCTGCTTCATGATCATACATCTCCCATAATCCATGATGATAGATCCATTGAAAAAGAACTAATTATCATATCCGAAGCTCCAACTCCTTCAGCTAGTAATGGACTCACATCTTGTGTTCCAAATAATGAACATCATATTGAAAAAAGAAATGAAAATGTATTTCTAGATGTTGGTATCCCCGCTATTCCTGCATGGTCCCAAGTCCTTCCATCTCCACCCCAAAGTTCCCATACATCTTATTCTGCATCTATTTTGGGCCCTCATCCTACTCCTTATCTCCAACCCTCCATTTTGGGTCCATATATCCCTTATCTAAATCCCACACCCTTTCCATCCATTTTGGGTCCTTACATACCTAATATGAATCCTTTATCCCCTCCATCTATTTTGGGACCTACACCTTCCCTGTTTCCATCTATTTTGGGCCCATATCCTTCCTTCCCTCCATCCATTTTGGGCAATTATATCCATCCATATCCTATGTTCCAATCTATCCTTCCACCCCCTCAAATCCACCAGCTAGATCATCAAAGGCACTCACCCTTGAATCCCTTCCAACCTTTAAACCCTATCACTCCATCAATTATCCCTCCATCTCCTCCATGCTCTTGTTCCCATCCCATGGCTAATAGAAGTATATTGGATGCGAAAATACAAAAGCATAAATCCAAAAATCCACAAAAATCCAAGTCTCAACATGTCCCTTCTAAAATACATGTTCAAAACAAGAAACATTTAATCCCAATCAAAGAAAAAGTCAAGAGGCCACAAAAGCCCAAGCTAAAAAAGTCAAAAATCATGTGGATACCCAAGATGCTCATAAAAGAAATGCATCTCAAAGAAAAATCTCAATTGGCATCCATTCATGCTACTCAAAAAGCCTCATCCATCCATCCTTCATCCAAATCCCCATATAAGCATCCTTCATCCCCCCAATCCACTTTTAGTCCATATGCTTCTTATCCTAAATTTCCCATCCTCCATCTTCCAACTCTACTTTTAGTCCTTATCTTTTTCTTCCTCCATTTTCTCCTCAACCTCACTCAAAACCATCTTTCCCACTACTTTATCACCTCTCAAGGTGTGTGCCAATGATGATCTTTCCATTTTCCTCATCCATTTACCCACAAGCCTTATGTCTTCGCATCCATTATCTGTCAAACTCCCACCCACCATTCCACTTGTTCAAATCCAATCCTTTTTCATCCATCCTACCAACATCTATGAGCCAAAAATAGCTGAAGAAAGCCAAAATCATTCTAGCTAAGTCCAAAGTCAAAAAGTCAAAAAACAAAGATAAAGAAAAATAAAGCATCCACTGGTGAAAACTTGGCAATTCAAGCACCTTGGACAAGTACAATGATGAAAACTTGGCAAACAAGCGTCATGCGTAATCCAGCCATCCCTAGCTTAGCCTATCATCCTCATGTTTTTGGTCACATCTTGCCATCCAGCTCCATCTTCCAATTTATCCACCTATCTTTCATCCTCCATCTTTTATCTATCACTATCTACTTATCTTCTGTAACCTCACCCCATCATCCCAGCTATCATCCATCTCCCTAGTTCCTTCAACTTTTCCATCCTAGCTTCAATCCTATCACATCCATCATAAGACCTCCTTCCGCATGTTATCTTCTGATTGGGGGCACTATATTCCTTTGAGATCTTGTCTTGTCCATCCTCCCTTGTCATTGGTATCTAGCTCTAGGCTATCCTCATGCAAACCCAATGTCATCTCTTTATATCCATCATAATCCTAGCTATCTACCATCCTATCTAGCCATCTCATCCTGCTCCTCTAGCTATCCTTGGTCGTAGATCTATCATCATCATTGGATGCATCCTTGCACATCCATATCTTACATTATCAACTCATCCTTAGCTTCTGCAGCTTGCACCAACTTGAGCCATCCCGCTATCCTCTCATCCTGAGCTTTTTATCCATCTATATCATACCTATCATTGGTCCATTAGCTTGTACCATATCTTAATTAGCCTGCTTGTAAATATCTTGGTCCGTCAGCTTGTACATCCTCTTTAGCTTAGTACCATTGTATCTATCCAGCGTTCATGTCAGTTCATCCTTGATCAGCATCTTGCACCCATCGCACATCTTGGTTAGCTATTCCAATGCATCCTTTAGCTAGATTTCCTATCACCAAAGTGTTATCTTTCTTAGTTCAGCTTGCCAGATGCATCACTCATCCAAATCCACCAGCTTAGGTGCTCTCTGATAGGTCCTTCCAAGATATAGCTTTCCTCATGTCTGATCTTGGTCCGTTAGTACCTCGTCCTACCCATCTCATTGGCAAATGGTTCTCTTTTGGATTTTTGCTTTCTTTTGATTTGGACTCTTCCCTGTTGGGTCTTGAAATATCTTTTTCAAGCAATCTCCTTGTTCCCTCCTCAAGGTTGCCACGATCTTCCATATCATGGTATGCTACGAATGGGGCAATTAGAGCGTAAGGTCTTGATCAGGTCTTTCATTTGTTTTTCTTTTCTACTTGTGGGTTCTCCAGTGTCGTTTCCACATTGCTTCCTCTAGGATTCATGTGTGATGCTGGGGCAATCCTTGCGTGTTTGTTTTGAGTCAGTTCGTCAGTCCTCTGGACGGTTGGTGAAAAGGCCTTGATGTTCTTGGTAACCTTGGAAATTAACCAATAGTCCTATAGCAAATCTAGTGCTCAACTACATGGTGGTACTTCTCTTTGAAGTATCCCCCTGCTCAAAAAGCTTCAATGGTTTTCCTTCATCTCCATTGTCCCCTATCCATATCCAGCATCTGTCTCTCCTACCCTAGCTTATGCATCAGTATCTCTTTGAATCACTCCTCACCTTTAGCTTAGGGATCCACAATCCTAGTCCTAGGGATCTCTGAAACCCATCTTCCACCAATCTAACTCTTTGAAATCCTGTTGCATTAGTTTTTTAATCCCTTCATCCATCTCCCTATCCTGGATTCCTTTTTATAGCGAAGGCGCCTTCCCTAAAGTCTTAAGCTTGCTTCCTCTTGTGCATTTGATTCTCCTTTATCATTCTCCCGTAGTGAGAGTTTGAGCTAACTAAACCTCTTCTCTTAAAGCCAATCTGAGTCTTCTTGCTCATCTTGGATTCTTGTACTTTTCAAGAAGTCGTCGAGCCTCACTTTCTCTCCCCGCCACCTTCTTGAGGGGGCATCTCATAGTCCATTCTCTCCTCTTCTGCTCTAGCCTTGGGCATCTTATTTTCTTATCTTTGATGCCATGCCACTTGCGGCATCACATCAAAGAGGGGAAAAATGTAGACACTTAAAAACTTTTAGAAAATAAAGTATTTTTATTTTCTGAAAAATTATTGATGACATCATCATTTATTAATTAATTAATTATTTAATTAATTAATTTATTTTTATGCCATTAAATCCCTTTATCTTAATTAAAAATATTTAATTAGGGAATCCCTCCCAAAAATGTTTAAATCTTATTTAAAAATTATTTCCTTATTTATTAATTATTTAATTAATAAATTGACCAAAAAGCCCAAAATAAATAAAAAATTTATTTTTTTCCCAAAACTTAGCCAATTTCCTTAAGACCACTAACCTCTTCCAAAATCTTCTAATCCTTCTTTAATTTTGATTAAAGGCTAATCCCATCATTTCCTACCCCTAATCCCAACTCAAAATATTTAACTAAGATTAAATATTAATCCTCATGTTTATTTAAAAAGTTTTAATAAATATCTCCTCAACCCAAACCCTTGAAATAAATAAAACTTTATTTATTTCCTATAAATCTAATTTATCCTCATCCTAAGAAGTTCTAGACTCTTCTAGAAAGTCTTCATCCTCATCCTAGGAAATTCTAGACTATTCGAGAAAGTCTTTATCCTCATCCAAAGTCTAGACTCTTCTAGAAGATGTCTTTAAACCTAATCTTAATCCCCTCATAACCTTGTCACATTCCCTAAAAATGGGTTAAGACTTACTAACCCAAGCCAAAGTTAACAAATATCTCATCTTTCACCCACCTTCATTAAATGCCATCCACTTGCCTATCCCTAAGCTAATCCTAAACCATCTTAATCCATCCTCTAATCATTTGCACAAGCCTAAGCAAGCTTTAAACCCTCCTAATCAAGTCCAAGTCGAAATTGCTCTCATCACCCTCAAAATATCTCAACCATAAAACTTTATAAAGCCCACAAAGTCATAAATGTTCTTACAAAGCACTTATGAAGGGTCTTTATGAAGATTTTATCCCTTGAGCCTCTTTTGTTGACTCATCCTTCCCCTTTCCTCCATCCTCTCACCATGTGACATGTGTCACTCCTTGATTGGCTGTAAGGAAGCACAATCCATGTGCTCTCTTCTCATGCAATCTGAGCCCTCCATGAGCTCTTTCCCATCCTTGCATCTTAGCCCTCAATCCCTCAAGCCTCTTGCCTATAAATTGGATCCTTCCCCTTTGCAAAATACCACAATCCATGAAGTAAAGTCATAATGCCATTTTGAGAAGCCATTTTACATCAAAACCATACACTCACACCCAAATTTCAACTCCATTTGAAACATAAAGCTTGAGTATACATCCTATCTATTTTGACAAAGCTACTCAACAAGAGAGCTTCTTATTGAGAGAGTCCATTAATGGCTCATATTCTCAATTGAGAGCTCATCTTAGTCTATCTTGAAGTTTATGAATTTTGTTTAGTTTGTAGAAGCTTTATTTAAATTTGGTTTCTATTAGCATACTAACATTGCTCATATACAACTAGGACTTCTCCTCTTTTAGCATCTTTAGAATATGAGGATCTGGCATCTTCATCAACATGTGCAACTCTGGCCTAGCCTTCTATTCTTTGATCTTTCCTTCCTTGGTGTTGAGAACATTCAAATGCTCTATGCCCTTCTTCTCCATAGTGAAAACATTTCCCAAGGAAGCCTCCACTTCTAAATCCTTGTCCTCTATCTCTTCCTCTCTGATATCTATTGTTCTGATCATGGAAATGATTGGAATTTTTTATGATTGCTAGTTCAAGCCTCATCCATTTTCTTCTAATCATCATTACAACCACCATAAGATCATCTACCAGATCTTCCACTATGACCTCTTTTGCTATTCTTGTTGTCAAACTTCTTGCTCAGATTCTCCTCAACTCTTAGGCAAAACTAGTATGCCTCCTTAATATTGTTCATTCAAACTAGACTCGACTCATCCTAAATACTTGGCCTTAACCCATTTAGATAACAGGCTACTTTCTCCTTATCAGCTTTTGCATGGCCAATTCTAATGAGAACTTGGTAGAACTCTTCAGTATACTCTTGAACAAATTTTTTTGCTTGCTTCAACCCTTGCATTTTGTTCAACAAATCAAGCTCATAATCCATAAGAATGAATTGTCACTTTAATTTAGCTATCATTCGATCCTATCTAGTGATTTTTCCCTTTCCCTTTCTATTTTGCTCCAACTAAACCTCCTGCCACCAAATCTTTTCATGTCCCTTCAGTTTTGACTTTGCAAACTTGACCCTATCTGGATCCTCAATATCTTCATACTCAAAGTACTCCTCCAATTCATTAATCTAATCAATCAACTCCTCTAGGTTAAGATTTCCCAAAAATGTGGGAACTTCAAACTTAGGTATATTTCCAAACTTAAAGATGGCCTTAAAAAGTCTCTCTTCCTCTGGCTTTAGAATTTCCTCTAGTTCGACATTTTCTCCTACTTCATCCTCATCCTCACTTTCATCTCTTATGGGAAGATGTATTCCTTTGTGCATTTTTTATTCCAATGCTTTCATTTGTCTTTGGAGGTCTCTAAAACCCTCAAGTATAACACATACAACTCTCCTGCCACACTCTCTTTGTGGAGGCATTTTTGCACTTTCGCTGAAATCCTAGTGTAAATTGCCTCACAATTGGCAATCTATCTACATGCTCAGCCCAAACCATAGTCCTAGTGTGAATTGCCTCATAGTCAACAATTTTTCCACACACTCAAGAACTCTAGCTTTGATACCACTTGATGAAGGGTGCTCCCCTTAATACCATAACATATACAAAAACAAAGAAACAACAACAAGTACGACAACAAAATATGGACTTCTTATTATCACTGCAAATGTAGAATTACATAATTCAAAAGTACAATATGCTAACCCACATAAGCGCCTTCATTATAGTAATATGCAAGACTAAGTTGTGAACTACCACCTAGAGTTATTCTAGACATTGTTTGGCCTTTCTTAAATAGGCAATTTTATGCCACCCATGAAGGTTCTAGACATTCAAACTTAATGCCTAGGGCGGACAGACCCTAACAAAACATATAGAGTTGGCCAAATACATCTTTGACAATTATTTTAGAATTTTTGGGTAGCCCAACATTGGAAGGCCATAACTCTCAAATCGTTGCTCCGATTGGCTATTATAACCACTTTTCAAAGTTGCCAGCTCCTGATCTATAGGCTTGAAACTACATAGGTGCCTTTTTGTCAAGTTTTCAGACCTCATCCGGGCACTCTAAGGCCTCCAACGATGATCCTAAAGATTTTTCTCCAAATGTTTCCACTGAGAATCCATGATAACTTATTTGATACTTAAGTTGGAGAAATGTGCTTGTTATGGTAGGATTATAATTCTAAAATGAACCTTCATGTAGAAAATGAGAACATTTTGAGCTCTTATGACAAACTTACTAAACATAGCAAGTTCCTAGAAATAGAAACCCCCTTGTCTACTAGTCCTTATTAAAATAGAAAAGGCTGAAAACAAAAATATTTTTGACTGATGCAAGATTGCTCTTACACCTAAGTTGCTCCTGCATCACTTGCCTAGTTACTTGTCTTTATGTGAAGGAGGGTGGTGTCACCACTTTCTTCAGACTCTTTTTGACCTGAGGATCAAAATTCAAAACCTTCTTGTCTTTTGGTGCTCAAGGCTCACCAACCACAAGTTCTTTGCCTTTGGATTCATCTTCATCATCATCATCATCATCATCACTATCTTAATCTTCCCCTTTTCCTTCATTGATTTGCTAGGGTTTTTCTCCAAGTTTCCCTTCCAAATCTTGAATCATTTTCTTTCTCTTCTTATCCATCTTTGGAACCTTTTTTTGCATCATCATCTAAATCTTTGCATTTTCATATGTACTAAACGGCTTGGCAGCTTTGTCAAATCTCTTTTGATAATAATGTTGTTATTGCTAGAGACACTTCATTTTGCATTGGCCTTAACCATGTAACCCTTGGTATGACTTCTCGATTATAGGTGTAGTCAATATCCAACATGAAATAAATGTGATCATAATATTGATCAACCATTTACTTAGGGATTCTCATCATATTCTTTATTTTCCTCTAAAACTCATTAAAATATCCATCCAAAATTGTTTTAAAATTTTCACCTAATTTCTCAATATAACCATTGATTTAATCGGTTACTAATCTATCCTTGTCCCACACTATATCTCCATGGTTGGAAATGAATTCTATACATAAAATAATATACATAAAATAAGTGAATCAAACTTACATGATGAATTCTCTACTAGCTAAATCAACTGCAACTCAACCAAGTCATAGCTACGATCCTTCTCGACTATCTTGTATCCCAAATCTACTGCTATGAAAGGTACACTATTCAATCGGCTTGACTAATAGAATATATGTGCAATCAATCAAACTACAAACTCAATGACTAAATCATTAATTGCATCGATGGACATTCCTTGGCCATTCCAATTTGCCTTGGTAAGTTCTTCAATTACATTCCTAGCTTGGCATCAAATTATCTTCACCCAGTCAAGGGTAGGGTAGCCAGTGACTTGACAAATGATTGATTTAGTAATCTTCACTGGCTAGTTCTCTAGAGATAATTTCATGTTGTGTAACTTTCTCAAAACTATCTTAATGTACTCTACCTTGAAAACCTTGGGAAAAGCTAGGGCATGAGTTAGCCCTTTCTCAGCAACTACTGTATTTTCCTCTTTCAGTAATCCATTCTTGCATAGCTTGTCATATGTGTTCCTCAACTCTAAATCACCAATTTTACCAATCTTGCACATCTAAAATGATCTTACATCATGCACCATAATGAAACTGGGTGGAATAGATGACAACACTCCATATGTGTCTCCAGTCATCGTGATCTCTAGATAAGCCTTGAATTTTGGCAAAGAGCACACATCATTATGAACAATTTGGGCCTTCTTGTCCTTCAATGCATTGTTCTTTCCACTTCTTGACTTGGATGAAGCCATTGTAAACTAGGGTTTTTGAACTTCAAATGATTTTTCTAAAAAATAAAACTCGGTTCAAATAAACTTTTTAAACTTACTTAATTTTGCTATTGGCATGCACTAGAATCTTCTAAAATCTACACAAGTAGCTCTGAATCACCTTAATATCACTCTGCAAATTCTCAAATTACTGGGTGAATGAAGAAATGATCTCAAAATTTACTAAATACCTTCAAATGGTCAAAATGCCCTTGCATTCAATGTTCTATACATAGAGTAGGTAAATTTATAATGCATGATAGTTGTCTCAACACACATAAGACAACTTGTCATCCATACTTCCATCCACTAGCTTGGTCACAACAAGAGCTTAGGCACAACAACATTCATATTCTCAATCACATCTTGATCAAACATATCTACTCAGTCAACGTGAGATCTGGGTCAACACAGTGACTCAATCACTATACACATTGATATTGATGCTCGACATCAATTATGCTCCAACTTGGTATATGTGTTCTTTACTTAGTTCACACTTCAAAACCATCCTAATGCATCTCATCTTATGTAGATATGGACTTTACTACATCACATGTTAGGAACTAATGTATGATAAATCATCTGAAATACAGTTCCTCACATACCTTTATTGCTTAGTTTGAGGTAGTCTAATCACCTGAAACTTAATACCTAAGGCCTATAATACCAGGCACATGAATACCTTGGTGCTTGGTCATAACTAATCTTCATGTTATCCCTTGGCTTCTATATGCTTAGCTCATATTGTATGACTTTGCATGAACTGACTTTATATAGCTCAGATTATATTGTCTTTGTCTCACTTGACATGCATAGAAGTACTCAACAACCATAGACTTTCTTGGCAACAACAAACTGCTCGACTTCAACTAAAATATGAAAAAATCTATATACATAGCTTGGCCTTAGTAGAATGCCTTGACAGTGATGACCGACCAACTCTGCCAAATAAACAACTAAGTTTTTGACAATAATACACAAAACACCTTAGGGATCAAGATGAACCATGAATGTACAAGTTCATGTTTCAAATCTTTGATAATGATGAACCTATCCTTTGGGGAGAACTTATCAGTGCACCCCTATGCAAGTAGTGTCTCAATGTGGGGATATCAGTGCCATTTTATATGAACTCATACCTATTTTACATTGTTGCATCTATTGTATCTTTCTCAAGAATTTCAACTATAGGAGATCAAATTCAAGTTCTAATTTAGAGCTATTATGATTAAATCACATTATCATAGAGAAAGTATCACTATAGGAGAGTCCAAGATACTTTTTTTGGACATTTCAGTTGTCAATTTGATAAACAACTAGTAATCAAGAGAGTATCAAATGAAGCTTTAGATATGGTGAATTAATACGGTGCCATCTTTTTGCGATTTCCAACTTTCACTTATTTGAGATTTGGTTATTTCAAAGAAGAACCCTATACCTTTCCAAGATATGATACTGCTAAGATCATTCTGATGGAGTTAGTCAGACAATGTGTGGAGGTGCAGACATATCAGAATACTCCACACAGGCCAAGGTTTAGTATCCATAAAACTAAGCCCTTGGCGATTGGTCAGTATATGATCAATTCAGTCAACAAGGCAAAAAATATGGAGGCAGAACTTCAACTTATCACATTAAAGAAGTTCAAAGCTAGGTATGATTTCAATTAGCAAGGGATGTATTCAAAGATCAAAGGACCACTTGCCCATATTCATTGTATAGAGGACATGTGGAATGACTTGCACATTGAGACAGATATCATGAAGATGGATTATTGCAAGCTCATGTCGTAACAAATCATAGATCTTAACATGATTGAGATCCCACCAATTTTTTATGGTAAAGATGATGGCAACATTCTTGATCCATAATATCATCAAGCTAGTTTTGACAAGAAGTATCATTTTTCCATACAGTGGCAATAGAAAGAAAGTACTTCTATCTTTGATAGATTTCAATCCATCTTGGAAAAAACTAACAAGTGGTTGAAAATCAATCGCCTCAAGAGAATGTATTGTAAGCTCAACATAGATTATGATCATTTCATACTAGTTGGAAAGACAACTCGAGTAGATATTTCAAGAAAAGATGGTGCATCCTCCTTAGTTCTAGCTAAATCTCTCAAGTTCAAGCTTAAAGGTAGAAAGGGATCAAAATCAATTCAAGAATCTTCTAAAGCACCTATATAGGCTCAAGAATTTGAGGAGGAATATAAAGAATAGTTTGATGAGGAAGATGAAGAGGAAGAAGGAGAGATAATGATCATTTCTCCTCCACAGTCGAGAAACACTCAAGGTCCGTCCATTCAGGAAACACCCTTTTTAGATTATATAGACAATGGTGTGGATTCATTCTCCATAATTGTTACATCTATCATCCCCACTTCAAAGGTGAACATGTTGGAATTCCTTATCTCTTCGGTGACCCCTCCTATTCTCATGGCTAAGTAGTATGAGAATTTAGGAATTAAAAAAAAAAAATTCTCAACTCTCATGGAAGGTGAAGTTTACCAACTTGATACTTCAACGGCTAGTTTTGATTTGTTCATGAAAGAATCTTCTCATTAGGAACCCATGAATTTAGCCATGCAAATTGAAGCACGTATAGTCACAATGGAAATACAATCAGGATCAATGCTTGTGATCTCTAGTATTTTTGTTTCTGTGGATGAGGATTATAGTTTGCCTGCATGGTTAGGTAAAATACTATGAAAATAAAAAAGGTTTTGTACCACCAAACAATCTTCCTATCAAGAAAAATAAGTCTAAATCTTTGAAAGATGAGATTGTTTTGAGGATTGTAGTGGATTTTGAAAAGACTATGTGTACAAATATTGTTGAACCTTTGGTAGAAAAACCAACTGAAGATCTTAAGCATTTAGATTATAAATTCACCAAAACTGAACTTGGTAAACACTCATGACTAGGTTGTTTGAAATATGATCATTATGCACTTGCTGATGTGTAAAAAAGAAACCATGAGCTATGAGAGAAGAATAATCAACTTAAGAAAGAAGTTTCTTGTCTTAATGAGGTCATTCGCCAATAGTCTTCACGACACGCTCTCACCACATCTCAAACACCTCAAGAATTTTTTTTTGAAGAAGATAATTTGGAGAGGTTGTCTTTGAAGGAGTTTAGGCCATTAAAGATTTAGTCAAAGCTCTTGAGCATATTTGAGGCATTGAAGAGATGTTACATGACCTAATTGTTTCTTTGAATAAAGAAGCTAATACCTTGAAAGAAATCCTACGTGATTGGAATCAAATGGCTAATGTTGAATTAGATTGTTTGATTGCATATGAAGTTGTTCCTCTTCAAATATATTCTACAAATGTCAAGCACTCATGGGTCACAAAGAAGAGACACTGGGAAAAATTCTAATAAAGTTGTAGGTGGCCTTAAAAGACTATCAATTAGTAGAAACATAGATCATGTGTAATTTAGAGAAAATGAGATGTAATTTCCTTATACAACATGACAACCTAGTCAGAAAGGAGGAGATGACTTTAGAGTATACAAACAAAGTGAATGCTGATCTTGATTCTTAGGAATTTGGATTGTGCGCGATGAACAAGTTTTCTACATACAAATCAATAGAAAAATGCCTATTTTAAAACGTTGTAAAATTAGTCAAAATTGAAGACATGTCAAAGACAATGGAAATCTCAAATCTTCCTACAACATGTGATTGCATCACCGAGTACAAGGCCCTTCAAAATTATCCCTACGATTGTTTCAACCTTCTTCTCTCTTCTTCTTTCTTTAGTTTTCATGTTTTTAGTTCAAGAGAATGTATTGTGTTAAAATATGTAATTACTTGCAATTCAATTGCATATCCTTGTGACATGTAATCCAATAATTTCTCTCACTTAGTTTGATTGGGTCAAAGTTGGTTGAGTTGCTCCCACTTTTTCCTCCACTTTTTTTTCAAATACTTTTCCTCTATAAAGGAGTTTCCTCTCAATGTAAAAATCATCTTTTATGTTAGAATTACAATAGGAAAGGTAAACTTTGAGACAAGGGGGGTGAATCAGTGCTTCATACTTTTACCCATAAAAATATTCACTATACATCCATCTCATAATTCAACAAGTCAACTAAAATACCATTTAAAGCATATACATCTAAATTATGTTAAACAAGTAAGCATTCACACATGTATAACATAAGATATGATTACCTAGAAACCCTCCAGTGAGAAGGTAAAACTGGGGTGGGGATGACACCCACAAATATTCACTATTGCAGTAATAAAGTGTATCCAATGAAGGTTACAATTTTTGATCATGAAACATGATCTACCTTGTGAAAGGTCTACTCCATTAAAAGATTACAAAGACTGTTAGGTCTTACCTTGCTAAAGTATTTCAACACCCTGTTAGAAGTATGTCTGATTAAAGGACTTTAACTCACAATTAAGTAAGCACCTTGTTAGAGGATTTCAATACATCCTGTTAGGACTACTTGATTAAGATATTTAACCGGTTCACTTGTTAGAATGTCTTAGCAATAATCCTATGATTAGCACTCTATTGCTTGATGTTAGATCACCTCTATACTCTATTGTCTATTGTTTCCTTTCCTCTATTCTCCTTTAACTAATTTTGCAATGAAACTCAAATCATAATACCTTGGTCACCATGAATGTCCTGTTTGCACATGCAAACTATCCTTCTCTACTCTTCTCTCTCCTCTAAACATTTAGGGTTTGTCCTCCTTAAGAAGACCTAGGTGACTTAAGATTAGGTATGAATCAAATCCTATGATTCACCCATATTTCTGCTTAAAACTTCCTTTTTTTTGATTGGATGCATGTAATACATAGGGATTCACACTTCAGATTCGTCCTTATCAACAAAAGATCGTAAATCAATCCTTAATTTAGCTTTAAAATGGTTTACATAGTAGTTTGTGCCAATAAAAATAACTATGTCAAAACTGTAATACTTGGCATCTGAAGCCTTTGGTGCTTGACACTAACTATGACTTCAATGTTGTCACTCAACATCTAAATCACTCGACATGCACTACTTTCTCGACACCTGAATCACTTAGCACATACTATTTGTTCGACACTTGAATGACTTGACACATGAGTGACTTGACACTCACTATTAACTCAACATGCTCTAACTTATATGTTGTGCTCAACATATCTTACTTGTTCAGCATGAACTAAGTAAATGACTTAAGTGTGTAGACACTCACTTGTCAAAACCAATTTGAGATTAACAATCTCCCCCTTTGACATGAGTGTCAAAAACACTTGGTCATGCATTAATGACCTTATCCTTATGAGCATAACATATATATCTATTCGACTTCTATACAATATTTCAAAATATCAAAATTTTAACAACACGTGACTTATTAGTCATACCTCAGAATTTCATAACTCCCCTTGAGTTTATTGGTGAGTTTTGTTCTGTATTTTGTATCAAAATGGTTCTCCTAATGAGAAGATTTGCATAAATTGATACTCTTTCTTTGTTTTTCTCTGAGCTAATATTGTTCATTTTGTTACTATGTTCACTTACTCCCTCTTTACTCTACTTTCTTTGCTTGCTCCCCCATTACTCTCACTCCCCCTTTTTGACACTTGTGTCAATGGGTTATACACTAATAATGTATTTGTACAAAAAAGATTTATAGACCTCAAGTATAATCTTTAGAGTTGCATCCCAATTATCACAAGCTACCTCCAAAGACTTGACTTGGATGGCCAACTCGACGACAAGGTGGACTAAGCCTTCTAGTGTAGAAAGATGAGGATTTTTCTACATAAGAGTTTCAGCATAGCCTAGTTCCTTGTGCAATATCTCCATGTGTAGAGTCAATGTTGAATGGATGCTAATCAGTTTATCCTTGATGGTGGCTTCATCTACTTGTAATGATGCTGACTGACTTTGGAATTGAAAGAGATACCTAAAGTTTTTCTCACTTTGAGCTAGAGACTTGGGAAAAGTAGCACCAGATGACTGTAGATGGCTCTCCAAACTTAGGATGTGATTCCTTACTTCGTGTGTGAAGAGAAAATGTTCTCTAGTACCTTCTTCACACTCTCTATCTTGGTTGGTAGCTCAACCTGTGTTAGTGCAATAGCACTTGATATCCTCTCATTCACCTTATTTTGAAACTTCCTTTCAGACCATTCGAGTAGTTTTACATTTGCATCCAGGTCTACGTCAGTAACCCTTTCCACTATATTGGTTAATTGTTCAATGATGGGCTTGTTTTCATCTAGAGTCGGCAAACTAAATGCATCTAGGAAAATTTATTTGATATCAATCAAATCTTGCTTCTGCCTATGCTCCCTTTTGAGTAGTTCTTCATTTATCTTCTTTGCTAGGGCCTCTTGTAATATGCCCATCTACTCAATTATGATTGTTGCCAATTCAGATTTAGGCAATACAATCTCTTCATCTAGGCTAACATCACCATATGTAGTTATCTCTTCTACCTTAGATGAGCTAGGACTTGGTCTTGAGAATTGCAATGGTGTAGCATCTATGCTCAGCCTCTGAAGAGCTTGACTAGGAGGAGTAGCAAATTTTGGTAATGTCACTAGTGCTTGCATTGCTAGTTGCTCTTTTGGCTTGGATGTTAATCTTAACTCTTCAGTCTTGTCCTTTTCTTCTTCTATAGTTACAGTTGCACCTTGATCTTGTGCTAGAGGTGCAGGCGTATCTACCTAACCTATTTGGCTTTGAGTACCTTCATTCTCTGGTGTCTTTACCTTGTCTTCTCCAACTATCTCATCCTTATGTTTTTCAGGTTCTTGCACATTCATTAAGAATGGAGTGTCTTGCATAGGTGTATTGATAGTGAAACTTATTGTCTCCTTTCTTTGATATACCACTATAGGTTGTGAAGGTTGAACACTTGTGACTTGAGGAGTGATTAAAGGTGTGTCTAGTGTTTGCACTTCCTCCCCTGCAGTTGTTGTATCTTTTTTTTGAATTTCATCACTCACCAATACAGGATTGTCACATAGCTTAGCCTGGAGAGTGGTCTTAACAAGTATCCTTTTAAAACATCCCCTATGAGGGGATTGATGTTCTGAGCAATAGTCTTAGAGACATCCTTAACTTTGATAATTTTAATATCTGCACTTATCTCCTATGGAGCGCTGGCATTTGACACTTGTGTATCTTGTACACTTTATCCTATTTGCTTCTCTTTTTCAGCTGATACCTGGGTGTCAATGTTCATATCTATACCTCCCTCAACTATACCTTGTTTAGTGACATCTTCTTCATCCTCACATACCTCAATAGGTGCCTTCTCAGCTTCCCTAGATGTTGATAGTCCATATGTTATGTTCCACATTTGCTTGGACTTTTGTACAACATCTTCTATGTTGTTTTGCAGTATGTTGAATGCCCTATATTTTGGCACAAATCTTGTAGCATACTTCTTAATGGCTTTAAATATGTTAGCCTTATTAAGTTTTGGCATAACTTGAGAAAGAGATGTCTCCCTAATCTATTTTTCAGTGTCTAAACATAAAATGCTACTTTTGCTCAACTCTATATACAAACTTTTAGGTACGGAGTTGGCAAGTTCTAAAGGAGTCTTTTTTAATATTGCCATCATGCAATATACCGCCTCTTCAACTTGGTTCTTTTCAATCTTCCCAAGATTGTCAAACTCAATATGAGAGAATCTTGAAAAATCAACATTATTCCTAATATTCTCACATAGATTGTCTAAATCTAAAGAGGGACTCTGACTCACCACTTGAAATTGGTTTTTTTCATTTGATTCAGTCTTCTCTTCATTAGATTAAGATTGAACAACATACTTCATCCTTAGTCTCTTCTGAGCTTCAGCTATCTTCTCCTTAGGCTTGGCTACTTCTTTAGCCTTTTGTGCAGTGACTCTAGTGCTAGCCCTTGTGGTAGGTGTTGTAAGCTTCGGTTGATTAGGTTTAGCAACCTTCTTTAGTTTGTTCATTACTTGTGTCTTTGCTTTTCTCTTTTTCTCAATAGCTAATGGTGCTTCATTGGCTTCTTCTTCCTTGGTACCTTCTTCAATTTCTACTTCCTCTTCTTGTTGGTCTTCTCCTTGATCTTGTCTTAATGCCAATAGTTCTTGAACTTGTGTTTCCTCTTCTTCTTTTTCTTCCTCTTCTTCTTCCTCAACTCCTTCACCAAATCTTTCCTTAAATTTCTTAACTAGTTTATTCTTCTTCCTAATCACTGAAGCAATCTTCAATTTCATTGTAATCTTTGACTTGGCCAAGTCATAATTTCCAAATGTTGTGGCTTCTTTGTCCACTTCTTCTGCAAGAAATGTTGTGATTGTTGCAGAGGCCTCATCAACATTTATTTCATATCCTAATGGCCTTAGCCATCTCACTCTGGGAATTACTAGTTAAGCATATGTGAAATCAGTGTCAACTAGGAAGCAAACATCATCAAATGTTTCTCCACTAGTGAGACTGGTATCCTCGGTCTTTTCTTCATTGATTGTTTGAAATATTCAAAATAACTTGTCATTACAGATTCAAAGTTATCACGTAGTTGCTCAATAAATTCACCTATTTGAACTGCAATAAGTCTGTTTACATTCCATGCAACTTTACCAAATGTGGGAAATGTATTATGTACATAAAAGAATAGATCCAAATTTATATTATGCACTTTTGGTTTTCCTTATAGCTCACAAATTTGCAATCAATTTTTGCAACTGCAACTCGACAAGATCATAAGTATGATCCTTCTTCACTATTTTGTAAGCCACATCGACTATAATAAAAGGTACATTGTTTAATCTATTGGATTGATAGAACTTGTGTACTATAACCCTCACTGCAAAAGCTATTAGGGGATTTGTGATTGTATCAATTGTCATCCCTCTTTTATCCCACACATCCGCTATGTTTCTTTCAATTATTTCCTTATCTTCACTTCTTATTTTATTGGGCTGATCTAGGGTTGGATACCTTGTGAATATGTACAATCTTCTTGGTTATTTTTATTGGTCCACTCTCTAGCCATACAAAGTTGTCATGAATTCTACTCAAAACAATTTTTATCCACTTTGTCTTGAATACGTTGGGGAAATCTAGGGCACGAGTTAACCCTTTCTTCTCAACAATTTTAAATTCCCCATTCAATACTTCAATCTTACATAGTTTTCCATACGTCTCGCTGATTTCCATATCAAATATACTTCCAATATTGCATGTATAACAGTTTCTAACATCTTGTATCATCAAAACTTGCAGTGGTATCATGGATAATGCACTGGAGGAATCCTGTTTGTAAGCTATATCTGGGATAGCCCTAAAAGTAGGTTGTTTGATTTCATTACTTATCAATTGCACATTTAAAACCTCTTTTCCCTCTACAACCTTGGCTTCTAAAGAACAAGATGCCATTACATGAAACTAGGGTTTGCAAAATTTAAAACTGTGTAGCTCAACACATGATAAATACCTTGTGAATCTTGTTGGAATGGTGTCAAACAACCTTTTAAATCTCTTCCAAATGCTTAGATTAATTTCTCTAGATTGTATTTATCTCTTCATGCTCTACTTCAAATTTGAATGATGTCACATGAATAGAAATCGATCAAATTGCCCTTAAAATACTACATTTAATGCTAAGTGTTTACACAGTTGTAAGATTGGCTTCAATTGAATTTATTGGCTCACTTGGAATCCATGTGTTTTTCCATATGCTTGGCAAACACTACGAGCTTGGCCTTCACTAACAATTTTTCTAGCTCGGCATCCACTTACATTTCACTCGAAAACAATAGTGAAACTTTTCGTACTCGGCAGTAACATGACAATTGACAAAACTTGAAGATTTAATTCTTGATTTCTAAACAATACTTTGCATCTTTATTCATGCATATGTAATCTTTTCAAAAACTAAATCCTTGGAACTGATGTATAGTATATCCTTTTAAGTATCAGTCCCACATACCTCTTGATTGCTTAATTTGAGGAGGTGTGATCACCTGACCATTGGGTGAAGTGATCTCATCTATACTTGATGTGCTACAATCTTCCTTTCTCCTCCATGTTTTGTTCATCTCATCTCTGACATTCTCAATATCTGCCTTTCCTTTTCCTTTGTTAAACTCACAACTTGGTGCCTTTGACCTTGTTGGATAATTTCTGCTTATGTGACCAATCTTCAAATAGCTAAAACATGTGGTTTGACTAAACCACCTTTTGTAATCACTTATGAAATGTGGTCTAATACAATTCTTAAGAATATGTCCATACTCTTGATAGCAGTGACAACTATATCTTGTATTATAATCCCAATTATAAGAGTTTCTAATGCTCTTTACCTTTGCCTACTTGTTTGATGACCACTTGGGTTTGGATCTACATTCAAAAGCTCTATGTCCATACTTCTAATAGTTATAGCAGTATCTTTCAAATCTTTGAGCTTGCATGGTCTTGGTTATGCATTCATGTGCTTGATGACCTTGTTTTTTATACTTGTGGCAGTGACCCATGTTCTTTTGCTTAACATTCAGATTGACACTCTTGCTCCTACAAACATTAGCATTATGACCTATCTTACCATAATTATGACAAGTAGGTTTGGAGTTCTTACCTTTGTTAATTCTTTCTTCACCACTTTTTGATGATTCTCCTTCTTAAGTACTAGTGTATCCCAATCCAAAAGTATCATTGTTAGATCTAGGGGATCTCATCAATTGTTCAAAGTACTTGATGGCTTCACTAGGTTTATTGAAACTTTCAACTATTCATTCTGCAACTTCAGTGTTGTGATCTCAATGGCTTTACTATTTATTTCATGATTAGCAATCATGACTTGATTCATTATTTCCAATTGCATGCGAGTGATCCTATTTATCTCTAATGATTTCTCTTCTAGTCTACTAGTCAAAACTCTTTTGTCATCTTCAATCATGATTTTTTCTTCCATAGCTTTATTTTTCTATTAAGTCACCTCACATAGAAATATGTCTTGTGATTTTTTCTTAGATTTATGATCTCTTCAGCTAGGGTTATGTTATTTTCCATTAGATTTGCAACAATTAAGTAAGCACCTTGTTAGAGGATTTCAGTACAACCTGTTAGGACTACTCTGTTAAGAGATTTAATTGATTCACCTATTAGAATGTCTTAGCAATGATCCTATGATTAGAACTTTGTTTCTTCATGTCATATCACCTCTATACTGATGTATACTTGATCCTTTCTGATCAGATGTCTCTCTATTGTCCACTATTTCCTTTCCTCTATTCTCCTTTAACTGATTCTGCAATGAAACTCAAATCATAATACCTTGGACACCATGAATGTCATTTTTGTGCATGCAAAATCTCCTTGTCTACTCTTCTCTCTCCTTAAAACATTTAGGGTTTGTCCTCCTTAAGAAGACCTAGGTGACTTAGGATTATTTATTATGTATGAATCAAAAGCTGTGATTCACCGATATTGTTGCTTAAACCTTCCTTTTTTTTGATTGGATGCATGTAATACATAGGGATTCACACTTAATATTTTTCCTTATCAACAAAATATCGTAAATCAATCCTTAATCGACTTAAAAATGGTTTACACAGTAGTTTGTGCCAATACAAACAACTATGTCAAAACTGTATTTCTCAACATCTGAAATCCCTGGTGCTTGACATTAACTGTGACTTCAATGTTGTCACTCGACATCTGAATGACTCAGCATGCACTGCTTGCTCAACACTTGAATCACTTGGCACATACTATCTAGTTGACACTTGAATGACTCAGCACATGAGTGACTCGACACTCACTGTTAACTCAACATGCTCTAACTTATATGTTGTGCTCAGCATATGTTACTTGTTTGACATGAACTAAGTAAATGACTTAAGTGTATAAACACTCACTTGTCAAAACCAATCTAAGATTAACACTTTTATTATGTGGTACTATTTTGGATAAAAAGTGAATACAAAGAAACAATTGGAGCTAAACTTTGATTGAGTGCAATTGTGATTAGTGCAAATTGGAAGCTTTGACTGTAATTTGTGTTTATCTTCTTTAATTCATGCTTTTTTTGTTTGATTTAAATAATTTAGTATAAAGAGATAAGAAAAATTCAAATTCAAAGCTTTGACTGAAAGCGATTGTGATAATACATAGACTAGGATCTTTGACAGTAGCTTGTATTACCTTCTTAAATCAAAAAAATAGTTAGAACTCTTTCGTTCTGGATGTCTTTGAGCCCCAATAATAAAAATTATTCTTATAGAATAGGTTAAAACTAGACTTAGAGACAAACCGGTATGCTTTCAACTAGCCTTTGAGTTAGTGTTGATTTATCGATATCACTATTTCCAACTTCAAATAGAAGTGTAGTCTGAGATTTCATCTTGCTCATTACTCACTCACCAAGTAAGTGGTTTCTTTCCTAAAAGTTAAGAAGAAAGAATATTGGTAATACCCCTTTTAGAATCTCTTAACTTCTTGCTTACCTTGAGTTGATCCAAGGAATAGTGAGAAGGGAGAGCCTTCCCTTTAAGGAAGGAGAGACTATGTCTCATACATTGTGGTTGGTCATCCTATTTTGTGACTAGAGTTTCACAAAACTGTCAGTTGCAAAATACCCACCCAACAAGTTTCATCTATAAGATGATATGGCCTTCCATCTACTTAAAATTATTCATCCTTACAAATCCAAAAGAAATGGATGCTATAGCCACACATAAATCACTTAAAGGGACTAAGCCCTTGTAGTAACCTTTTTACACTTTTCTTCAAGTAATGATAAAAACAACCTAAATTTCTATTAATATTCAATGGCATCCTTAACAACCACCAACCATGATTGGATCAAGAACCATAAAAAAAATTTGCATTGTGTATGAATTTTAAGAAGACTAGTAGAAGCAATGTGTCAAGTTAAAAGGAAGAAGAAGAAATCATTGTAATGTCCACAAGGCTAAAGATAGCATATGGGATAGACAAACTCACTAACTTTATTGTTGCATTTTGTCCATTCTTCTTATCTAACTTAGTGATGAGTGCTCCTAACTACTCAATTGTTCCCTCATTGAATAGATCAACCCATGAGTTAGTTGTTAATATTTTAATGTTTCCATTTTACCAAAAGAGCTAAAAGTATACTATTTCTTTCCATGCTTCTTTTGGTCTTTTCTAATGCATCATTCCACAATAAAATTGACAAGATTTAGTTCTTAATTGAAAAATAATAATTTTAGCTCTTCAAGAGATATTGATCCCTATGTATGATTTTTTATGATGATTTTGAGTGGGAACAAACTCTTCAATGTAATACATTTTCTTCCTCAGTAGTCATTTTTCCTAAAATGCTTGTTGAACTTATCCATAACGACCTTTTTCTTTTTACTATTTATGCGGCACATGTTCAAGTAAATATTTTATTTCTTAACCATTTGTTATTTTGTCACATCTTTATTATTCTTTGCACAATTTGTCATTGAAGACAAAATTAGGTTATCATCCCTCTTCCATTCGTGCAATTCATTTTAGATATCTTATGAATCTCGCCATATCAATTGCTTCAATAAGAGCAACCCTAAGTTTTAATTTTGAAATTGTTTGTAATTGAGCATTTTTTTATTTTCTCAATTTCCATTGTACCATTTGTAATTTACCATTATATGGTACAAATGGTACAAGCCTTCTTTATACAACATGATTTTTGATGCTTAGGATCCATATGTATGTATGTTTTCTTTAATTGTAAACAATCTAGGGTTTCAATTTCTACTAGAGTCTATGATTAACAATACTCTTGAGGTTGTTAAGAGGTAGCTATTGCAACATGTGTTTATAACACTTGTCTACTTGGCTTACCAAGTCCTCTTCTCCTTATAAACTTTCTTATATTACATTTGTTGATGCAACTATATTAAGCAATTTAAAATTCCTACAACATTTTTTTTATTAATTATAAACATGATAAAAAAACATTTGTCTTTAGTTTATTGTCTTAGATCCTCAAATCTTTTATTAATCTATGAAATTACAACACTAGATAATATGACATTTTAATCTATTAAATTTGATATATATGATAATCTTTTTCAATTATGGATGCATAAGCATAATTTTTTATGTTATACGATATCTTCGTTCCTTATTCATTATTTTTTGTACCCAATATAGCACAAGGCTACGAAAACCTCAAACTTCCACATTCATACATAAAATGTTTTGCCAAATCTTATAAAATCAGAAGTTGGAATCATGCACATTATTCATGATTTGATAGAATAACCAAAGATTGATATTAAGCAAGCTTATTCATGAAAACATAAAATATTTATACCAAATCTTATCGAAATAAAAGTTGGAAATATGTACATTGTCTATGTCATTGAAGATTGATAACAAGCAACCTCACTTGAGGACACATTATTGATCCTATTTGACCCATCTTGGAAATGAGGCCTTCCTGAGAATGTGGGGATGTCTTAACGATGTCATCATATAATGTTAAAGTTTGAGTTTTAATACTTTGATTTTGAATTTATGCGAACTCTCAATTTTAGTTTTCATCACAAATTTTATATGTTAAGATTCCATATTGTATATATGCATATTTTATTCATGTTATCATAAATATTCACCTTTAACGACCGCAAAAATGGTTTGAAAAACAAGGGAGAAGGAAATGTGTTCCTTCATTCCCCATCCCAAAAATTTAGACTAACATAGATATTAAGTAAAATTGAACTATCAAATGTTTGAAGAATCGTGCCTAGCATGTGTATCTCTTATAAGTGTATGTGGTAATTGTGGGCCTTCAAATTTACCACACACTTCAACATGATCCTTATATGCTAGAAACATCCCAGAATGAACATGGGATTGTCCATCCGAAATGATCCAACAAACCGATCTGTTTCCTTCTAACTAATTGGATTTTGTTGTCCAGCAACCAAACCACTAGTATGGAGGATTTTAATCTATATGAGATGCAAGATTAAACTAGATGAGCATATTAATCTAAGAATAAAATAAGCCAATTAATCTAGATGTATGTATTTTAACCTAAATGAAATTGTAAAAGTGAAAGCAATAAGCTATGAATGCAAATGATTGAGTCAACAATTGACATTACTTTAATACTTTTCATGTGCATCCTCCAAAATGAGGATTTGAGGGTTTCTTAAATAGAATCCAAGAATTTGATCAATGGTCAAGATCAAATAGAATGAACGGTCAAGATTGAAGATGAGAAGTAGTTAGAATAGGAAATTCCTTTGTGAAAAGGGAGTTAACTGATCATTTTTGAGTGTGATAAGGAGTTAACTGGATTAATTCCTTTTCTAGTTCCAGTCCACTCAAAATTTCCAATTCTGAACTGAAGAGAAAGAATAATAAGAGATATTCAATTTAAAAGGTTAAATATGACCTCATAAATGAATAATCTAATTAATTAAATAATTAAATTCAATAATTAGGATGACGATATTTATTAAATCAAATATATTTAATTCCCATGTATATTAGCTAAAAGGGTGGCTTTAACTTAATCAAAGCACTAAGACTTATAATTAAATTAAACTTGAATAACAGGTTTAATTTAGCCAATTCAATTAGTGTTTAGGAATTAAATAAAGTATATGATTAATGAAGATTAATGATTTTCTACATTCGACACTTAGGTCAAGTGGCGATTATCAAAATCAGAATTGCCTAGTACAATAGGACTTTAAGTAAGATTAATAGACGGAAATTGGTTTAGAATGGCAATGTGCCAATTTAGGGGTATTACATTTGCCCCTATTTGAATGAATGTGTGAGTAACGCGTTGATTCAAAGAAATCAGAAATCTAAGAATATAGACCAAGAAGTGAGATTGGTTCCGAGATTCATGACATAGAGACCAATTGATAGGCTTTTTAAGGCTATCTCCAAAACAAAGCTTAGCCTTAGGGAATCCAGATAGAACACCTAGATACTAATATGAAAGAACAAAGATTATCAAACTTCATATTATTGTCCCCAGAATGAGACTCAACTCTCGGGAGTCAAGGGTAGATTGCCTCGATAACTGTCCATTAGAAGCTGACAAGATCAATCACGATTCATAGAATTATTCCCAGAACAAGGCTTAATCCTTAGGAGTCAAGGTTAAATTGGCCCAATACCTTTCCATTAAATAGTGATTGAAAGTGAGAGTTTAGAATTATCTCCAAAACGGAGCTTAATTCTCAGTAAGAGTTAGGATTATCTCCAGAACGAAACTTAATCCTCTAGAGTCTAGATAGAACACCTAAATGCTAGTCCATAAAAGATAACAAGACCTAATCATGAGTCGTAGAATCATCCCCAAAATGAGGCTTAATTCTCAAGAGTCGGGGTTAGAATGCCCTGATACCTGTCCATCAAACTATGACAAGGACTGTTATGAGTGTGATTAGTTGATCAAAAGATGAGATAGATGAGATATGATGCTAGATAAAGGGAACATAGATGCCACGAGTGATGAGATGCCCCTAGAAATTAGGACATTATGTTTAGATTGAGCTAAAACTAGTTTTGAAAGATCCAATGATAAAATCATCCTGCCCCCTTGGGAGCAAAATTGAAAGATGACACACTAGAATAGCGATGTGGAGCCACAGATTGGAAGATAGTGATCTAAGATTTAGAAGAATGTAGAATAGATTTGAAGAGCGGGAAGAAAATTTGGAATCGATTCAGAGTGATTTCGAGGTCCAGAAGACCAAGTTTGACTTTCCTTGAGCAAAGTTGACCAGAGTTGATTTCCAAAAAAGTTGAATTTTTTTTAAAGAAATAAGAGTTGAAAATATTCCAAGATTCGCAAAGTATTTGAAAAAATGGACTGCACAAGCGTTCGATCGCATCGGTCCCAAAATTTAAAAGTGTGAATTTGAGTTGTTTAAGTGTGTCAGATTTCCAATTCGATCCCGAAATTGAGTTTAGAGAAGCCAAATTAGCTAGGGGGTGATTTTCACATCAATTGAAGCAATTTGAAAAAATAGGTCAAAACCTATATAAGGGCCCGAAGGGTCATTTCAAATCTTTTGTGCTTTTTATCTTTTGTGAAGAAGGAACTCTGAAGCAAACTGGTGGTCCCCATGCATACTCATCGATTTGAGCATTTGAAGCGACATAGTTGGCAAAAGGATTACAAGCCTCCTATGAGTAATCAATTAACATCCTTTGTATTGAAATTTCTTGAATTTTGGTCAATTTTTTGAGATTTTTGAGTGTTTTAAAAATTGTCTGTCATTAGATCTTGTTCAGAAACTTCTTTTTTCGCGTGATCCTATAGGATTCCTCATGCGAGGAAGTACCAAAAGGGTACTTCTTCATGTAGGGTGTTGGGTTTCCTCGCACGGGAGGTGCCCATCTCTCGTGTGAGAGACTTTCAAAACTATTTGTTTTTCACTTTCTTTATTGACTTTTCTTGCATAAAGATTTGAAATCTCACATGAGAAAGTGAAATCTCACGCCAAAATCTGGTGTTGTTTGCAAAAACTTGATTGTTTTAGCCGTCGTTTCACACTTGCGTCAGTCGGTTTTGCATGTTTTCAATATGTTGTAGCACATTTACGGATAGTATAATGTTTTAGATAGCATTTATTGATCAAGTTCATGTTGTTTTTGTGTTTGCAGGTTATCTTTCCCGACGTCTCATTTAGATTGCACTATCCCCCATTAGGGTGCTAATTCATCAGCTAGATGCCACAGAGGTACTGGATATTGATTCTCTTGGTCTTTCCCATCCGTGTGATATCCCTAATCTATGGGTGAATCATGAATTACTCACAACACTTGTTGAGTGTTCCCATTCAGAAACAAACACTTTCCACTTGCCCCTAGGAGAGATTACCATCACACCAAAGGACATCTTACGAATACTACAGATACCCTTCCACGGGCCACAAGTTGAGTACGATACTCAGCCGAGACCAAGTACATTGGCACTAAGGACCATCTTCTAGGAGGATCTCATCATGGGCAAAGCCAATACATGGGAGGAGTTGGTGCAGGTATATGGTCCCACTTATAGATTGGCAACAATACTTGGCATATTCATTAGCTTCTTCCTGATGCCTGACAGAGGTCAGTATGGATTAGAGTGTGGATGGGGGCGGATGTTGGTAGAGCCAACACAGTTTGGATGGGGTCAGTGTATGCTAGCCGACATATACCATGAGATGCACAAGGTGGTGTACTAGGAAAAGAAGAGCATGGCAGTCGAAGTGTACATTCTTCAGGTATGGCATGGCAGGACTTGCCCATCACGAGGCCTATATGCGTTGACATGAGGCAGGACAATGAACCTTACATATGCAGATACTGGGGATAGATGACCCAGATAGCTCTGGGTAAGACCAAGCAATGGCGAGATTAGCTCTATGATTTGATAGCGGTAGTATGGAAGCCATAGAGAGAGATGGAGGCATGGGATGACACCCGAGTGGAGCTTGACCATATGTTTGCTTCTTGACCACTAATTGGTCGCTCAATCTAGGTGACTAAGAGATTCCCATTGACACGTGTGTGGCGGCAATACGGCCAGCCACAAGATATCTCACAGGAGTACTGCATCTATGCCCACTTCACCTTAGAGATGGAAGAGGGGTGGTCTATTTGATTAGACCCTGGGAGGTCTATGATGGATGTGTGTTCCCTCGCCTTGACGCGATGGGATTATATGGCCATAGTTGCAGATGGGGGGATGAATCCTACATATAGAGAGAGAATTTTGTGAGTCATCCCTTCCCTTGGTTTATAGAAACAAAGGGGATGGTAGTGCCTATACAACCAATGCAGGCATCACAACAACATCAACAAAAGCCACCACAACATCAATAGAGACCTAGGCTACACACAACACAGGTGCATACCCCTCCTCGTCAGATGGTAGAGGATCCAAGTGGTAGTGGGAGTGGGATAGGACATAGGCATCTGCGGGGTGAGATGGGCACCTTAGGTGCCATTGATGATGATGCCCAAAGGCAACAGGTGGAGGATCGACCTGCAGAGTAGGCAGAGCATGAAGTGGTTGATGAGGAGATGCAGGATCAACCTGCTCTTGAGCTAGACCTGAATGCACTTAGGAGGACCAGGGAGAGATTGAGAGCAATATAGCGGCAGCTGAGTGAGATGCAGATCCAGCTGATTGTTTGTGACATGTGATTAGGTGAAAAAGAGCGGGAGATCTAGGAGTTGTGTGAGCAGTTAGAGCAACAATGAGAGGAGGCTCGATTACAAAGTGCTAGAGTGGCCTACTACTATGCAAGTTGCATTGCAATAATGCATGAGGCTTCAGAGCCCAATTTTTCAAAGTATGCTAGAGCATCAAATGGTGTACGCCACCCTATGAGAGTAGATGCTTCTCCTCCTCCTCCACCCAAGGATGAGGGAGAAGGAAACAATTAGCATTCTCTTCATCTAATTTTGGTTTTGTCAATGTATTGATTGGTGTGCCAGCACCATTTTGTATCATTTTGAGATCGAAAGTGCTCAAGTAGTACTCATTGTTGTATTGATGTACACTTGACTCCATATATATATGAGATCTTCAATTCAAGTATCTTTGCATGTGTCATCTTTTCACTTATAGTTTGTCGTACATGAGATGCTAATGATATGATTGATTGAATGCATATTGATATAATGTATGAATGTAGTGTAGATGAGATGAATATGAAAATATGTAGATGAAATGTAAAATTGAATGAACTAACATCTCATGCAGATTTCAATTTTGTTGTTAATGACAGGTATCCCGTGAAAGTCAAAAGGACAAACCAAGGAGCAGAATGCTTGTGCAATCGTGAAGAAACATGATACTTTGAAGAAACCAACAACCTCTCATGTTGAAAGATGCAAGTAAAGTAGTGATCAAATAATGCTCTTATGCAAGCGGAGTATGTAATGCAACCCTAGGTCTGGTTACTGAACTCATAGAATTATCATCACCGAGTGTTTAGTTAGACCCACAAATGTCATACAATCCACACTGACATTGCAATCATGAGAATATGAATATGACATGTGTCTTAGTTTTGTTGGGATTAAATGTAAGCATTAACGCATGAGAAGACAAAATGACTACAACATTTGTCCCCTTTAATGTAGCAAGATAAGATAAACATCAAAGCATAAACATTAGGATGACTAGAATGTTTCTTGCCTGAAAACACACCAAACACACAAGAGATCCTTCTTATGCTACATATTTAGTAAAGATAATGTCCACAATGACCCTTGCATTCCTAACCTAAGACAATATACTCATAGTGACCCATACATTCACTTAGCAAGATGAGTATCAATATTTGCTATAGCATAAATAATTCACTCAAACAAGCAAAGAAAAGAACTAACCTCACTGAAGTATTTGTATAAAATGAGTCGAGGTAAACGCGACCATCCAATACGAGATGGAGACTCTTATAGTGGACACCCCTTTTGTATGGATGTTTCAAATCATTGGAACTAAACCAACAAACAGAAAGTAAAGAAAAGATCATGCCCCCTAGTCCTCGCTTCTCTAGGCAAAAGTGACATCCTTGAGTTGCTCACAGGGGAATGATAAAGTGAAAGAAAAACAAACAAAGAAAAACTCAACATATCTCAAACAAGTTCAACATTTTCAGTTCAGTTTATGTTTCAATGGATTGATGTCAAGTGTTGATGTTCAAAATCATATGTAAAAGAAATCTATTCAGTCGGGTGACAACAATAGACAGACTCAATTAGGACAACTAGTGACTAATGTCAGAGAGAAGTCTTCATTGACAAGAACCTCAGTAGGAAACTAAGTGATAGTAGACAGACACAATTAGAACAATTGGTGATTGATGCGAAAGATATCTTCTTTGAGAGGCATCTCTGTAGTAAAGCAAGGGATAATAGGTAGACATAGTTAGAACAACTAGTGACTAATGCAAAAGAGATTCCTATGACACCGTAGGGTGTTGCCCCCAAGACTATGACAAGATTAAATCCATGGATACATAAACGAAAACAACAAACTAAAGCAAGAAAGAAACTATACAAGAGTTAGAAGATGCGTTGTGAGATGTAGCATTTGAAACAAGAGGTGTTTGTTTACCGAGTTTTCACCTTCTTGGCAGAGATTCTTTTTTTGCTACCATGATGCCTGTTTGCTAGGTTTTTATCAATGGCACTTTTTCTATTTTTCTATTTTTTTGTTCTTTTTCTCTTTTCTTTTCTTTTTGTATTTTTTGACTTTTGACCTTTTTTTTTGTATAGTCAAGGTGCCTATTGCTAGGTTTTCACCAAGCTAATGATTTTTTTAGGACTTTTAAGTATGTACAAAGAGATTTTGAAAGCACGTCAGCTGTAGAATCTCTTTAGATGAAGAGTGTTGATCGGCTCCTTGAGCGATTCTCTCTCTATTGTTGAAAGTTGGTAAGCGCCAGATCCAAATACTGTAGTAACTATGTATGGACCAAGCCAATTGGGTTCAAACTTCCCTTTTTGTATTTTTTTTTGTTGATTCTTAGGGTTTTCCCTCATAACGAGGTCACCCACTTGGAATTCACGTGGCTTAAATTTCTTGTTGTAGCTCTTAGACATACGCTTTTGGTAAGTTCGGAGATGATCACACACCACCTTCATCAAACAATTCTAGCTCTTGAAGCTAAGATATTCTATAGTCATCATCAGTAATGAGGCCTTTCATAGAGATTCTCAAAGTAGGGATCTCAACCTCAATTAGAAGCACAACATTTGCTCCATACACCAAAGCAAAGGGCGTTGTTCCTGTTGGAGTTCTGATATTTGTTCTATAAGACCATAAAGAAGGATTAATCTGAAGGTGCCAACCCCTTCCAAATTTGTTGACTGTGCAATGTAGGATCTTAAGGATAGACTTGTTGGATACTTCCACTTGGCCATTACCTTGGGGGCAATAAATAGAAGACCAATGTTGCTTGATTCTGAATTTTGAGCACAACTCTTTAAGATCCTTGTTCTTGAAATGTCCCCCATTGTCAATAATGATGGAGGATGGTACACCATACCTACATATGATGTAATTCAAAATGAGCAGAGCTACAATTTGGCCATTTTTTGCAGAAAAAGGAATTGCTTCCACCCATTTAGTGAAGTAGTTTGTAGTTGTAAGGATGAACTTGTGTCCATTTGAAGAAGACAGATAAATTTGACCCACTAGATCAAAGGGCCATTGTTGAAATGGCCAAAGCGTAATAGATGGAATTAGCTCTCTGGTTGGAGCATGGATCAGATTTCTGTGGAGTTGGCACTGTTTGCAGAACTTTGAGTATTTAATTGCCTCTTGCTCCATATTCGGCCAATAGTAACCAGATCTGATAAGTTTATGAGCTAGTGTCAAGCCGTTAGAATGAGATCTGCAAATGCCCTCATGTACATCAATTAATGCACTTTTGAACTCATCAGGTTCTAGACACCTCAAGAGTGTTCTATCAAGATCTCTCCTCAACAAGTTGTCAACAATAATAACATATCAGGAAGCACTATGGATAATGTGACGTTTTTCATTCCAGGTTAGATTGCCTAGAATTGTTTGGTCACGAAGGTAAGAGTAGATATGATGGTAGAGGGATGAGTCATGTCCTACAATAGAACAAATCATTCGTAATTCAAGTGAATTATAAGTAGGGTAGAGTAATGTCTCCACCAGGAATTCGTGTCGAAAATCATTCTCAGGCATCTGTAGCATGGAAGCAAGAGTAGCTATTGCATCAGCCACCTTGTTGTCTACTTGAGGAATTTGTTGAAAAGTGACATGAACAAAGTATTTCTTTAGATCATTAACCATTTGTTTATAAGGTATCAACTTCTCATCCTTTGTCTGATACACATCATTGACCTGATTGATTACGAGTTGTGAATTGCCAAAGATATTCAATTCATCTACCCTCTATTCAACTGCAATCTTCATGGTGTTGATTAGGGCTTTGTATTCTACAATATTATTTGTACAAGGAAATAAAATCTTGTATGCCTTAGGCAATGAATACTTTTGTGGTGTTATGAATAAGAACCTAGCACTAGATCCTTGTGGTGTGAAGGAACCTTCAAAGAACATCACCCGGGTTTGATGTGTTAGTGTTAAAATAGATTCATCAGGAAAGTCAATGTTCAATGGAAAAAGACTTTGCATTGGTGCTTTTGCTAATTGATCAATAATTGCATGCCCTTTGATAGCCTTTCTTTCAACATATATGATATCAAACTCACTTAGTATCATGACCCCATTAGCTAGCCTCTTGTTTAGAGCTACCTTGCTAAGTAAGTATTTCAGTGGATCAATTTTGGCAATCAGTCACATAATGTGAGCAAGCATGTAGTGTCTCAACTTTTGAGAAACAAAGACAACTGCCAAACAAGCTCTTTCAATGATGCTATAGTTCATTTCATAAGAAATCAATGTGCGACTGAGATAATAGATAGCTCATTCCTTGTTATCATTGTCCTCCAGAGCAAGCAAGATACCAAGAGATGACTATGTTGTTGAGATATACAAAATGAGAGGCTTCCCATAGATAAGAGGCATCAATATTGGTGGATTAGCAAGGTATTGATTTATCTATGTTAAACTCTGATCACAATCTTTGTTCCAGTCATATTTCACACCTTTATGCAAAGTCTTAGTGAAAGGTTGTGACTTATCCGCCAACTATGAAATGAATCTATGATTGGATTGAAGTTTTCCTTGCAAGCCCCTCATTTGATTGATATTATAGGGTGGAGGCATTTCCATGATTGCTTGAACTTTTTCTAGATCCACCTCAATTCTTTTGCAAAGACAATGTAGCCAAGTAATTTCCTCAAAGTTACACCAAATGCATATTTTTTAGGGTTTAGTCTAAGACTAAACTTCTCCACATGATCTAGGATTGGTCCCAAATCTTGAAGATGAGTGTTGTGTTGTATACTTTTGACCAAGGTGTCATTGACATAGTCCTCCATCATCTTATGCATCATATCACGGAAGATTGTTGTAACTGCCCTTTGATATGTAGCACCAGCATTTTTAAGACTGAATGGCATCACATTCCAACAAAAGGTACCCCATGCACATGTGAAAGCAGTTTTCTCCTGGTCTTCTGGTGCAGTTTTAATCTGATTATAACTAGAAAAACTGTCCATGAGTAAATACATTTCATATCCTACTGTCATATCTACTATCATATCAATGTTGGGAAGTGTAAAGTCATCCTTCGGACATGCTAAGTTTAGATCTTGAAAATCTATACAAACTCGGATAGATTTTTCATGCTTGGAGATTGGAACAATGTTTGAAATCCATTCAACATAGTTGACAACATAGATGAATCCAACGTTTAGAAGCTTTTCCAGTTCAACTTTAACAAGTAATGCAACATGAGGATGCATTTTCTTGAGCTTTTGTTTGATCGATTTTACTCCTGGTGCAATAGACAAATGGTGCATTATGAGACCAGGATCCAAGCTTGGCATGTCTAAGTAGGTCCATGCAAAATTTATCTTTTTCTCTTGAAAGAAGGCAATAAGTTCCTCTTTTTCTTCTACAGATAAAGATTGTGCAATGTGTATCATATGAGGTTGTTCCTCTGTTCCCAAGTTGATTTTTTGTGTTGGCTTTATCAACACTGATGATCTCTCTTGGAAATAACTAGGAAGTGCATCAAATATCTCATCCTTAGGCACCTCAGAGAGGTTTTCACCTTTGGATACATCTTTTATTTTTACTATTTTAGGTTCGGATACTGGCACAATGTGGTTTTCGCCATTGGACCTTCTATTTCTTTTCTTTTAATTGTGTGATTGAGATATTTGATGTTCGCTTCAGTCATATTGACACTTTGTTCACTGGTGGAGGACATTACTGGTTCGACAATGTTTAAGTAGCAGGCAAGAACATAGTCATTCTGGAATATAGGGACTCCACTAGATGTATTGGAATTCCAGTCTATGAGCTTTGGATATGTGAGTGAAAGAGATGTGGCAAGTTCGATGGCGTTCATAGTGTAGTCATCAAATGCTTGGACAAGTAATTCTAGACCTAAAGCAATTTCATCCAAAGGTGTGTTTAAATGCCTTTGAGTTCCAATGACATTAATCGAAGACTCATTGACACTAGTTCCGACCTAACCCTAGATTGTTCACCTATTTCAAGTTAATTTTCATATATGCAAACTTGATCCACATCCTTGCCTGTAGTTGCCTCGGAGAAAGAATCAAATTTGTATTCTCGAGAATCCGTGCTACATGTAGTCAGACTATAGAATTCCCAAATAGTGATGGGAACCCATTCTCCACTTTCATTATCATCTTGATTTTTACAAAGTCGTTTAACAACTATAGTATGACTAGAATATCCTTTTTCCTGTTGAATACGAGGAGAATTAGTAGTGTTCTAAGAGGAATCACTATCAACATCCACAGTACTGACACCTGGCATGAAGTCATTTGGTTCTGCAAAGAATTTAGCAAGATCAAAATGAATTGGATAAGGATAAGTATCCTCATCATCTAAGATGTCCTCATGACTATTAGACTTGATTTGTGACTCCTGTTCTAATGAACTTTCAAATTCTGGTATGAATTTGTTAATCCCTAGATGAAAGGGGATCTTCTTGAAACTTAGACCTATTATATCCCGAGACCTTCTAGCTATTGCTTTGATAGGATCAATCAAGCCATTGTTGTTACATCCAATTGGACCATTTCCTTTGTAACCAAAGTGTTTCATGAGCTTAAGATCTGGACCATACTTTTCAGGAGTGATCTCACGAGACTATTTTGTGAGGTTCACTGGATTTTCCTCTCTATAATCCATGCAACAATGGCTTTCTCTTCATCTTCCTCTTCAAGAGGTGTATTAGCTTTGACAAAGGTATCATTGAACTTAGTTTGAGGCGATAACACAAAAGGTCTCTTCATTTCAAATGGTCTCCCATAATGACAGGGAGACTCAGGAAGATATGTCAAGGATAAATAGGTTCAATGTGATATTCACCCATCCTAGTTTCTGTCAACTTGAGTGACTTCTCCATTTGTTTTAGCTTATCATGATAATCCGTAGATTCCCTATTAGCAAGTACAAAGCTTTTAGTATATTTCAGCATGTTACAGGTATAACTAGTATTAGCAGGTATGGTAACATCAGAGCCCTGGAATGGAAACTTGACGCATTGATGGTATGTTGAAGGCACAACTTGCATTTCATGTATCCATGGTCTCCCTAACAAGATATTGTATGCTAATGGAATATCAAGGACTTGACAAGTAACATCTCTTTCTACTAGCCCAACTCAAAGAGGCAACGCAACAAGACCTAGGGATTTACGCTCATCTTCATCATATGCCTTGATGCTTATTTTGCGACGAGGATCAATAGACTCTTTAGAATAATCCAATTACTTAAGCAAAGTAGTAGAAAAGATTTTTAGACCAGCTCCATTATCAATGAGCACACGATGGACATGTTCTTGATGTATCATAACTTTAATGTGCAACAGTTGGTTATGAGGATGACTCAATGAATTATTGTCCTCTTCAGAGAAGGACAAGTAGTGAGGTGAGGTGAGGTGACCCACCATAGACTGAAACTTGTCAAGATCAATATCTTGAGGTACATTTGCCTCATTGAGGGCTTTGTCGAGGATTTGCCTATGAGTAGGTGAGATTTTGAGTAATTCAAAGATTGTTATTTGAGCACCTGTCTGTTGTAGTTGGTCAAGGATACTATAGTTGGTAACTACAAAAGATGTTTCCATTTTCATACCTTCACCAAATGAACTAGCAATAGATTTGTCTTTGTGTTGATCTAACTTGGGAGCAGAAGGCCTAGGGCCTTTAAGTACTATCTTGGCATGAGAATGCGTGATAGCATTGGCACAAGATTGTGATGATTCTTGATTAGTTGTAGGAGATGTAGCACCTCTTAAGACAAATGGAGTCTTATGTTTCATATTATCATGTTTTCCTTTAATCGTGATAACATCACAATGTTCAAAGTCCATAGGTTCAACCATGTTGATCACATCATCGTCATAGGTGTATGTATAGTTGACATTGTTATCGGATTTTTGTTTAGAGTTTTCTCCTTTCTCATAGGGTGGAAATAGTTCCTTAAAAGCTTGTGATCCAAATTCTTATTATGTTCATCCACAACGATTTCACCATTGTCAATTAAGTCTTTAACTTTATGACATAGGTTGATGCAATTCCTTGTTTTGTGACCCTATGTTGATGGTATTCACAAAATGGGCTCTCATTCCATCATGTGGGTCGTGGTTGTGGATCATAAGGAAGATAATTATCTAATGGAGAAATGATATTGTTTTGCAGCAAGGTCTTATAGACCACATCCAGAGGTTCACCAAGGGGTGTGTACTCTCATTTTTGTCGTGTAACCCAAGATGAGTTCTTTGTTTTGTTCCCAAATGTCTTGTTACTGGGAGGAGATTTGTTAGCAGTCTTAGATGCTTTGATGTTGTCTATGAGATTGAAAGTTGCTTTAGCAAGTTTAGGAGTAATGTTATCAACTATTCCATCGTGTACGACCTCTCGATTCTTATTCACATACTTGGATTTGTCCTTGCTAGAGGTAGATCCTTGCTTAATGTCCTTTTGAAGGGCTATTTCACCCTTTTTGACCATGAACTCCTCTATTTGGATAGCTTGTGTAATCATATCTTCAAAGGTGTGTGGACCTTGGAGTTGTACTTTATACCCAAAATTGGGCAAAAGATTATCCATGAAGATATCAAGTTTTTCTGTTTAGGGAATTTTTTGTGAATGCTTGGTATACAATTGTCGCCACCTTTGAAGAAATGTGAGGAAAGGATTCTCCAACCTTTTTTTTGAGGTTACACAGATAGTGTATGTTAACCAGATGTTGTATGTTGTGTGAGTATTGCTAAACAAACATGTTAGCAATCTCATCAAATGTTTTAATACCAGTAGGCAACCTTGAAACCATTCCATAGCCTAACCACCTCAACTCCATGGGAATAATTGCATAAGATATGTCTGATTGTGCATGAATTCCATAGACAAAGCACCAAATTCCCTCAAGTGATCTTGGGGTTCAGATGTTCCAAAGTATTTGTCATATTTGGGTAGCTCAACTCCTCTTGGAAAAGGAGGCATGTCCAAACTTTTGTCGAAAGGAAATGGATAAATGGTGTCTAAAGCGTATGTTTTCGTTGGTTTATCCTTGTCATACATCATTTGGGCCAATTGTTCTTGCATGGCCTTCAATTGTTTTTGTAACTTGGATGTTTCAGTTTCTTCTTCTTGTGTGATAATTGTTTTAACATTAAAATGTTGAGGTAGTTTTGCTCCTTCTTGAGCAAGCTTGAGAAAATATTTCTCTTTTTCTTCATTGAGCAAGATCTCCATTACTTTTTGAAAGTTTTTATCCTTACGACACTTCTCTATGTCTTTGGGAGGTACCTCTTTAGTTTCCTCATACTCGTTCGTGTAGTTGTAAGGTTCTTTCAATCTTTCATTTCTTTGGTAGTCTTGTCTTCTACTATGGTCTCCTGTTTCTTGATCTTGATAGGCCATTTTAGGAGTGTAGAAGGTTTCAACATATGTTGGTTGCAAAGGTGTTCTGAATGAGAATTCAACCGTTTCATTTAAAGACATAGCTATTCTGTTAATTTCAGAATTCTCTTGATACAAGGGATTCCTAGTCTACTGAAAGTTTATGAAAAATGTTCTTCGAGGATTAGGTAGACTAACAAGTGAAAGAGATTGTGAGGATTCTTCACCAGATTCAAACTGTGTGTAAACTCAGGAGCGACCTCTACTGCAATTTCAACCTCTAGCGCTACCACATCATGGTCTGTAGGGAGCAAACAAGTTTCCACTCCTTGTGGCAACAGTCATAAACAATGATTGAAAACAAAGTTTAAACAAGGATCACACTAGAACGTTGTCTCAAAGTGAGTAAGTGCGTTGTATATTTGGTATGGATAGTCTAAGAAATGGCTAGAACAGCCAAATGTTGTGACTACCGTGATGCAAGGTATAACGAACACAAGAGAACAGAATAGGATAGCCAAGTGAGGAGACTAGCTCATGTGTAAATCACAAGTTATCAACTAAGCAAGAAATCAGAGTTTGACACTGTCGCATATAGGGAAATGACCAAACGTTTCAGACATATATAGATCAGACTTATCGAGTTTTGACGAGGGAGTTTAGAATAGCTCACTGTTTGGGACAAATTTGGACAGACTCACGCAAAGAAATGACTCCAAGGCAAGGAAATATAGACAAATACGCGAGAAAATGACCCTGGCAGAGCAATTCGGACAATTTAAGGACAAAAGCTCGCACGAAGATTCACACAGAGCTACGCAAGGAAGTACAATGAACCAAGAAATAATTCATAACAACAATTTTGGACTTGTTTTCTCGCGCAAGAATTTACACAAAGCCATACAAGGAAAGGACAATTTGACAAAAAAGACAGCTTATTGACTAAAAAATTTAGTGTTTTGGCAATCTTTCGCACGAAGATTCACAGCAAAGGATGTGAGGAAATGCAGAGAACCCTGCAAGGAAACAAAAACTCACAGTTTTCTTGCACGAAATTTTGCAGAACTGCAAACGAGAAAAGGACAAAATTGACAAGTTTAGACTGTACTTGAAAAGATTTTCAATGGTTTTAGCAGTTTCCAAACAAGGACCTGACAGTTTTTGCAAATTTCAGGTAGATATGGACATCGTTTTCAGATTTTGGACATAGTTTTAATTTGCAAGTAGACACTTGTTTTCTAGACAAGGGATGCAAGCAGTAGTCTCAAACAATCCAACCGAGGACAAAGCAACTCAGAAGGATGGGTGATTCTTGACCTTTTATTTGTTTGGATGACTTGGGCAGTTTATAGACTTGAAAAAGACACTCTTTATCCCTATAACCAAAAATGGTAGAGGAAGCAAAACCTTTGTCTCGTAACTTATGTGCATGCGTTCACCTCACACAGCCGTGTCACCCCACTAGAGGGCGCCTGTGTTTTTGGTGTATTCCAAGGACTCAATAACATATACGCTCAATGAGCACCCTTCTGACAGGGGTCAAGGGCGTATACCACCTTCCAACGTCCAGGTACATGCTTATGGTGAGTATCTACAGAAGAGATTCTTCCCCCTCCTTGCACAAAGATTATGCCCCCTTTCGGAGGTGAATCGGGTAGCAACTATCTAAAAGTTTTTACATGGCTTTCATTCACATTAATCCCCAATGGCTTTGCAAACAAAGTTGAGGCCAACAACCACACTAGCATCTGTTAAGTGCGCACACTTGACTAGCAAGACTGGTGGTGCCGCCTATTGCAACAGACAAAGCTTCTTGATATGCAATATTAGAATCAAGAAGAAGAAATTAACATGGCTTTGGAGTCTTTCGTTCTACAAAGCTTCTTTATTATAGTGAGTTGGAATCATCGGCGAAAGGTGTGTGCCCACTTGGGTCGTTCCCGAAGGTTGGATCGCTCTGGCAGGCCCTCTAAAGGTTGACTTGGACTGGGGGCTCAGATTCAAGGGTCAAAGTTTCTGATTTTCCTAAAGGGAAAAGAGCATACTCTTCTACCTCGTCACCTTACCCAAACACACAGAACATGTTCATCACCGAGTTAGTTTATAAATCCCAACGCATCTTTTCTCAAGATTTTGATTTTCCTAAAAGGAAGTTATCTTCTCTTCATAAAAAAGATTTGTATGGGAGAACCGCTAACTTTCTTGCCTCCCTCGGGTAGGATCTTCCAAAGGCGCCTAGGTTTCTGATTTACTCTTGGGCATCAATTCCAAGTAGCAAAAAGCATACCCCCCTATTCCTTTGTCTTGAGCCCTACGAAGTTCACAAGCCTTATTAAACTGTGTAAGAAAGCATTAAAGAAGACACAACGTTTGAGTGGGTTTGAATTCATTCTTTGACTAGCAAATCTTTGACTGAGCGTCCTAAAATCAAACTATCAATAATGTTTGTGAGTTCATGATAAGGTGTCTTTGACAAACGATCTGCACACCACTGTTAGGCTGTCAAAAATCAGAAAACAGAAAACAAAATCTAAAAATTGAATTTTGCCTTTACTAGTGTTGAGTTTTGCACGAGATTCTACATTGACCTGCGCAAGGATATGTCGTGCATCGCACGAAAAACTGCGCAAGAATACACTTGTTTGTGAGAGAAAATGGAGAACTACAAGTGAGGATTTTGTTTTTTCGCGTGAGAATTGATCTTATTATGCGAGAAACCACTGAATTGTATGGACAGAACATTAGAAAAAATCAAAAAATAAAAAATTTATCAAAAGTTGAGGCCATAAAATTGATATTTTCGGCCCCACGGTGGGCACTAGAAATGTATGTGCTAATTGTGGGCCTCTGAATTAACCACACACTTTAACATGATCCTTAAATGCTAGAAACATCCAGGAATGAACATAAGATTGTTCATCTAAAATGATCCAACAAATTGATCTGTTGCCTTCTAACTAATTGGATTTTGTTGTCCACTCTCAGATTTGAGAGATCAGCAACTAGACCACTAGTACGAAGGATTTTAATCTATATGAGATGCAAGATTAAACTAGATGAGCATATTAATCTAAAAATAAAATAAGCCAATTAATCTAGATGTATGCATTTTAACCTATATGAAATTGTAAAAGTGAAAGCAATAAGCTATAAATGCAAATGATTGAGTCAACAATTTGACATTAGTTCGATATTTTTGATGTGCATCCTCCAAAATGAGGAGTTGAGGGTTTCTTAAATAGAATCCAAAAATTTGATCAATGGTCAAGATCAAATAGAATGAATCGTAGAGATTGAAGATGAGAAGTAGTTAGAATAGGAAATTCATTTGTGAAAAGGGAGTTAACTGATCATTTCTGAGTTTGATAAGGAGTTAACTGGCTTAATTTCTTTTCTAATTCCAATCCACTCAAAATTTCCAATTCTGAACTGAAGAGAAAGAATAATAAGAGACATTTGATTTAAAAGGTTAAATATGACCTCATAAATGAATAATCTAATTAATTGAATAATTAGAATGAGGATATTTATTAAATCAAATATATTTAATTCCCATGTATATTAGCTAAAAGGGTGACTTTAACTTAATCAAAGCACTAAAACTTATAATTAAATTAAACTCAATTAATAGGTTTAATTTAGCCAATTCAATTAGTGTTTAGGAATTAAATAAAGTATATGATTAATGCAGATTAATGATTTTCTGCATTTGACACTTAGGTCAAGTAGCAATTATCAAAATCAGAATTGCCTAGTACAATAGGACTTTAGGTAATATCAATAGACCAAAATTGGTTCAGAATGGGAATGTGCCAATTTAGGAGTATTACAATAAATAAAATGTATAAAAAATAAATCCAAGATCATGGAATGTGAAATTGTTATCATTTAAAAATACATTATATAGAATATAAAATAAACCATAAAATATCATAGCAATTGGCACTCTCTTAATAAAATTTTTTGGGTGTACTTGAATGTTACCATGTGTAGGTCACCTATACCACACTCTTAAGTTGAGAGCGGGTAACCAATCTCGTGTATGAAGTTTCCCTATCTTGAAGTCGATGAGCCTCTCTTGCCCTTCCTAAATACAAACCCTTCACCTTAAATGTGGAAAACAGCTATAGGATTGCAGACCCGCATTTTCGGAACCTAATAAGGAGCATTCAAATAGTAGTTTTGCACAGTAGTTGTTCCGGTGTCAAGTTTAACGGGAATTGAGAAACAGTATATTGGTTTGGCTACTCCAATTGCACCGAAGTCATAGAGAAGTAAATGTCTATCTAGTGAATAGTCAGATAAGGAACCACCCTTTTTTTCTCAGATGTCTTCTTATGAGGGAAACCCCAAACAAGAAATCTTCACATGCTATTCATACAAGCAGAAATTTGAAGTGAGAGCAAATGAGAATATTAACTGCCATGGAAAAGCATCAGTCTTGGTAAATTCCAGCCTAATTGTCACAATACAACTATCAATTTCGCACATTCTAAATTTACTCACATACTCACTACCCATACAACTATGGTAACATTGTACCATTAGAAAACTGTATTTCCTACTAAATTTTCAATTTTATGTCAAATTGTTTACTACAATTGCATGGGACCAATACAAAAAACAGTCCAGAAAACAATAACTATATCAATGGCATAGAATCATCAGGCAAAGGGAATATACTAATATAATTGACATACTGAGCGTAACTCTACTTGAACATTCAATATTTAAAACATTATGTACATAAGTTACAATTTGGCCTTTGTCACATGCAAAAACAATTGGACATATTGCATTACCCCCAATCTTTATGCACGCTTAGCGGATAATGGTAGCAATGCCACCCTGTCACTTTCCTTTTCTTTGTTCTAAAATGCCCTGTAACTACAATCAGGCTTGAAGGTCAGAAACTGCTTCTCCTGGTTAACAAACAAATCCAATTTCAGCCCACAATGAAGTTGACTGTAGCTGAGTAGTTCTCATACCTAACATCTGTATTTATCTTGTTTCAAAAAGCAGTCAGATCTTATCACTTTCCTTTAGTTGCTGACGTGAACTTTTATTATATAAGCAAAAGAAGAATGAGTGCAATTGGTGTTATCATTACATGTATTTTGTCCTATTTGCCTACGATGTTATATCTACTGCTTTTGCAGCAAGATGAAAGTACAATCAATCAATGAAATTAAGCATCATCTGCATGAAAGAACAAAACTGGCAGATTTCTTACCATGCATACGTTTTACAAAACGTTCAAACTCGATAAAATTAGCTGTCTCCATCAAAGCAGGGCTGAGTCTTAGATATGTGAAACCTGCCAAGCATCGTCCATCAGGATCATTCCTTGGCTTTGCATTTTCTAGGATCTTATTGTATCCATCTCTATCAAAACATGGTAAAGCATTTTCGCTAGCTACAGGAATGCCAGCATCCCAAGCCGCATTCAGAACCTGAAACAACAAAGGTACAAAACAAATTATAATGCATTTTCACTCTATATGGGAGTTGGAATAAGGAAGTACTCTTTTACCTGCCAAACCAGACCCTCCGGATCTGCCATGGCCTCGGGAAATCCTTCTTCATGTGCCAAAGTACGGAGTTCAACACATGTGAAGTTGAATGTAGCACCTTGTTTCTTAAGCATATGCGCAATTGGTTCATAACCATCACGATTTGAAGGATTATAGAAACCTGCTGCAAGTTCTGCAGCATGACTAGCAGTCTTATACCACCAATGTATTCCTGAAACCTACTAACAACCCAAAATGATTCCCAAAATGTCACTATTTAAAAAAGAGTTCACAAAGTTGCTAAAAAGTTGTAAAATGTACACGTGTAACGTTCTTACCTTAGCAGATAATGTTGTCCCTTCATATGCCAGATTTGCAAGAGAAAGCACACGATCGCCGTGATCTAATAAAACCTGTGAATACCAGCGAAGGAAGAAACGACCATAGTAACTGTCATAGTCCCCTCCATCACGAAAAAATCCAGTTTCTTGAGGCTTTGAATTATAATTCCCTGCGTTATCAGGTCCTCTAGCCCAGAAAGCATGTCCTCGTGCTTCAGCTGCTTTCCTCAAACTCTTTTGAAGATATTTATCATAACACTGTATAAGAACCATAAAGGCTTGTATTACGCACATATACATCTTGATAAAATTTCTAAAGACAAATGCACATATTTTATTTTGTTAGAGAGGATGCTTGAGGTGGAAGAGGCTCTGCAATTGATAATAGTCAATTCAGAGTTGGGTAGATAGTCAACTACAAACATTGCGGAAGGAAAAAGTATTTCATAGAAAACCCATGATGATGCTTGGTGGTCCATTGGAAGGTAAGAAATTGCTGATTATTAATAGCTTTCCAGTTTTATTTAAAAAATTATAATTGATTGCTGATTCGATAATTAAAATTATACTGATTTTCTAACTTATCTTTGAAAATTTCGTATGCAATATATATTTACTCCTCTACTTCATCTATAATGTCCCCATCTTTTTAGCATTTCAGTGGAGTTCTTAGGCTTTACACTCTCTGAAGGCTAGTTGGAGAAATTGATTAAATTAATTTCTTATACAGTCATTAAATAAATTAAAATTAAAAAATGACTTTATATTTAATTAATTTAAATTTTTAGAAGCACAACTAATTATTGTATTGGAAAGGGAGAAGCTTCTAGAGGGTGCATTTTCTAGAAGTACAAATAATTATTGCCTTGGAAAGGGGGAATCTTCTAGAGAGTGCAATTAAATAATATTTTATTTCTTTCTAGAAGGGTGAGAGAAAAGAATAAATAGAGGCGAAAGTTTTATTGTTGGGCATTTGATTATTGTCAATTGCATTTGATATAAACTTGGGAGAAGAAACTAAGAGTTTCTGATTTTAGTTAGTCATTGGAGAGCATCAATTCTTCAGTGTTGCAACCATTTGAGGTGGTGAAATATCCAGGAGAGTTTCATTTTGGAGTTCTGTTTGTGCTTAAATTAGAGAATATATTTATTGTTGGCTACTACAATATGCGTGAACAGTGTTGTGCTACAATATTTATGCTTGATTCCGATTGCAACTTTCATCTCCATCCTTGGGCATCACTATTATCAGGTTTCTCTAGCAACTATTAGTAGTTAGCATTGTAATTTTAGGAATATAATTTTGTTGTTGTAAGTGATAATTTAGAATCAGATTTGACATTGTTGTAGTCATTATTGTAAGCCCATTTGTCTTGGCAAACTCACAGCAACATTGTACATAAAAATGAATTCAATAAAGGAGATATATGTTGCATACCATTTGTTTGACAAAATGTCCATCTAATAGCATATATGATCAGCATAATAGTTGTATGTCAATTGTTTGTAAAAATGTCAATTCGCTATAAGTATGCATTCCATATCTAGTTTCCATGTATATGCATTAAAAAATACCAAAAAAAATTGCACTTGCATATTAGTTCATTGTAAGAGGCACTATAATATCATTTGCAAACATTCTAAATTTCTTAGCATCATTCAAACTATATCAAACAATCTAAAACATTAAAAAAATAAAAAAAGAGACAGCATACAAGCGTTTGACAATATTCCTTGAGCTAAAATCAATCAGTTTGGGCAAGAGATATTACATCATCTACTGTAGATGTCATTAAATATGCTAATACAAACTACTAATCTTGAAGATATTTATAAGACATTTAATATCAAGCTTGGGAAAATGAAGTAGGCAATTTGTAACAAGGGGTCCTCATTTGGTATGAAACAAGCAACACATTAAGCCCATTGTGGTGTGGCAATGGAACACAATAAGCACCCTACTTCATATGGTATCCTTTTCGTTGTATCCCAAATAATATGCAACAAAGTTGAATATGTTGTCTCCTTGTGATCATGAAGATGCAAAGTTGTATGGACAAAAATACAGTGGCAAGTTTGAATATGGATATCACTAGATACAATAACTCTCTCTCTCTCTACACACACACGTACACTTACCTATTATTTATTATTAATATTTAAATGTTTATATATATTTAAATCATATTTATTTATTTTTATGTTTTATTTCATGTTTAAATATTTAATTTTTATATATTATTGAAAGTTAATTATATTTATTTTATTTTTCATTTAAGTTTACATGTGAAATTATGTAACTATTTTAAAATATTGAAAACTAAATAAATATTTATGTTACAATTAGCTTAAACAATTATATAGTAATTCTTTCGCATAAGCTCTCCTAACTTTTCACTTCATATAAAATAAACTACATCAAGCTTTTCATTCAATCACTTCTACCATCGACCAACCATTCTTTGACTTCACAAACTACAAGATTCAAAATTATTGCTAGCAATGGATCTACAAAGCTACCTAGGTATTTGTGAACAAGAAAAAAAATCATTTGTAAAGAAACCAAGCTAACCTTTACCTAGAAACTACAAAATTTTCAAAACATCCAATCTGAATCTATCTAGTGTTGCTCTAAAATTGACCTACTTCTAGGCATAGGATGGTATGATTTCAAGTTGTCTTTGGGTCATGTCGTACCTGCATACATATCATGTACGCTAGTATGCATACCATAAGACTCACCTATCTTGCAACCTTAGGAAGAGGTGAAAGCAAGCCTAAAGAAGACCCTTCAAATTTTCAAAAGATGCATTCAGTTGAGTAGTACTTTTCACACGTAAAGCTTATCATTACTAATATTTGTAGTCCATCGTTCAACAAACCAAAGGAAACAATAGAGAGAGCTACATTAATTAAAACTAATCCTATTAGATAGTGGACATGTTATGGCAAAAATACACCAAAGTTGAGAATGTTGGCTATGCACCTCCTTTCACAAGTTGTTGATTCCTCTGCGAGAGAGAGGAATTGGTCCACATACAACATCATTCACTTTATCAAGAGGAATAGGCTAACCTCTACACAAACAAAGAACTCATTGCCATAGTCCTTTGCAACTCTAGCAAACTTCAAAATATTGGCAAGATCCAAATTTATTGTGGGATGTTGATCCAAAAAACACCACCCAGATTGATGATGAAGAGACACAAGAGGAATTGGTTGGAGTTCCATTAGATCAAACAATCCATCATAGTGATAGTGACTCAAAGTTTGTGTCTGATTTTTAATGCAGAGTCAGAAGATGTCAGGTAGCGGCAGACTCATACTTTCTATCACTAAGTTTGACTTTTTCATTTTGACATTTGTAATCCTAACTTGTACCTTTAAGCATTTTGTTACATTACTATTTTTTTTGTATTTTATATCATAATACATATACACATTGATAATTGATTATGGAAGCAATTAAATTTTAAGTTGATATTTTTTAATATTAATTTGTTGAACTGTCATGTGAACTCAAATGTTGTGTACTAAGGATTCTATAACTAGTACTTGTTTGTCCAAGGGTTACGCCAATGGCTAAATATCATCTCTTCTGTTAAAATTAATTTTCGTATGAATTTTGATACTCCCAGTGCCAAGGTAGCTTTAAATTGAAATCTTGTACATAATTAAATATATTAATTTAAAATATAGTCAATCAAAATAATGACTAGGAATTCCAAATCTAACCATTCTTTATAAATATAAAGAAATGTAATAATGGACTTGCAAACTTGTATAAGATGAGAAAAGAATAATGGAGCAAAATACTTGTTCATAAATAAATTGGACCATTTCAATGAAATGAAAAGAAATGTGCAATTCATTAACATGCATTTTTAAGTAATTAATATTGTGTATATGTTTGTAAAAAAAATTTAAAACTTCCAATTATAAACACTTTTCTTAGATTTATAGAATTAAGAAAATTTATATATATGAATTCATAAATATTAATATATGTTCCTGAAAAAATTTAGATTACTTGGAATTAAAATCTTTATTTATTTTAAATAATCAAACAATAATAATATTTTTAGATTAGTAAAAATATATAAAATTTGACATAATTTTTTATGACTATTTAGATATATAGAATTAAGAAAAATATTAAATATGAATTCATAAATATAAATAGATGTTTATAAAAAAATTAGATTATTCTAAGTTTTAAAATCTTTATTTATTTTAAATAATCAAACATTAATGATATTTTTAAGTTAATAAATTGAATTAAAAAAACTGACATAGTCTTAGATGTTATTAGAAAATCAATGAGTTAAATCATTTGCTTCATAAGTATGTAAAATGGTTAATAATATGCAGATTTGTCATGAGATAATAAGATATTTAACATTTGTACATGATTGATTCCATTGTTTAATTTATCAATTCTTTACAAATGTTAAAAATCTTACTATCCCAAATGTTAATATCTATCATTTATTTTATTAGTAAGTTAAATGATCTGCTTCGTACGTCAACATGCAAATCAGCAAGCATAAGTTTTATATCAGTCCAGACAATCTTGCAAAAAGAACTGTCAAACAAGCTTAATTACCATGAGCAATAGCAAAGTCAACATGAAGTTGTTTAGTTATAAGAGACATGTTTTCTAAGGTGTTTAGAAAAAATAGTAGAAAGGCGAAGACATACTGCAGAAAGCACAATAAAATAAGATGGAGGAGAAATGCCATAAGAACCCCACATAAAGAAAAACCATATACAAATTTGAATGGCATAAAATACCCTATTTCGTGGATAGACGTGATAATCAATATTTAAACTTTAGTGCCTATTAGTTGATAGTCTCACAAGCCTTCTATTGATTGTCTCGTGACCCTAGTACTGGTGGGAAAAGTATAAAATGAATGATATTGATTCTACGTACAGTTATTACATTGTGATTTATAAAATTTATCTGTCCAAATTCAAAGGCAGAAATCCAAAGTTACCATGCCAACAAAAGATCTATAGTTTTTGGGCAACGAAGTCTTTCAGCTGCAACATTCATTTCCCATATGGAATGCCATAAATCATATCCCTGGTAAAAAACATAAATCATATCCCGGGCATTGTTGGCACAAATATATCTGAGGGATCTTGTTGGGAATGGCAAGTAGACGCATCTATCCTAGACATTTGTCATTTTTAGTGTTACTATACGTGTTACAGAGAGTCAAATATATATTTTTTCAACTTTTGCTTACATTTCATCTTCCCCCTTCCCACCATTGTCTTACGCACAAACGATGCTCCAAAATCATAAAAGGGTTACCATAAATCGATCATGCAGATCAAGTGAAGCTATTTTGTGGAAGTGCTTGGACAACAATAGGAAGACCGTGGACCAGGCCTCAATCACGATTGTGTCGGCACAAAAGCCTTCAGTGGCGCCTGAGCTACACCTTTGAGAAAATGCGCATCGTCGCCCACTTGTCCGTCTACCTCTCATCGTCCCCCTCGTGCAACCATGTCTTAGCCACCAACAGTTGCCCAATTTCTAGCTCTCACAACCCATTTTCATCATCATCCTCATCCGCCCTTTGCAAGCTTTCTCGTCCTCTTCTCCCTCCCCTTCACCTCCCCACTCATCCTCCTCTCTCCTTGCTTTCTCCTTCATTTATCGCATCCTCTTGCTTCCAAACTCCTCAGATTCAAAATTCTCCCAACAAAATTGTAACACGATGTACTCACAACAAAGAACAAGTTTGTGCTCTGCGTAGTCATCCCAACATAGTCTGGCACGCGGCTCTTTGGCAAGCATGTTGGCAATGTGTGGCAGTTCATTGTATTTCATTGTGACTCGACCGACAGCTTTGTGGGCCGATAACCAACTCTCTGGAGTGTATTTTGGGCAGTGCCCAGAGAGCAACTTTGGCAGGGAAGATTTGGACGATATAATTTTTTAACAACATAAGACATAAGACAAATTATCGGTGCATGACAATTTTCTGTCAGTGGGTGATGCCCACAATGAAAAGTCTATGGGCTTAATTATATATGTCAATATGTTTGAATGCCTTATCACTGTTATCATATGAATATTTAAAATTTCCTTGTAGAAAAATGTCCAAGTAATCAATCAAAATGCAAATTCACTAAAAGAATAATGCATTGGCTACAAAATCCAAAAAAAGCGCATGGATAGCTAAGAGCTCTAAAAGACCTTCTGACCATTAAAAGATTCATGAAAAGCAAAGGGAATGGCATAGATATACAAGTTTGAGGGCTAAAAAAGCACATTTGACTTTTATAGGTGATAGAATGTACCAACAACAAAAACTGATAGAAAATCTTGCACCACTAGAAGCTACTTAGAACCAACTTTCCAAAAATATCTCATTTGTTGATTCTCAATACCACATATCCATGTTGTAAGAATTAAAAAGCCCCCTTTAAGCTAAATGTGAGCCAGGCAGGCAAGTGATGTGTTCATTTGTATTGTTGATGTCAACATGATGTCATGCTAACATCTTCAAAAGAAACATATTGCTTGCAACGAAATATTTCTTGCACGTGACGAGAAAATGCTTGATTGCTAGAGAGTGTAAACTTAACAAAAACAAGTAGGATAATCCAAAAAAAAGGGAAATATTATTGGGTGGTGATTGCAATGTCAATGCTAACTAAAAGCATAAAAAATGCTCAAAAAAGTGACAATTGTTTTAGAACGCTGAATTTTTTTCTATGTGCAATATGATGTTGCATGCACAGGATCATTGAATATAGAGTTTAGTATAGCGGAAAGACAACCACATAAATTGAAAAATGTCAGTCAAAACATAAAAAGCTGGTCAAAATAAGCACTAGCAAACCTTGGAAAACTCACCACTATAGGAAGAAAACTACCTAGATTCTACTAAAGAATGACGCAAAAATTTGTTGGTTCGTAAGCCAACAAAGTGTACTATGTACACAAGATACAAAAGTTGCCAACCTGCGCTATATTAAAATGTTCGAACCTAGTCATAAATGGTGGAAACCCACTACGAATTAAAAAATTGCCATTAGGTATGAGAGAGCAACAGTCCAAAACCCTAATACCCTATAAAGAAACAAGGCCAACAACATCCCAACCAAGGAAAATGCTAGCAAGAAGTTGTGCAATATAAAGATTGATATCTACAATTAAAACCAATCAAACAAAAAAAATCTCAAACAGGCAAAATGATTAAAAATATTTGAGCTATTAGGAATGAACCATAGGTGTGAACAAAAAAGACATCATTGTATAAAGATTCTTGAAATGACACATATAGAAAAATGGCCATCATTGAACTTGGTTAAAACCCTTAGATGATCCACCAATGAGGGAATATATGATCATCACATGCAACCTGAAAGAATAGGTTTGTAATTTAAACCAAGGGAGTTTGCAAATAAGTACCAAATGGATGGCAAGGGACAAAAGGACAAAAGGCACTTATTGAGATTTTCAAACAGAGATCGGTAAACTATTTTTCTCTACATTGAATGGAGTCAACACCACAAAGAACCAAATGGATGGGGAAAGAAAGCCCAACAAAAAAAACTTGTGAAATCCTACATGCACAAAAGACGATGCCAACCAATCAACTCCATCACCTCAAGAGTCACTGAAAATCCCCAAAACACATTATCTAAAAAAAAATTCAGCCACAGGATGGAGTTCGGGTAACTCAAGATGATGGTGGCGAAAACATTATGATCCAAATCAAATCTCACCGATTAAAAACTTCATAGGCATAAAAAAGACAACCAACAAAGAGAATGTAGATCAAAAACCCTATGGATACCTAGAATTATTCGTTAACAAATGCATAAATCAATTGAAAACTCTAAAACAGTAGTAAAAAATGCAAACAATCACACTAGGAAATCCAAATTGCACAAAAAACTAAAACAAACTAACCAACAAGTTAACGAATTTTGTAGACACACTACTTGCATACAAAAGGATATAGAATTCATACAACATATGGATGTTGATCTTTGAAAGCATGCAAACCTATAAAAAATTGGAAAATTTTCCAAATGCTCCAATTCCAACATTTGAATAAATGATCTATTGCTTTTGTTGGATGTTCTAATGTCTACTTTTCTCTAGGGTTCACTAAAAATTTGTCCAAGTCTAGATCTATCAAAAAAGGGACAAAGAATTGCAATCTAGAGCTTTGATACAATGTTGGAGTTGATCTCCCAAACCCCACAACTCTTGACTCTCGCCTACGATCAAACGCTCATCAAACAATGAAAACTACACTATGGAGGCCAAAACCTTGATCCATAAGGATGAATCATATTGATTATACATGTAAAGTTGTATGATCGTTTATTGGTGGAGACTCGAACTGAAAAATAATGAAGCTTATGTGAAGATTTCAGTTCTTATTTAATAATTATGTTTAGATTTATTCAAGTAAATATATATATGTAAGCAGATCTGAATATGCCTGAGAATGTATTACCTTGTTATTGATATATTTTCAATATTCACAAATGCATACAATATATATATGCATTAAGATATGTTTACGTAGGGTTGTGACCCTACGTAACCATACCTCAATACATAATAATAATATTATTACTTCCTTAATATTACCAAACAGATGCATATCGATTCATATCTAATGGAATGGTCTTGACTAAGACTTGCACCTGATAATGTATCGGTTCATGTTTAATGATAAGTAACGAGCACATAACAAACGTTATTACTTCAGCGATATTCAGAACACGATCGGCATACTGAATGTAATGTATTTGATCGGCATTTAGAAGGATAAGAAAAGTGTGTGTGTGTGTGTGTGTGTGTGTGTGAATGAGTTTAAGTAAGAAAGCACAAGTGAATAATATATATATAAATCTGTACATATATGTGTGTGTGTTTTTTTTTGTGTGTGTGTGTATAATCAAGTTTTATATACTGATTAGATATATAACAACACATATACATAATTTGCTTCAATTTCCATGAAGCTAATCTTCTTAACACTCCCTCTTTGGCAATGAGGGAATTGAAAGAAATATAATACAAGATTATGCACCATTTTTTGAAAAAATGGTTTAATCAAATTATGGTGTCCAACAAAATCCAACCCGAAGAACCATAACAATATATTTTCATGGTGTTCAGCAAAATCTGGCCCAAAGAACCATGATGGTCATCAATGTGTCCAACAAATTCCGGCTTGAAGAACAATAATAATGCATACTTCAACACTTCTGGTGTTAGAAGATAGATCAACTATAAATAAGGTCGTCACCTTTCATAACACATGTTGGAAAACATCTAATTTTATTCATGAATATAATAATTTATGATTGCATTTACAAATTTGTCATACCAAGTTTACCTCTGAAGTACACTATTTTCAACTTTGCAAGAGGCTTGGTGAAAATATTAGAATTTTGCTCATTTGTGCTGATATAAATCAGCTTGATAACATTTCTTTCAACCATGTCTCTTATGTAATGATAAGGAGTCTTGATGTGCTTCAATCAATTGTGGAGAACAAGATTTGCAAAAAGTCCGATGCAACTCTGGTCATCACAATGAATCACTGTAGGACTTAGTTGTTTTCTGAAGAGTCCAAATAATAGCTTTCTCAGCCATACTGCTTTGTGTCCTCCCATGGAGGCTGCTATACTCAACTTCAATGGAACTCAAGGAGAGTGTACGTTGTTTTCTACTGCACCTAGATATCATTGCTGATCTAAGACTGAAACAACCTATAGTACTTTTGCAGTTTATGGAACAACTAGCCCAATTAGAATCAACATATCCTTCAAGTTTGATATCTACATTGTTGTACTTCAAACCAAGATCAATAGTGACACGTAGATATCTCAAGATATGTTTAGCAATCATCAAATGAATCTTCTTTGGTTCACAGAAAATGATTTAAAACATTTGTAGCATAGCTTATATCAGGCCTAGTATTTACAAGATACATAAGTGATCCAATGATCTGTCTATAAAGAGTGGGATCAATAGATTCTGAATTCACAGCTTCTTCCTTTAGTTTGTGTAGATTGGTTTCCATCGGAATTGTTAGAGGTTTTTTGTCCATCATTCCAAATCTAGTCAAGATGTCCTGAGTGTACTTCCCTTGATTTAGAAAAATATGATCTTTCTTTTGACAGACTTCTAGGCCCAAGAAATAGTGTAGAAGGCCTAGATCCTTCATTTCAAATTCAGCTATAAGATCTTGTTTGCATTTTTCAATCAAGTGATCATTACCTGTTATCAATAGATCATCGACATATAAAACAAGTATTAACATGTCATTATTAGAAATTTTGAAGTATATGTTTGGATCAGCTTCATTTTTTAAGTATCCTAGTTTGGTGAGATAGCTATCTATCCTTTCATACCAAGCTCGGGGTGCTTAGTTGAGGCCATAGAGAACTTTCTTGAGTTTACATACATATTTATCCTTATCTTTTCTAGCAAAACCTTTAGGTTGTTCAATATATACTTCTTCATTTATGACACCATTTAGGAATGCGGTCTTGACATCCATTTAACGTATCTTTCATCCTTTGGATGCTGTAATTGCAATAACTGTTCTTACGGAAGTATAGCGAGTAACTGGAGCAAAAGTTTCCTCATAGTCAATACTTGCCTTCTGAGAAAAATCTCGAGCAACAAACCTTGCTTTATACTTTTCAATACTGTTGTCAGAAGCATATTTGATTTTGTATAACCATTTTGATGAAACAATTGATTTGTCTTTTGGTCTAGATACAATATCTCAAACATCATTTTGTAATATGGATTGATACTCCTCAACCATAGCATCTTTCCAAGCTTGACAAGTTAGGGCTTCTTTAACAGTTGATGTTTCAGATTTAGTAAGCCCAGTTACTAACACAGTGTAGCAAGATTTGTTTCTGGTTTTCTTGCTTTCCCTGGAAATTTCATCTGGCTCAACATTACTTTCTTCAATCATTTTCCTTGCCCATAATGGCCTTTTCTTGATATTAGTGGTGTCTCTATTCTCTGTATTTGATAATGATTCATTCTCTTCTAATATGTTCTCCCTCTGAATTTTAGTTTGTAGATTTTCATCTAAGTCTGTGATGGGCTCATCTTTTGTACTTGTAGACAGTTTTAAAGCAATATTTTCTTCAAATATGACATCTCTACTTACTTCAACTGATCTTTGTCCAAGTACATTAACTCTATACCCTTTGGAGTTTTCATTGTACCCAACAAATACTCCTTTCTTCCCGGATGGTTCTAACTTGGTTCTTTTTTCTTTAGGTATGTGAATGTAAACAGGACAACCAAATATTCTAAGATGACTTAAGTTAGGTTTAGATCCTATAAAAACTTCTTCAGTAGTTTTTTTTCTAGTATATAGTGTAGACATCTGTTTTGAATGTATACAGTTGTATTGGTGGCCTCTACCCAAAATGAGAAATGTAAATTTTGATCATGAGGCATAGCTTTTTCTGCTTCAATAATGGTTCTATTTTTTTCTCTCTACTACCCCATTTTGTTGAGGATTATAAGGTAGTGTATACTCCCTCTTAATCCCAACAGAGGTACAAAAAGCTTTGAATTTTTCAGAGGTATATTATCCTCCATTGTCTGATCCTTATGTTATAATTCTTTTTGACATTTGATTTTCCACTATTTCTTTGAACTCTTTAAATTTTGACAAGACCTCATATGATTCTTTGACCTTTAAGAAATAAATCCAGGTTTTCCTGGAGAAGTCATCAATGAATATTATGTAATAAGATAATCCTCCTAGAGAAAGAGTTGGCATAGGTCCACATAAATCAGATTGAACTAATTCCAGAACTGATTTTGACTTGTGTTCACTAGGAGGAAAAGGTTTTTTTATATTCTTTCGTAGGGCACATCCTTTACACGTGCCTATATGATTTGAATTTAGGCAAGGGGTTCCAGTTGTGATTTTTTCTATATTTAGAAGTGAACTAAATCCGATATGTCTGAGTCTTCTATGCCATATTTCATTAGAATTTGTCACTTCATGGCTTAGAGCTTGCTTTTGGATGTTCCATGGTTTATATAGAGTCCCGTCTCTAGTCCCTATGGTGATAGCATTCTTGAGATTAGTGTTTTTAGGGCAGTACAATACTTAGTCTTCATTGAAGATGACTTGGAAACCTTCATCAGCAAGTCCAGAGATCAATACTAGATTTATTTTTTATGCCTGGTACAAAAAGAACATTTTTCAGTTTTAGTGTAATCCCAGTTCTTAGTTGTATTGGGTCCCAATTCCTTTTACTAGACATGTGGAATTGTCTCCAATGGTGACTCCTTCAATGATATAATTTCCAAAAGTTTCAAACTTATCTCTGAATCCTATTGTGTTGGGAAGCACCGTTATCTATTATCTACACATTTTCATTGAAATTCATCTCACTTGATAGAGCTATATAAAATAACAAATTTTCATCCTTTTTTGTTTCAGCTAAGGAAGCTAGGATTTCTTCCCTTTCTGGAAAATTTCTAAAAGTATGTCCAAATTTCTCACACTTATAACATTGAACTTTGGAGAAATCATTTCTTTTAAAATTATTATTCCCTTCTCTTTTGTCATATTTCTTTCCTTTGAATTTCCTCTTTTTCCCCCTATTGTTAGAGACTGAGAAAAGAGCTTGATTTTCTCCCTCTTGATTTGAAATGATCCCTCTAGAAATTAGTCTTGATTCTTCTTATGTGCAATCATTTTTTAGTTGGTCAAAAGTTGGTATTGAAGGTTTGCTTACAACTTGGATGAATGCTTCCCAAGAGATAGGTAATCCTCTAAGTGTTATTATGGATAGTTCTTGATCTTCTACTTTGCTTCCAATAGAAGATAGATGATTTTTTATTTCAGAAACTTTTCCAAAGTAGGATGAAATTGATTCTCCTTTATTCATTTTTGTATTCATCAGTTGATTTTTTAATATAATCAATCTACTTGAGTTGTTGATTTCAAATGTATCCTTAATTGTTTTGAATAGTTTGAATGCCTTTTTGAGATTTAAAATGGATGGAAGAATATGATCTTAAACTGAATCAACAATGATTTTCCTAGCTTTATTATTTTGCCTTTTCCAAGTGACTTTTTTGCCTCATCTTCAAGCATAGATATATCTGATTCAATGAAGGATTCTAGTTCTAATTCTTCGAGAATTGTAATAATTTGTGTTTTTCATGAGAAGAAATTTGCTGCTCCTTCAAGCCTATCCTCTACTCTCACATTGTTTGACATATTGTTACTTTTGTTTCAAGATTTTGAATTTGAAATTCTCTCTACCAATTTGGCTCTAATACCATGTAAAGTATTATGATCGTTTATTGGCGGAGACTTGAACTGAAAAACAATGAAGGTTATGTTAAGATTTCAGTTCTTCTTTAATAACTATGTTCAGATTTATTCAAGTAAATATATATATATATATATATATATATATATATATATATATATATATATATATATATATATATGTGCATATCTGAATATGCCTGAGAAGGTATTGCCTTGTTATTAATATATTTTCAGTATTCACAAATGCATACAATATATATATGCATTGAGATATGTTTACGTAGGGTTGTGACTATGTTAAGATTTCAGTTCTTCTTAAATAACTATGTTCAGATTTATTCAAGTGTATATATATATATATATATATATATATGCAGATCTGAATATGCCTGAGAAGGTATTGCCTTGTTATTGATATATTTTCAGTATTCACAAATGCATACAATATATATATGCATTGAGATATGTTTACGTAGGGTTGTGACCCTACGTAACCATACCTCAATACATAATAATAATATTATTACTTCCTTAATATTACCAAACAGATGCATATCGATTCATATCTAATGCAATAGTCTTGACTAAGTCTTGCACCCAATAATGTATTGGTTCATGTTTAATGATAAGTAATGAGCACATAACAAACTTTATTACTTGAGCAATATTCAGAACATGATCGGCATACTGAATGTAATGTATTTGATCGGCATTTAGAAGGATAAGGAGTGTGTGTGTGTGTGTGTGTGTGTGTGTGTGTAATCAGGTTTAATATACTGATTAGATATATAATACCACATATACATAATTTGCTTCAATTTCCATGAAGCTAATATTCTTAACAATACGAGCACCTTGAATTGAGGAATAATAATCCAATTAATCCTTATAAAGAAAAACCAAAAAGAAACCCTAAGAAAACCCTAGTTGAGGATAGAACTTGATCATGACACATAACCTAAGCTTAAGCACTAGAGTACTAGACTGCTCTAACAATTTGTTCATAAAAATGATTAAAGGAAAAAACATCAAAGGAAAGGAATCTAATAAAACATACATCAACTTGATGGTGAGCTGCTCCAAATCAACGAACAATCCAAAGACTCCTTTAGATGCACCAAAGACTACAAAAAACCTACCCAAATTTTATTCAATCAACCATTGTTGCTCATATTGTGTGTTGATTTTTGTTTCAAGGGCATGATATTTTGTCTGCCCTATGCTTGCAAATAAATGAATGTATTTTGAGAGCATTAGAGTTCATTTTAAAGTGTTACATTTGAGGTTTAAAAAAAAACTTATTTTCTCTTCCTTATGCTTGCAAATGAAATGAATGTATTTTGTGTGTTAGAAGTCATTTTAGTGTGTTATGTTTGAGAAAAAAAAAACTTAAATATTCTTTGCTTCTATTTTTTCCACCTTACTTAGACTTTCAAGGCTCAAACAGCAAGACTACCTAGGTTCGGCAAGTCTATTCATTTGCCAAACTCATTGGGTACCTAGGTCCTAAGGCTCTAGCCTAGGTTCACCTTGTCTCCCTAACTACTTGCACGTCTACCTGAACCTAAATCCTCTTAACTATTTTCATAATGATGCAAAGGTGACAAAAGGGCTCTTCAATGGATCAAGAGGCTATCTCCTTTGTTAAAGGATTCGCAAGTAGCTATGATAAGCTCCCCTTATATTAATAAACAAGGAATAGGTTCACCTTGTCTCCCTAAATACTTGCACGTCTACCTGAACCTAAATCCTCTTAACTATTTTCATAATGATGCAAAGGTGACAAAAGGGCTCTTCAATGGATCAAGAGGCTATCTCCTTTGTTAAAGGATTCGCAAGTAGCTATGATAAGCTCCCCTTATATAAATAAACAAGGAAAATTCAATGTTTGTGTCCTAGAAGGCAATTTCACTCCTAGACTCCACTTATTTTTCTAATTTACAATTCTATATTTATTGTATGTCTTATGAACTTATGCATTTAATATGATTATATCAAGAAGCGTTGAGGACAATTAGTTCATTAACCTTAATGAGATCAATAAAAATTCAAAGTGGATCACCTGAACTTATGCATTTAATATGATTATATCAAGAAGCATTGAGGACAACTAGTTGATTAACCCTAATGAGATCAATAAAAATTCAAAGTGGATCACCAATGATGAGCCAATTTTGGTTGATGAGGCCGTACCAATATTGGATCATAGACCCTAAAGAGTTAGCACTGTAATCTATATCTCACTAGTTGAACATAGCAACTAGTCTCATAGGCTCCCTCCCTAATTTGTTCCTTTGTAGGTTGACTTTATATTTTGTAGTTTATAATTGATTTCTCAGTTCAAACCTTGAAGGAAATCCAAGCAACAATATACTACTCATGTAATCAACAAATTTTGAAGAAAGTCCATAATTCATGGTGCAAACTCTTATTTTGTTTCAGTTTTTGTCTCCTTGCAGTTCATATGGAAGGAAATTAAAAACTAACGGTTTTTTTGCTCTATTTTTTTAATTTTTTTCTTTTTCTAATTTTTGACATTTGCCTAATTAAATTCTAGTAGAGAAGTTCCTTATCTTTTGATTTGCCAGGTTATTCCCAGGATATGTTTTTGCTACTATGCTTCCCCTACACTAAAGCCCTAATTTTTTGCAAAATTTAGTTTTTCCTAATGAGAAAAAATCAGTCAAAACCCTAAAAATTACCTTTGTGAATCCTGATGGAGCCCAAATTTTAGTCTCCAATTTTTATTATGAAGCGTAAGCAAAGGTGGAGAGTTAATGTCAACATGCAAAATATAGCAGCAATATCGTACCACTGAAAATAAAATGCAAGATGGGGCTGGAGTAGGATACAACAGATCTTGTTTTTCTCCTAAGGTTGCATGGATTGTTAAAAATAAATGACCTCAACAGATATTCATTTGAAGATGCATACTAAGTATTTGACATAATGACATAAAGAAATCCCACCGTGAACTATTTGGCTGAGTGCCATAAAGACATTATATACTATGAATATGATTAAAAGGATGCTTTCCATCAAATACTATAAATATGAATTACCTCACAGACAGAAATGGGAGACATCGAGACTTTCAGCATGATCCTTTGCTATACATAATCTGGAAACAAACTGGAAGTGAATCTGATTCATTAGGCAAAAGTATGAAGTCAATTTCAGTATATTGCTTACTTATAGTTTGCAGACGGTGCATAGGGTCCATATCTACTGGCAGATTTGAGAGATGAAACTTTATAATCAAATATTTGAATAAGGTTTGCTGGGAAATATTTATTGTGAATACATTTATACAGCCATTGTTAATGCCGTCAATATTTGGCATCAGTTTTCTATAATACAGGCCTAGTGATGTCTTCAGCTGGTAATGATTAGCTTCAACATTTCCACCACAGTGCCAATATATATGCAGCTAAGCAATTAAGGAAGCCACAGGAATATTGTTGATGCAGGCTTGAGTATAAACCTACCATAGAAGTTGCTTGGATATGCTACAGAGAACAAAGTTCAAAAATGACTTTACATATCAATGCTGAATGGTTTTGTCCAGTCATCAAGAGGAGTGTTGAACAGTTTGGGAGAGGCATACAGAGAAGATGTTCCACCTCTCAGTGTGAAGTTTCACTCTATTCCTCCAAGTACTGTTGATATTCTTATTACCATGAGAAAAACTAATGCTATTCACAATCTCCACAGAACGTCAAATATGGTGACGAAACAGGAGTATGCCTCATAACAAGGAGGAGCAATATTAAGTCCACAAATTCTTTTTATTTGTACCCAACATGATTTTAACATGGCTGGAAATAAAAAAAATTGAAACAATGGCAAAGGTCTTATGGCAATTTGTATAAGATGCATCCGTGTCAGAGATACAAACCATGAAATGAAAATACTCAGCGATAAATAGTGATGTGGAGCAATGGAAACAAATGAAGGATTTTAATATTCAGAGCGTAGATGATTATATTCATTAACGCAAAACTTCAACCAGTTTTGGCATGTGTGCTAACAAGGCATACAATAATCACAAAAATACATAGATGAGATGAAGATAAAGATTTATGCGACAGGCGGCTATATAATTCACAGGTTCCATATATGGTATCGGTGTTACATCCCAATTTTTGACCCAATCTAAAATGTTCATATAGCCATTAAGGTTTCACGTGAAGTCAATTGACAATTGAAATTTGTTATAATTATGTGAAATGGTAAGATGGTTAATCGTTATAATTTCATATGAAGATGACATGCTAGTTAACTGTTATGATAATATTTTAAAGCTATTGCAGATAGTTGGTTATTTATCATGAATTCATGGGAATTGAAAAGGCGATTAGCCATTACGATCATTTATGAATAATAACTTGTTATGATAGTATGTTTTAACTATGGAGAGTTTCCTTGTAAGGAGGGCCTTTCTAGTTAGAGAAAGTGTGGGGATAAGTTTAAGGTCCATGGTTGGGAGGTTAAGCCTCTCGCAATTTTCCCCTCTTCACAAAATGTCAGAATGTGCATCAGACAAAGATAAGTTAAGCATTCAAACATTTATAGGTAACAAGTATTTTACTTTTATAATGTTTATTCAAGTAGAAGATAAGATGGATTGAGTTACATAATCGTTTCAATTATTTCTTTAAATGAGAGCAACTCTTATCATCAATATAATTGGCAACCAGTTAGATCGGTTGATTTTCCAACTAGACATGGAATATATCTATATGCAAGAGATAGGTTTATTTGATGGATTGTTATCTTTGTCTTCATTTATTTATTAATGAATATGAGTGTATTTTCCTAACTGAATGTTATTGCCCTAATTGATACAGTGGTATGTGATGCCCTAAATGATCCAATGGTAATTGATACCCTAATTGATACAGTGGTATTTGATGCCCTAGATGATATATTGGTAATTGTCAATACGATAAAATAGTATAGCTATTTGTTTCTTAAGAGGTATTTTATGGACTAACCTGGGTTTTTGCAGAAGCATCCCTAGATGGTTTTTAGTTTTGAATTCTACGGTATGTAGATTTTAAATTCTTTGGTAAATTCATTAATGGTATCTTCAATTGTTAGTTATGAGATTTTCGTTTTAAGTAATTGTAACCATTAATCTCATTCACATGAACATAACTGATATAACTATCTTTCTATGAATATGAAGTAATAATTGTATTTCTTTGATAGGTTAGTTGTTAGTTAAGACCCAAGGAAAAGCGGATGTTACAAATGGGAGTAGTTTGATAAATCTTCGGAAGGAGATGTGGACAAATCCCTTCCAAATCATTTTACACGATGGCATCTAAAGTCTAAAGTAATTCATATAGTATTTCAAAAATTACTTATCACAATCCATAATATAAGGGTATGATTATAACTGTTATTATTGCAATTCATTTGAAAAGATGCAATTAATATTTGAGGGAGTATAACTTTTTAATTTAAAAGTTACATTCATTTAAAATGTTGATATATAAATAAAGTTGGAAATCTTGAGTAGACATAAGAAAAAACAAGACAGATACAAAAAAAAAGTATTTGGAGAAGAAATATTTTATTTTTACTTGTAAGGAGGAATAAGGAGTGAAAAGATGAATTTTTAATGTAAATCTATTTATTATATTTTAATGAAAAATAAATGTCTTTTGCTTTTTGATTATTTAAAAGGCATGGAGATTTAAACTGCAATTGATTTGTCCTTTATAATCATCATTAAATTCTGTAAACAATTTAAATGTCAGATAAGTGGACACGGTCATTTAACATGTGAAATGTGATCATCATAGATATAGTGAAATGTCGAATTGTTTTTGTATTTGTGTCCAGTTTGTCTCCCTACCATAGGAGTTAAAGTTCAATCTGGACTAATTTAAGATTGCATATTTATTTGATCTGTCGCATCTTGATTATTAAATTATTGACAATATACATGCATAGAACTTTATAACTTGTACATGAAAATCTTCATTGTAGTTGACTCGCCGGAATAAGCAAAGGCACCAGTCTTTTAAATCATTGAAGTATTATTATTGGGTTTATATTTGAAGTCATAAAATCTATATCTTCCTTCTTACAAGCATCAAACCAATTGTTAAGAACCATATACAAAACATTCAATTATTTCAAGCAAGCATTCAATTTCAGATTGATCAAGTTTGAGGACCTTGCCATCCAGAGAACTCACAAGGCTTAAATTCGCAATAGAAAAACCTTGAACGAAATAGTCAGCATTTGAGGTGAAGGTTTACCCACCTAGGTGTAGCAAAGCCTAAAGTGCAGGGGAATCAAGGTGATTCTCGTTCGTTGGCCAGAACTGATTGTACAGTCTTGTTGGAGAATTGGTAAGCTCTTGGATTTCCAATCTGTGGTTTTGGGAACCAACAAATCCTTAGTCTGACAAGAGAATTTGCTTTGGGATCATGTTCACCTCTTACAAATAAAAGCATATGCCCACCTCCATCTCAAATTAAAAAATATGCTTTTGAAGCACCAATTTCAGGTTTGCATATTGAAAATCATTATAGTACAACATTTTCCAAGCTCGATATCTCAGTGACAAGTAAACATATCACCAAATCAATTGTTCTTCACTCTTGTGTACATGATAATGAAACTCTTATGCCCATTTTCAGAATACCAATACCTTGCTTGATAATTTTTCAATTCCCAGAAAATGAAAATTATGGAGTTTTGTCACTGTTGGCTATCAAACTTGTTAAAGATGCCCTCTGTTGATATTGATATTTCTCAGCCAGATGATTCTTAAATCAAACTGACTCATCCATTATGTTGCCTATGCCACAATGAACCCTTGTGCAAGCTTTCAAAGCCCCATCATTCCATTTGACATTTTTATTAAAACTCAAGCAAATGATTCTCTCAATTCTGCAAAATGTGAATCTCAGAAAGCCATCTTAGGAAATTAATTTCTTGACACATGTTAATCGTCATGCAAAACCACTTTCCAAACATACAGATGCCGCCTTCATATACAATCTCACAAGTTTTTGTGACCATTGGAGATCATTAGATATGTTTTCAGAGCTTCAATTTTTCATAGTTCAAAATGTTTTCAAAACAGTGCTTTGCCAAAACAGCTTGTGGCCAACTCCAACAGTCAAAATTTTACGTCTCGAAATGAATTTTTCAAAGCCATTTTTTTTGTACATTCTTGGGTCAAATATCTACACAATGGTCAAGGTTGTAGGGTTTTACAACAAAGTTAGATCAGTTTTCAAAGCTGATTACAGATACTACAAACACTAGTGCATTTTACCCTAAATTGCGACCAAAAATTGCAACCAAGTATTTTAAATGGGTTGGTTGGTCAAGTTATAAAGCAAATTTTTGTTTTTTTTTTCATAACATGCTCGTCTTGGTTGCAATTGCGACAAATTATTTTTGTCGCAATTGCGACACACACCGCAGCATAAAACAAAAAAAGGGGCAAAAATATAACACATTTCATTTGGCGCGAGGGTTGCTGCAAGTCCGGAGAACAGAACATAAGGGCGGGCTTTTGATGGTTTGCAATTGCCATATAATTTTACGCATAGAATTGTATGGCAATCACTGGAATGCTTCTTGATGTGCTAGTGGTCGACCTCCATTGACCCACCACTTCAACTCCTTCACTTCCAGCATTTTGCTCGTAGGAGGGCATAGATTTTCAAGAGCGGGTTCCGGAAGAGAGGACTCGGCATTGTGTAGGGACCACTGTAACAGGTAAGAATTTAGTGCTATATGGTTTTCTTTACCACGGCATTGTGTAGGGTTGTAATATATAAAATTTGTGTCAGCTGTACAATGCAATTTCTTTTAGACACTCCAATGGTTTGAATCTGCAGCCTATGACCTTTTGTCTACCAATTACTTTGGTTATTGGTAAAACTGATGAATAATATTCTATATTTGGAGAAGTTATTATGGATTGAAGAAATCTTAGCTTGTTTAATAATATTTTATATAGGATCATGAGCTTTAGATTGGAACTTTTTATATTGGGAGCAACACAGTAATTATATTTGTTATTTGATATGGAAGTAGAATTCTTAGAGTGAAACTTTTTGGATTGACAGTTGAGAATGATATATTTTTGTTATTGGACATAAGAGTATGAGTTCTAGATTAATATTTCTTGGACAAATAATCAAGAATAATAATAATTTTTTATTGTTTTATATGAGAGCATGAGTCTTAGATTAGAGCTTCTTCAATTGTAAGCTAAGAGCAATAATTGTTTTTATTCTAGTCTGTATGGGAGCAAGAGCCTTACACTGATACCTTTTCAGTTGAGTGCTAAGGACAATATTTATTTTCGCTACTTGGTATGGAAGCCTGCGACCTAGCTTGAAAAATCTCTTTGATAAGAACCAAGAACCATAATTGTTTTTGTTACTTGATATGAGAGCACAAACCTTAGATTGGGATATTCTTAATTGGTAGTGAAGAACACCAATCGTCTTTGTTACTTGGTATGGGAGTGCGAGCCTTGTACTGAAACCTCTTCAACTGAGAGCTAAGAACAATAATTGTTTATGTTACATCACTAAGGGAATTTCCCTCTCATTTGCTTATAGGCCCTCCAAAACTGGTGGAAATTAGGAAACTAATATGCTGACTGGTTTGAGATTTCTTTTCTTCTACATTAAATGGAATCTTCTTGAAACTTAATGGAAGTTTGGTGCTTTCGCTAATTGCATGTTATTCGCAGGGTTACAAAATAGTGTTAGCAAAAAATTTCTAGTTGCATTTGAGATGCACAAATCTTAGCTTTTTCAACTAGTTATGGGTATTTGTAAGGGTAATTAAAAATGTCACGTTTATCACTTGTAGTGGTGCATTGACCGGCTAGATTGGGGTCATCATAGAAGTTCAATTCATTGACTTTATTTTAATGTTCTCCATGAGCAATTTAGTGTGCCTACTTAACAATTTTCTCCTATACTTCTTTCCTTCTATTATGTGGCCTTATCTCACCAAGCTTTTCTTCTTTGCTTTTGCATTGATCTGTGTCTTATCAATACATCTGTATTTTATTGATGGAAACTTATGGCTCAGAATTACTGTTTTGTGTTTTAGTGAGGAGCTAATGGAAAATGTAGAAGTATCCTTTTAAATGGAAATGTTGAAAATATGCTTTGCATATATACAACTAAGCTAGTCTTGATACCAAGGATGTCTATGAGATAAGGTAATATCTTCCAAAACTCATAACACATTTGTACATGATCCATTAATAAGCATTACAACAAGTGAACAATAAGGTAAAGGCCATGTGAGATAAATGTACATTTAATATATAGTAATTATTCTATTACAATTTGAAATGATTAGAACTCTTGAGTAGTAGTATATGAAATACTATACATCTCTAATGTAGTTTGTCTAGCATTTAGGAAAAACACTGGGATCATAGAATATCATTTCTTTAATATTTTGAGAGTTAAAAACTATGGTGAACTACTTATACATTTTTAATATTTCAAAAGTGTCATATAAATGTGGAACCAATTTTTGTTGTGTCTTATAAATGTGGAACCACGTTACAGTGCGAGTTTGGTATATCCCTACCTTACTTTCACCCATTCTGTTAACGGATTTTGACTGCAGTGAAAACAAAACCTTCCATAATTATTAATTATAAGTCAAGTAATATTTTGAATCATAACGATTCTAGGATTTATATACATAAGTTTTCTATTTTTATCTTTCAAATGTGCTTTACCTGCTGTAGTTATTTCTATAAATTAGATTTTTTTGAATGTAATTTTTTGACATCTCTGGTAAAACTTAATCTTGTTTGGCATCCTCTTGGGTGATGGAGTTAAACAATCACAATATAGGAGTTATAAACTAGTATAGGAGTAGTTATGTATATAATTTCATACATCTGCACTGTAATTTTCAGAAATGTGGAAGCACAACACTGCAATCACAATACCAAATCCAACTCCATAACTTAATATTTCAATTTCAACAGCATGTATCGAAGATGAGAGAAGTTCTCAGTTAGATTTCAAGGGTGGCCTTTATCTTTCCTCGGGTCAGTTATCCTCTTGGCATGGATTGAATTGTTGCGAGTGGGAGGGCGTTGGCTGCGATTATCATACATCGCATGTGATTACCCTTTATCTAAGCAATCAATTGAGTGGTGAAATTCATCCATCGTTGTTTGATTTGCAACACCTGCAGCACTTGGATTTCAGCTGGAATTACTTTCAAGGTATTTCTATTCCTCCACAGTTCTCAAAACTACAAAGGCTTTCATTTCTTAGCTTGTCAAATGCTGGATTTGGCGGTGAGGTTCCTCTAGTGTTGGGAAATATGTCAAGCTTGCAACATTTGGATCTTTCATATAATTGGGAATTTAAGGGTGGTAAGTTTGATGTATGGGCCAAAGGTCTAAGAAGCCTTGAATTCTTGGGAATGAATGAAGTGAACCTAACAATGGGCTCGGAGCGCTGGGGTGAGGCCCTCAACAGTCTTCACAATCTCACCCAGATTCAACTATCTAGTTGTGGGCTGTCAGGTAATATTCCAGATCTATCAAATCTGACCTCTTTGTCCCATCTGCATTTATCATGAAATTCATTCCCGTCCGAACTACCCTCTTGGATTGAGAATGCATCTTCATTGGTTTCACTTGATCTCAGCTACAGTAATCTAAATGGCTCCATCCCTTCCAATTTCATGCCCCGTTCGAAATTGAGAAATCTTGACCTTAGTGGTAATAATGACTTGAAGGCAACCTTTCTTTCATTTTAGGCCATTCCAACTCACTTGTTGCTCTATCTCTTTCTGGCTGCAATTTAAGTGGAGAGTTTCCCCACTCTGCTGCAAACTATTCAAAACTTGAGACCATGGATCTGTCCCATAATAATTTGGAGGGAACTATGCCGTCCTCTTTTGACAGCCTTTTATCCCTTACACATCTGGACCTCAATAACAACCAGCTGTCAGGAAGAATCCCATACTCCAATTCAAAGCTGGCAAGTTTAAGAGTATTGTTACTCAACTATAATCATCTGACTGGCCAGATTCCACCCTCTCTATTTGAGCTTTCAACATTAAGTGAGTTGCATCTGGGCGATAACCAGCTGTCAGGAACAATTCTAGATTCTCTTTTGAAGATGGCCAGTTTAAAAGTGTTGGTGCTTGCTTCCAACAGATTAAGAGGCAACATTTCATTTCGGATGCTCGAAAATCTGACTCGCTTATGAGGATTGGACCTTTCTGAAAATCAATTATCTATTACTATATTTGCAAGTTGGATTCCACAGTTTGACCATTTGGAGTACTTGGCATTGAGGTCTTGCAATATAGAAGGTGCTTTCCCTACATTTTTGTCCCAACAATATCAATTGAAGGAACTAGATCTTTCAAGTAACAACATTGTGGGAAATATTCCTTCGTGGTTGTGGGATCTTCCTAATCTTGATATGCTCATTCTTTCAGATAACAATCTGGAAGGTTCTCTACCCTGGCAGATATCCCATCGGTTTTCTGCGGTGGATTTGCAAGGGAATAGATTGTATGGCACACTTCCTACTCTGGATTTTGTTTCATTCCTATTAGATCTGTTAGATAATATGTTTAACGGCTCGATTCCAAACATTAGACCTCCATTAGATACTTGGGCATCGATCTTTCTGTCATTGTCAGGAAATAACCTCTCCGGAGAAATTCCAAGTTCTACTTGCACAAATTCAGATAGAGTGGGCATTTTGGACTTGTCAAATAACAAGTTGACAGGCAAGATCCCTGCAACTATCAGGTCGTGTTCTCAATTAGTGGTTTTAAAATTGGCTCACAATGATTTGGAAGGGGAGATTCCAAAGGAGTTGGGAAATCTCACAGCTCTTCATGCACTAAATCTCAATGGCAATAGGTTTCAAGGTAATATTCCTCCGTCCCTTTCAAATTGCACAGGTCTCAAAATATTTGATTTGGGAAATAATAAATTTGAAGGTAAAATTCCTGTTTGGATTGAAAAGCTGAAAGATTTGAAAATTTTGAGCTTAACCTCTAATAATTTCGAAGGTAAAATTCCATCCCAACTTATGAGGTTGCAGAATCTCCAAATTCTAGATTTATCGAGTAATTGTTTATCTGAATATATCCCTCAAGATCTAAGTAATCTATATGCTATGGTCAACCAATCTCGAATTATTGATGAACGACTTACCTTCTCTGATTTTACTGATTTAAATCTGGACTCTCCTTATGAATCAAAGTTCGAGGATGAAGTAACAATTTGGATAAAAGGAAGGGTTCAAACATACGAGAAGATAATCTATGCAGACAAGTTCATGGATCTCTCACATAACAACCTCTCAGGCAATATTCCTCCAGCATTGGGAGTCCTCCAAGGTTTAATTTCTCTCAACTTCTCAAATAATCAGCTATGTGGTTCAATTCCTGAATCCTTGGCAAACATGGCTCATTTAGAGTCTCTAGATCTTTCAGAAAACAAGTTGTCAGGAAAAATTCCTTTCGAATTTTCAAATCTAACCTTCCTCGAAGTATTGAATCTTTCAAACAACATGTTGTCAGGATTAATACCTCAGGGAAAACAATTCACAACATTTGAGGCTTCCTCCTTTTTAGGAAACCCCAAATTCATGGGTTTCCCCTTGAAAATACGACACTGGGTTGTGGTTCAGGTTGCAAAGAGCATCAAGCAGAATGGAATAAGACTACAGTTGGTAGCAGCAAAGATATAATGGAGAGTCGATGGTGGGCAGTGGGATTGGGATTAAGTTATGGAGTTGGGTTTGGTATTGTGATTGTAGTGTTGTGCTTCCACAGTAGTTATAAACTAGTATAGGAGTAGTTATGCATATAATTTCATACATCTGCACTGTAATTTTATTTTTATGCATGGTTAGAACACTAGCTATAGTTTCTTAGTTTAGGAATTGAAGCATTATATAAACAAGTATGTACAATATAAATAATATTGACAATTTTTTGCAATAAAGCTTTATGCAATTGTTGCTTCACCCATGGTGTGAGAATGCTTATATCTATGTCATTTGTTTTTTTTCCACATCTTGTTCAAAACATATAATGCAATCTCATCTATGAAGCGTATTAAAAGCTAAGGATTTGGATTGACTCGTATACAATTCATTTTTTGTCATTTCATTATATGGTTTGAACAAGTGTGGAAAAAAATCAGATTTTTATTATGAATTTTCTGTTCACCAATCTATGTTAAACTAATCAGCAAGGCCACTTTCCTAATACTTTATGAACTTGATGCTATTCACAAGGTCAGTTTCCTAATACTCACTATAGTACTTGCTAATCAATTGAGATAGACACAGCTCATTAGTTTGTTTGTATTCTCTTTGGATTTTGTTAAAGAAGACAACTGAATGCTATATGAACTAAAAGTTCTGTGGTGTCAACAGGCTTGTGCATCTCTTGAGCCAAATTACCAGCCCCAGTGACATTTGTTGTTGTTCAAAAGCGGCACCATACTAGACTATTTGCAAACAACCATGCAGATAGGCATTCTATAGATAGACTTGGGAACATCTTGCCAAGTCTTCAGTACATAATAAAGCAACTGAATTTCATAAATTGTTTTTTTGATAGTTGATTTGTTTAAATATTGGCCATCAAAAATTACTTAGTACATCTCATCTTTTTTCTGCACAGGAGCTTGCAATTCTGAAGACTCTGACAGCGAAGAATTTGAAGAAGATATTGTAGAAAAGGTATATTTGGTGTTCTTTTTTAAGTGAAAATGTGATTGGAAATTTTGTATATTGTCATATTTCACTTGCAGAAAGGCCAAATTGTAAATAGAGGTGAAGTTGTATGGATTTAAGTTTCTTCTTCATTATTTATAATGCTCTCGATTCCTCCTTTGTAGCTGTAAATATACTTGTTTATTTTCACCTTTCCAGATACCCTTTACCAGGTTCTTCAAGGTTCCAAAATATCTTGGGCTGACCCCACTCCAACATGTCCTAACTCCTACTTGGTTCAGAGACCTAACTCCTTTTTATATGTGTCTTCCTCTTACTACTCCATCTGCAGGTTGCAAACAAATCATCCTTCTTCCACCAACGAGTCATTCCATTCAAAAAAGACCATGTCTGACGATATTAACGCACAAAAAAATAGGGAGACAATTCCTAGACTGTGGTCTAACTTAAAAAGAAAAGGTGATGGAAAATGTTATTGTCCTTGCAAAATGTGTAAGGGCTTAAAGACTCGAAGATATCTAATCACAACAGCTGAGCAACATTGTAGGCAACATGGTCACATTGAAGGGGGAAACGAGTATCGCCCATTGGTATGTATTTTAATAGTTTATAAATTACATAAGACATGATTTGACGATGACATCATGGTCATGATTAATATAAGGTCATCATTTTCATATAGGTCAACATCCCTGAATTTCATGTTATGGACCATGACAATTCGGAGAATGTGGATTTCCAAACGAAGGAACATGGAGGTGTGAATATTGAAGTAGAAGGTAATGATACCATGGAAGAAGACCAAGATGATGAAGATCACGATGATCAAAATGATCATGATGATGATAATGATGAAGATGATGCAGAGCTTGATGTACCTTTACTTGAGAAGGCACAGCAATCCCTATATGAAGGCTCCAAAACAACTCTTCTTGTTGTTGTATTGCTATTGGTGAACTTGAAGGTTATGAATGGTTTATCCAACGTAGCAATGACACGTATGTTAAGGTATGCCATCTTCTTTCATTATTTTACTCGTAGTTCCCTTACAATTAACATTGGGTTCGTGTAGCAATTAATATTCTTTAAATTAAGAAATTATATTTTTGCTCGTAGGTTGATAGGTGAGTGTTTGTTACCACCATCAAACATTCTACCTCGCTCGTACCAAGAATTATTTGCCATCATGAAAGATATTGGAATGGAGTATCAAACAATACATGCATGTCCCAATGATCATATTATATATCATAAACAGCATGAATTTGCAACACAATGCCCTACTTGTCATATCAGTAGATATCAATCAGATCGATTAACAAAAAAAGGTGTCTCGCAAGGTTCTTCGGCATATTCTCATTATTCCACATTTGCAACGATTATTCAGGTCAATAGCTTGGCACAATTTATGGATTACCATGCACGCAATAGAAGTCAAGATGACATTATGCGAATGCCTGCAGATGGTTTGGCATTTAAGGAAATAGAGGAAAAATGGCCACACTTTAAAGAAGAACCTCGTAATCTCAAGCTTTCATTGGAAGAAGACGATGTCAATCCTTATGGAGAGATGAGATCTACTTACTCGGTGTGGCCTGTTTTTGTTATCAACAATAACATTTCTCCTTGGTTGTCCATAAAGAGAGAGCACATAATGTTGACAGTGATTGTTCCAGGTATTTTTTGATTTAGTGGTCATCTAAATTAATTTATTATTACTAATCCATCAAATGGTCAAAATAATTATGTAATGTTTTTGCTCATTCCACTAGGTAAGTACCAAGTTAAAGATATCAACGTATATATTGAACCCCTTATCGACGAGTTGGTGGTGTTATGGAATGGGGTTACTATGTATGACATTTGTAGACCAATAGGACAAAGACAATTTCGATTTCATGCAATGCTTGTATGGACAATACACGATGCCCCTGGGCTAACACATTTTTGTGGTATGTTCTCTTCTTGACACCTCTTTTTTGGTATGTCAACACATTTAATCCAATTATACACGATCTTGTATGGACAATACACGATGCCCCTGGGCTAACACATTTTTGTGGTATGTTCTCTTCTTGACACCTCTTTTTTGGTATGTCAACACATTTAATCCAATTATACACGATCTTATAGGTCTTCAGACAAAGAGTAAATTTGCATGTCCAGTTTGTGGTCCAAAGACAAAATCTCATCATTCAAAAAGTTTAAGAAAGCAGGTGTTTGATGAGAATAGACACTTTCTGCACAGAAATCATAAGTATCGAATTACCGAAAAACATCTTTTCAATGGTCTAGAAGAGACTACGTCAAAGCCACAGAGAATGACACCTCGCCTATGGAAGTTGGCATACAATAAAATAAATCGTCAAGGTAATGTCATTCCATTTGATGGTTTTTGTTTCAAATTTATATTTCGATATTGTGTTTTGTTTACTGATGATGTGATTGATGCTTGTGAAGGTCGTCAAGACATCAATGACCAACTTCCAAAATGATTAAAAATTTATCCTACGCAACTCACTAAGTTGTCGTACTATGAGCAACTCCCAATTGTGCATTTTTTTGATCCTATGCATATTGGAAAGAATGTAGCAGAGACATTATGGAAAATCTTGGATGGAAGGTGTGACAAAGATCAAATTGTCAAAACTTGTAGTGACATTGAAGAATCCAACCATGCAATGAAAAATGGCATTCGATCAAATAACTATGGAGACTAGATTGATACAAGTGCCCTTAGTTGGTTATTGTCAGAGCAGCAAAGCAATGCTATAAAAGAAGTCATAAAAAAAATATGATTTCCCACAGGATTTGCTGCGAACATAAACAATGTCATATCAAATAAAAGTGAATTTGGGCCAGGGTTGAAAACACACGATTGGCATACATTTATTAAGGTAATTCATGTTATTTTGTATTCACTATATATTTATATATTGCATGTAGTTTCAATTGCATTCTTTTATAAAATATTGACAATATCATTTTACAAATATTGCAGTACGTTCTACCTCCATCTCTCCCACGCACTTCGCCAACAATGTCAAACAGGTTTTATATGATCTTGGAAAATACATGAGGTGGTTGTCATCTAAAGAAATCAAGAAAGAAGATATAAAATATTGGAAGAGAAAAATTCCTCTTCTGATGTGTGAAATGCAAAAGTGTCTACCTCCAAGTTTTTTCAATGCACAAGAACATTACCTCATACATCAAGTTGAGGAGATTGAATTGTGTGGACCTGTACCAACCAGGTCAATGTGGATGGTTGAGAGCCACTTGAAATTTTTGAAAGGCTTGGTTCGACAGAGAGCACATCCCGAGGGTTCTATGGTAGGGGGATATATGGTATACCAGACCATGGTGTACATTAGTGAATATCTTCCTAAGTTTGCAGCAAAGATCCATGTAGATTGTATTTGGAATCCCAACTCAATTAACAAATTCGAAAGAGAGTACTTGATGGGCAAAGGTAGATCGAGGAAAGTGAGAGGTAAATCTAAGATGTTATTGTAGTTAATTAATTCTTATAAATCTTCAATATAAGTTATTTTTAATTGGTGTATTTTTTTGAAACAGGTGGTCGAGAGTGGGATACAATATATTTGTATATTGCGAACAATCTTGATTGGACGATGGAATGGATTGAACGATGTCAACAAAATGGTTGCTCATTAACATGGGAAGGTGTTACTTCATTGGTTACAGAAGCTCATCGTAATGGAGATTCCAATGTTATGCCAATGGTAGTTGATCTAGTAAAGGGTTTAAGAGGTGAAGAGGTACGTAGAAATTTATTAATGATCATAACTCGAAGTATGTTTCGTATCAACTCACGATGCAAATAATTTACACACACTTCAAAAATTGCAAGTCAAGCACCACAAAGCTATGTACTATCATGGCCACAAATTTCGCATAAAAAGGTTGGATGACACAAAAAAACTTGTGATTCTGGGATAACTGCAATTTTCGAGGTCACCAATATATCATCTAGAAACGACATACATCCTCAACAATCTCAAAATCAATACTATGGCATCTTGGATGATATAATTGAGTGTGAATTTAACACCTTCAAAGTAGTTCTATTCATCGTCAAATGGTACAGGTTACAACTAAATCAAAATGATCGAGATAGAACTGTTATTCAACATGATAATGGATTTACAATGATCAATACAAGGTCGTTTGAGTCAGTTGGAGATGAGCCCTATGTTCTTCCAAGCCATTGTGAGCAAGTGTTTTACTCAGAGGTTCCACATAAACAGGGTTGGTCATTTGTTGTTAGACATGATCCAAGAGGAAGGCCGATAAAGTATAATGTTATGGAAGAAGAAGATATTGAAGATGATGAAGAAGCAGATGATGAAGATCAAGATGATGGTGATGATGATGATGGTGATGGTGATGATGATGATGATGGCGATGGTGATGATGGCGATGATGATGGCGATGATGATGGTGATGATGGCGATGATGATGATGATGATGATGATGAAGAAGAAGAAGATAATCAATGACTACAAACGTTGTCACCCCTTCTGTTGATGATCTTACATTCCATATATAAGGTAAATTTGTTCATGTTTACGATGTTGCATATTGTTCATGTTGTCTTCTAAGTTATTTGTAGCATACACGTATCATGTAATTTTTAGCCAACTTAAGATAAATGATTAACATACGCAAGAAATTTGATTACATATTTATTGTGTTCATTTCTAATGATTACAACATATGTTATTTATAGTTACCAATGTTTATATTGTGTCTAATTATGACCCTTTTTGTAAATAGTCAATTGACTACAGGTACATCGTCACCCCTTCTGTTGACAATCTTGCATTCCATATATAAGGGAAATTTGTTCATGTTTGCGACGTTGCCTATTGTTCATGTTGTCTTCTAAGTTATTTGTAGCAAACGTGTATCATGTAATTTTTTGCTAACTTAAGGCAAATGATTAACATATTCAGGAAATTTGATTGCATATTTATTGTGTTCATTTCTAATGATTACAACATATGTTATTTATAATTACCAATGTTTATATTGTGTCTGATTGTCACCCTTTTCGCAAACAGTCAATTGACTACAGGAAATTTGACCCGTTTGGCGTGGATTGTGCATAGTGACATGGATCAACAGGTATAAGTCAATAAATAGACATAATTTTCTTATATTCTTCTTGTTTATCATTGAGCACATATGTTATAAATAGACATATTATATAATCATATAATGTATATATAGACAAAGAAGGTCCGTATAGAAATATAATTGTATAATCACTTTCAACTTACTACATTCTATATTTGTCACTTTCACTTTCCATTTGATGGATTACAGGACCCACCAAATAGGTACTTGTCAGATCTATCTACATCGAATGAGAGAAATAAGGAACTGGTAGATGAAAGCTCTAAATGTAGTATGGCTAAAATAAGGAGATCAACTAGAGGTCAAAAGAATACAAAAAAATTTGATAAACACATGCAATTTTTCCTTGCTAATGGGGGGTCATGTTCTTATGATGATGAGACCAAAAGTGACATCAAGGTGCCCTTTCGGTACTTACACATTGAGAAAGAATGGGTACCCAATGAACTACCTCCAATTAACACAGATTTTTGTGTTAATGAGAGGATATATCGCATTGTTCCATCCTCATTACATGGTTTGGGCCTATTTTCCATGGATGGGATAAAGGTATGTTACAACAAAGTTGTCGAATTGTTCAAGTATGTCGGTACATGTTACAATTACAATGATTGGATGCAGATTGTTAAATATAAAAAAAGTATGCGTAGGTATGGGGTATCAGCTAATTATATACAACGGAAAGAAAATGATCAAAGTAAAAGATTTGCTGTGTACATGGATGGGAGATCAAAAGCAATAGGTAATATTGCAGGTTTTATAAATAATACGCGACCTTCTTCAACTAGTAAGCAACCCAATTGCATATTTGAGGCACATGAAGGGAATGAAATTTTTGTTTGTGCAATAAAATCAATAAGTGCAGGGGAAGAACTACTAATCGATTACCATTTAAATCACATAGATACAAACAAAGTTACTATCATGAGGGCTGTAACTACTATTTACCATTTTGTTAATAAGTTTTTTTTTTGGTTGTCTATTGTTTTCAAGTAGCTGAATTTTTTATGTTTAATCTTTGTGACAGGACGATATGGATCCGACAGATGATAGAGGTCACTATGATGCTACTCCCACCCCTTCTTCAACGAGGGTAAACCTTTTTGAAATTGTACAAATTAGATAGTTGAAAAATGTTATATTATTAGGTTATTTTATTTACGGTGTAAGTACTATTTAGCATTTTGTTAATAAGTTTTTTTTTGCTATCTAATGCTTTCAGTTAGCTGAATTTTTTATGTTTAATCTTTGTGACAGGATGATATGGATCCGATAGATGATAGAGGTCACCAGGATGCTACTCCCACCCCTTCTTCAGCAAGGGTAAACCTTTTTGAAATTGTACAAATTAGATAGTTGAAAAATGTTATATTATTACGTTATTTTATTTACGGTTTTTTAGTTTTTATGATAGTTTTATTGATATTCCTCTCACAATTTGATGTTCAGGATAAGGGTAAAGCAACATTAGTAAGTACCAAGCCACTAGCTACGCCTTCTGATGAGGATATTGCTGAAACTCCCAATTTCATAAAAATGTTGAAGAAAAATTTTTTTTTAATTAATTTAGAAGCAATGAAAATTTTGGATGAGGCAAATATGGAATCCGAGGAGATGATGAAGAGGCTATTAGATTTGAGAGCGCAAGCTCGTTGTTATGAAGTAAGCTCCAATGAATATTTAGTTATAACAAAAGTTCAATAAAGATTTATATTTTATAATCTTTCATGTTGTGAAGTAAAATATGTAATATGTGTAAAAATACTTTATTGATGCAATTTTTTTAAAGAGTTGTAAGAAACTTTAACTACTAAATTCTTGTTATACAGGAATTTTTGGCAACTGATCCACAACTTGGTTAAGGACAACGCGGTGAGGCCAGTAGTAGCAGAGCTCCGATTGCCACTGGTAAAATAATTTTTTAGTTGACAAGTTAGAAGGAATTTTTTATTTCAAACATTCAAAACTTCTTAACTCTTACTTTTATTATTTCAGAATGTCTTTGCTAACAATGTATTGTTCAAGTCATCCAGTGCAGGAGACTCCTACGAGGTTGACGGACGCCCATACAAGATTGCCGACTGCAATGTCAGCAACAAGGGGACGTCTAGCTAGTAAATCTTTGTTTTGCTATATTTGGTTTTGTGTTAATTATGAGTTGATAATATGTACTTTAATCTTGGGTGCATCACATAGTGTATTGCTTTTTTTGTGGTAGGAGATGCACCGTCTGGTACGATGCCAAATGCGGATCATAGTGCATGTATTGGTGATAATTCACCGTCATTTCCTGGAGCTACCCGTATTTCTAGCACGGGAGCTATGCAGACATCGTTGTTGATTGACGATAATGAATCAATGCCTTTGAAATGTCCTAAGATTCCAAGTATTTTAAATAATTAATTTTTATATTGTAATAAGGATTTTCTTGCAAGACGTAAACATGATAGGAAGTGGTGAATGCAAGAGCTTTTGATGTGGAGTGATGCCTCATGACCTTCTTTAGTATGTCGTATTGTGCAAGTTGTTTAATTATTCTAGAATTCCTTTTTATTAGGGGTTTGGTAGGATCATCTAAATTATCAATGACCTTTTGTCTATACCAGTAATTCTCTAGTTTAGTAATTCGGTACATTGCAATTTCATGCTTTCAATAGAAGATACTAACCAATTCTTCTATAGAGAACCAAAAGTGGGAGTCTTCTTTCATATTCAATGTTCAGTTTTCAATGATTTCCCACATCATTGCTATTGCCTGTTAGAGTTTTAGAGTGCTCACTTTCAGCTTCACTGTCTATTTTAGCAATATTTGTTTTCCATAATATCCTAGGTATGATCAGTGACAACATCAATTAAGAATGACAAAAAATGAAGGTCATGCAAGTTATATGTATTATGCACTATATTTTTTTCCAAGGTATACTGATTAATATAGTCACAGTACATTTTTTAGTTTCAGAACATCAGCAACAGAACCCTGGTAGAGTTTGATTGGTTTTAGACATTTTAAAATTTTTTCCAAACTTCTTTTTTGGTCAATTTTGGTCAAGTTGATCCTCCAACCCTGAAATAGATCACTAAAAAGATGAAATGTATCTCATTTTATGTATTTGTTATTCACTATGAAAAGTATTCTTCGCATGATTCATTTTAATGGTTCTTACTATTAATTATCCCATGACATTTTTTGCCGGAAACGATACATTTTATAGGAGGCTTTATGACCTCATGCTGCGAAGATTCGGGCCCACCATACGTAAAAGGTGGAACATCATAATTGAACTAATTTTATCCCACTGTTTTTTTTCATATCATTAGTTGGTGCAACATTTTTCCTTTCATTCGGGTCTTTTCTTATACTAGCTATATCTAACAATTTTGTGTTTTTTCTTAAAAGGTGGAACTACCAAGATCAAAAATTAAAAGATGAGCTCATCAAAGATATAGAGCATGAGTTTGGTAGTAATATTTTTGATCATAAGAAATTGTTACAAAAAGCTTCCAGACATCTTAAGGTTGTGAGGGACACATATAGAAAGAGCCTCGTCCTAAACCCGAAGTACGAGTGTCCTCCCTTTGTTTAAGTGAGGGACTAGAATGAGTTCATTTTGGATGCAAAGGAGAAAGGGGAACGTCCAAAAGAAAGTACACCAGCAAATCCGAAAAGGTATGCAATAGTATTAACTACTAGTACATTAATGAGCAAATTTAGGGTTCAACTTCAGTATCAACAATTTCAACTACCTCAATTTAATATATCTATTGATGAAAGGTATGTAATTCATATGCTGACGCAATTGCTTATAAATCTCAATCTCAATCTGGGCATAAATCCTACATAAGATATAACTGACACAATTGCTTATAAATCCTAAATTCATATGCTGACACAATTGCTTATAAATCTCAATCTCAATGCTGACACAACTGTATATATCTTAATCTGGGCATAAATCCTACATAAGATATAAATAGTGCGCTTATAACTTCACATATAGCTATATTATGTCTTGAAAATATAGTAATGCTCAACTACATGTACCATAGTTATATGTGTTAGCGGTATAGGTGATAAATGATATTCAGTAAATGTAATGACAAGTACAATTTTTTTGAAAAACTTTGCAAGAATTTTACTAATGGTCAGTCTCCTAAAAGTAATAAGCATCATGTTTAATGCCAGAAACACAAGTTAATGACAACAATCACGTTCCTATCTTTGAGGACTGACAACAACCCTGGTAGATTTATATTTATTGGTATTGTGGAGAGATGATCCAGCCTACACTAGGTAAGACAAACTATTTGTGACTTCATTTGGATGACATGATGTATGTTACCTATAGACCATGGCTAGGCATAGAGCCATAAGATGATGTCTTCTCCTAGCTATTGATGTGAGTTTTGTACCACTTACATAACATATTAGGATTTGAATATTCGATACGGGATATCAAACATGCAACTCCTCTCTTGAAAAGCTAATACTCATCAGACATTAGTATAACTCAATGTTCCTTACACCATTGGATACTCGCTCAGTTTTATCGATGTGATTCGCTAATAATCACGTAGGCGGCCTTACGTAAATTGTTGAAGATGACTTGGACTTTGATGGGATGAAGGTGATGGTGGCTCAATTTGTGAAATGTGTGGAAGCAGATAATATTGATGGTCACGATGATGGAGGGTGTGTCTGCCGATGATGATGTTGATGGGAAAGCGATGGTCGTGGAAGGTGAATGGATGAGTTCTATCACTTAACTTACTTCTCTAAGCTTCGACTACCCAACTACTCACTATTCTACTCCTACCTATGAATGGAAGGTTAGCAAATGGACGGGGATCGAACCTAATGAGAGCTGACCAACGGCCTCACTTCCACAGGTGCAATGATTCAAAGGAATAATAAACTAGCTTACCACACAAAGCTTCCCAACCAACCGCTAGGATGCTACTGGTCTAGTATTGATCCCTATCAAACATTTACCAATGCTACCATACAACTATCATCTACTTCACTCCTACTTAGCAACTTGAAATGAAATTTGCTTCAACAACTTGAAAGAAAATCTAACTAAGTGGAAGTAGAAAACATGCAATAACACCCAATGTTCTTAATCAACATGCAAATCGCAACAATGAAAAAGAGAGCAATTTTGGTATTATCTTCGCAACAATTTCTTCGACCCTTTACAAATGAGAGCAAATGGCCTTTTATAGGGGCTAGAAATACAATAGATAGTGGAGATCAAAACAAGATCAACGATCCAGATTGGATCCTCAAAACCCTAATTAGGGTTGCCACCCCATCGGCCAATGAGAAACTACCACCTCATCAATGGACCAATGAAAAAAGTGCAAAAAGTGGCAACCAATGAAAAGACACCAAAATGATGGCCAATCAGAAATAGACATGTGTCCTATTCTAGAAGAAAGAGAAATTTGCCACTTGAGCTTACATCAAATGATCTTCTAATATAAATCTTCCCTTTTCTTTCATTTTCTTAGCTAAGGCAATGAACTTAGCTAGCCTTTCGTTAACTTCTTCCATAGGAGGACAAGGTGTGTGCTTCACCTTGAGCTCCGTTGTCTTCGCCATGCTGTTCGCTACTTGTAGTATCTTTTCATGATCCTTCTCATATTCCCTCGCAAATCCAATAAAAGCACTGAGAGAGGAAAGGGTGCCCAAATGTTTTTTCTTAATAGCAACCTTTCCTAACTCATCTAGTCTTGATCCAAAATCTGTCTCATTGATATCTTCTTCTCTAATATCCTCAAAATCAAGTGCCACCCCAACGTCGCTCATCATGGTTGAAATAGAAGTGTCGACGCCTGGACTGTGTCGTGCAATCTCATTATGTATCTCTTCAAGTGTTCTAAATCTGGTAGTCAATGCAACAAACCAAGATTCAACTATACTCAATCCTCTCTCATCAACCAATCTGGCCCTTTGCAAATATGCCTCTGGTAGCCCAATGAACGCTTGTAGCCTAGGAATAGCCAAATCTCTGATGGGAAGGAAACCTTTCCACTCTTCTTCGAATAACCTGAACTTGTCTCTAATGGCCATTAATGACTGGAATGTCGAGATGAAGGCAAGAAATTTCGCCCATCTTCGATTGTACCATGGATCCAATCCCTGACTTCATGTAGCTAAGCTGATATCTCTCCTGAATTGCTCCCGTTGTCTTGAGGAAGGGCTCTGGTGCAACTGTTGGATGGGCTGGCTATCTCTCCAATATTTGTTCTCAGCCTCCAACTTTACTATCCTTTCATTTGCCTTCCTTAACCTTTCTCTGATTGATGCTATACCTTCTTGGACCTCCTCACACTCCATATCATCTGTATTTCTTCCCAAGTTATGTTCTACTATCTCGTATTCTTGGGCCACAATCTCATTCACTGCCTTGTTGACTATTGGAATAGCAATCTAAACCTTTCGGTGATCATCATTGTCGTTCCTAATTACCCTTGCCACTATTCTTGCTATTTGTTTTTGGTTCTCGCTATCACCCTTTTCTATTAACCCTTGTATGTCCTCAGCTGTATGAGCCGTTATCACCTCACCTCTTGGCATAAGCATTTGTCTTAACCATAGTGGTGCAGTGCATCTCCCCAAATCTGGATTTGGTTCGACAAACAAAGCATCATCAACGGCCTCGGGTTCCTGACTTATTGCCTCGATGTCGATTGGTCCCTCTTCTTCTCTACTAGTTTCTTCCATATCATTTCCTTGCTGGTTCTCCAAGAGAGGGGAGTATTCGGTGCTTTTACTATAGCCACTTGATTCCGAATCAGAGCTCACCTCCACCGCAGCCCCTTTATCATTCAAATTGACCTCTTGGCCTCTAGCCTCAATTATACTCTCTCTTGATGGCGCAACATGCTGTCTCTTGGCTGGAGGCTCTGGATGTTCTTTGCCCTTCTCTACCTCCAAAATCTTCTTCTTGCCATTTCTAATTATTTCCTGTTGCCGGCCATTTCCTTCATTCCTGTGCCCAACTGATTCTGTCTGTCTTTCTTTTGGCTTCATCATCTCATCGGTAAGGGGAATCCTTTGTCTTTGTAGCTTCCTTAGTCCATTATACCATGATTCGGTATGTAAATCCACTACCCTTATAAGTGCTTCCAAGGAAGGATCCTGATGGTCATCCCAATCTATTGGATTCAATTCTGTTCCTTCTACTGTATCATAGTCTTCTCTCAACACATTTCTATCATCCTCCAGTTGATCCGGAATATCAAGGCCTCTCCATCTAATAGCCCTCATCATGTTCACCGTCAGCCTTGAGAAAGCTAGCTTTCTCACATGAAAGTCATCTTAGGCGTTGGCCCAAAAGTCTTCTATGGTGGGAACATGCTTGAATTCGTTTCCATGAGATGCCTTGATAAGACCATTAGGGTCAAACCCTTGCCTTGCTCTGTACCATCCTAGATGATACCATTCCAATTCCTTTTTTGCGGCTTCAAAGGAGGCCCAATTTGGGCAACTATCATTGCCAATTATGATTGAGAATGAAATGCCCGTTTTCTCTTCATTTCTCATTATTCTATCATAGTGTTCAAGTTGTCTAGCCAATTCTAACAAAACTACCTTGTCAGGTGGGTACCTTGGAAGCCTCTTGGGACAAACTGTACTTCCTGCCACTCTAATGTATGTAAACTGCGGAAGTTGGATGAACCAACTCCCAAACTTCTTAATTCTTGTCTCTGCTTCCGATGAAAGTCTCTTAGCAGGTGTCACGTAATGGGCACCCCTGAATGTCCCACAAAACTAAACCAAATTGCTGAAAGGAATTATGTCAAACAGTTTGCATTCAACTTCTTAAAACCCCTTGTAACTCCGAAAATCAAACGTTTGTTTGTTGTGTTTCGTGCATGGAATTGGTATCATACAACATAAACAAGAAAGAACAACAATAATATGCAAAGTGGAAATGAACTGTTGCTAATAAAATGTTATTTTCAGAATTCATAAAACCAAATACATGGCAGATTTATCAACTCACTAATTATTTCAGCAATATTGTCATAATACTCCAGCCATGCTTACAAACTTGCTGCTACAATACTTTGTCCTCCAATCAGTCCACTACCTTCATAATACCATTCCCTCCAAGCGGCATAAGCGTTGGACAAGTAGTGAAGAAGATATGAGCAAAATATCAAATCTGCCTGTAGCCGGAAATGCAACTAAACTACTTGATAATGAAGCCAATAAGAAAGAATTCCAAAGGCCAAACCCCAAGGGAATGACGTCTAGAATGTTACAAGAGAGGATAGACGTCCTCAAATGCCAAGATCAAAGCTACAACTCACACACCAATTTCTTCTCATATTCAACCTGTCTAATGAAGCCACAAATGCTTCCTTTTATTCTATTCCCACGGGTCCCCTCAACTCATATGGGCAATGTGGGATAAAAGATGTGTAATATAAAACATATATTAAAATACCCCTTATGTCTCCCTTGGGTACACATCACCATAAAATAAATATTAAAGTAACACTTTAATATTTTACAATTAAATTAGACGTTACTTTAATAAAACTTCAGGCATTAAAATGTATTAGCAATCGGACTCCGAATAATGCGAGTGATAGCTCATCGGAAAGCTCTCACCGAGGAGTATCGAATCCAATCACCAAAATTGACCTGCACTGTGTCCTGCCGACTTACTAAAAATAGTAAGTATGCCTGAAACTGAGTAAATCAACTTTGTTTTGGCCCAAACTGGAAATGACTAGGCCAAAACACTCCAAGATCCCATTAAACCCTTCGTTAGCCCTCGGGACCATGTAGAACAAGGCTAACGCGCACACACTTGGTCAACTGCTAAAATGGGGACATTACATGTCACTTGTAACACCCTTACTGTCTTCATGGCAAAGGCATCACAAAATATCTTGTAATCTTTGTTATTGTGCAAATGGAGCTGTGGATAGCATTCATGTACCAAATATTGCCCCGGTCCGCTACCAACTTCTCCTAAGGCCTTAAGTCTCGGACTTTTGTACAATCTAGCAATTAGGTAGAACAGATAGGAGCTCATGTAGAATTGCCTTTGGTTTTGCATAGTTCTGAGTTGCAATTCTAAGTTCTCGCTTATGATCTTGGCCCAATCGAACCTTCTTTTCCCTTTCTCAATATCATCAATGAAGAAGTACATCCAGTTTTCAAATCTCATCCCTTGAGCTAGGCCCATGATCCGACTGAGCAGAACAACGAGATCACCATATTCTGGTTTGAAATCTGCCATTGTGAGCCTCGATGATCTATTAACTCCTTTCCTTCCCTTGCGTATCCAATTCTACTTCAGATGCGTGTAATAGGCCTCTTGGTTATCTTGAAATGACTTAGTTGCTTGATCCATCATTACAATTGTCATGCCCTTGTACTGGGGAATGTTAAATGTTTCTTCAATTGCTTGTTCGCCAATGCTGGCCAATACTCTCTTCCCTTCATCAAAAATGATGGAATTACTGTTTAGATCAAATCTGGATGCACATTCCATAATCAATTCTGGATAGGGCAATGTGTGAGGAAAGGCCGCTGTGTGTACAATTCCACTCTTGTAAATCCTTTTTGCCAAGGGGAATTGTCCTTCCTTCAGTCTGTCCCTCATCCGTATCATGTCCACTGTACAGATATTGGTGTCGGTTATTCTCTTCATTTTCGAGAAGAAGGAAGTTTTGGACGTCATATCCTCTTTGTCTTTCTTAGTGTTCACCCACTTGGGATTCTTACTTGCACTATCATCCTCCATGCTCGTCGCCCTATTACGGGATGGTAGAGTGGTGGACCAAAAGGCAAGAAAAACCAAGCAGAGCAATCCATAAACTAGAACGAAAGATGGATGTCAGCTTAAGCACTCCTTGCAACTCTAGATGATGAAAATTCACCTTAACCAATAAACTTACAGCGACTTTTCGGAACCTAGGATATGACTTTCAAGTAGTTCAAATCCCTTTGCAAAGTAGAAGTTGACATTCCTAAAACTATCCAACACTTGCCTTCTATGCAAAAATCAAACTTTCATATGTATCTCTTCTCCCAACAAAATTACCAAAATCCAGTATAAAAATGCAATCCTAAATAGGAAAAAATCAGACCTTCACCATGAATTGCCCAAAAATCAGAATCAGATCTGCCTCAATAAAATGCCAAGAATGGAAAGTTTTGCCTTTGCCTCAAATTCGCCCAAGTCTGGAAGTCTGAAATCTGCTCAAAATGCTACCTAGGGCACAAATCGCAGCCCACAAATGGAGGAGAAAACCACCAAAATATGCAAGAATCTGCCCACAAGAAAAATCGCCAAGGTCTGAAAATGGAGAAATGCAAGCAAAAATTGCCCAAGCATGCAAAAAACTGCCTTCCACTAAATTCGCCCAAGTCAGGAAAAAATCTGCTCCTCCACTAAATTCGCCCAAGTTTGGAAAAAATCTGCTCCTCCACTAAATTCGCCCACAAATGGAGGGGAAGAAAAGTGATTTATGAAAATGAAATGGGGAGGAGACTCCCTTTATAGCCAATTTTCTTTCTCCATAAAGCTGGCCGACCCGATCTAGAAGAAAACAAAAAACAAAATTAACTCCAAATTAAGGCCCTCAATTAAATGCTTTGCTCAACAAAATTAATTTTGTCAAAAGGAAATTGCACTTTTAAATTTGCCAATTAGCTCCAATATTGCAAAACGAAATTAAATGGCCTTGACGGTGTTAAATATTTCCATTTAATGAGGGCTTAGTAATTAATACGTCATTAAATTTGGATTTTGGCTAACCAAAAGCCATTTTTTCAATATTAAATTACTAAATCCATTAAAAACTTAAAAGTTTTCAAGGCAAATTAATCCAATTAAAGCCAATTTTTGCAATTTTCTACCAAATCGATTTTGCCAAGCTAAAAATTAAAATAAAAAAAAATAAAATTGCATTGAGAACCAAAAATCGATTTTTTGCAATTTTCCTCATTTCAACAAAATTAAAAAATTTCACCAAAGAAAAATTTGAGATTTTCCAAAAACTTAAGTCTAATTAAAATTTCTCTTTTGAAAATTATCCAAATCTACAAAGTTAAAACCAAATTTTCAAAAGAAAACGTCTTAAGTACAAAATTCACAATTTTATCTTGCCAAGTTGAAATTAACTTAGAAAATTATTCGGCCTAGGGATAGAATTGATAGCTCTGGAAAATCAAGTTGAAACGGAGTGAAAATAAACTAAGCCTCCCCATATATGTCCTGAAGGTGCCAAGGCGTGAAATTTTCAAAACTCAAAAATTTTTGGGCAATCCAAAAATTTGCCGAGGCGATTAAAAAGAGGGGGGTCCCCAAGATTTGGGGCGATGTGTGAAAACCTCACAACACTAGCTAGGATTCATGTTTGTATCTTAGCCACTGAATGGCCATTCTTCATTGAAGATAGAGAGATTTCCACTAACCCATGTCTAGAGACAGTTCGACTATCAATACAGTATATCACAGGAGTACTGTAGTTATACCTGCTTCACCAAGGAGGTAAAGAAAGGTTGTTCTCCTAGATTAGACCCAATTAGATGTATGGAAGATGTTAGTGGCCTTACCATTTATAGGTGGGACTACTTTCTAGATGTAGTGAATGATGGTGTCACTCCCTAGTACATAGAGCTTTTGGCCACACATTCATTTCCTCATATAACTGATCCTATAGGGGTAGTTAGTCAGGCGCCACACCCTGATGTTCAGCAACCACAAGAACATCCTTTGAGGGAGGAGAGACCATTATAATGGCCACTGGTAGTTCTTGTTACAATTCCTTCTCATACTGTTAGATTGGATCTTAGATCGAGCAACAATGAATAGGCACATAGGCCTACTCATGTGAGAACTCACAGAGAGATGAGCACCATGGGTGTAGTAGGAGGTGATGCCAAGAGACATAGGGTAGAGGAGCCACCACAATAGGATGTGGGTGGAGGAGGGGATGATGACATGCCAAATTAGCCTCCACAGGTTTCACCCATAGGAGATGTATTAGCACAGACTCAAGATTCTCTATGACATGTGAGGGAGAGATTGAGGACTTCTCAAAGGAAGGTGGGCAAGTTACAGGTGCAAGTTATAGTTAGAGATGCATGACTAGCTAGAAGAGGGGAACTGTGAGATAGTAGATCTATGGTCTGAGATCATAGAGCTAAAGAGATAGATAGAGTTAGAGCGAGATGGGACCTATCATCATACCTCTCGGGCTGCTCATTATTATGTACTATATGAAAATGCAATACCTCTAGCTCAACATGTCTCAAGGTTCTTTGATTATGCTTGAGCTTCTGATGGTGTAGTGCCTCCTACACGTGCAAATGTTACTCCTCCTCCTCCTCCTGGTGATGAGAGCGATGGCTGTAGTTAGGTCCATGCTATCTTTTGTTCCTTTTTGTATCTTTATATTGATCATGAGATTCATTGTATATTTGATGTATCATTTTGAGACTTGAGATATTGATAGTGCTCTGATTAGCACTTAGTTTTGATCTTTTGATTGTATCACCCCTCCGACATGTCAATGATATATATATGACACTAGATGCGAATTGTCCACTCTTAGAAAGCATTAGAATTATTGATTGCAATTTGCCCAGTAAGATAATGGTGAGCTTCTGTTTACCTAAATGTCTCTATTTAGAAACTGACACTCAACTTCTGGAACATTTTGCAAAAGTGAAATCGATTAGGAAAATCACCTGTTCTGATGATGAAGATTTTGCTAATGTCAAAGTTCTACAATGCTTTCCTTATTTGGAGGATTTGTGCATGCATTCTCCATTATTGGCCATGTCCCCTACAAGTGTAAGCATTTATGTTATTTTAATCTACATGAAAGCATTTGTTTGCAAGCATTTAAAGTTATGAATTTTTTTTTGGAAAACTCTAACCCAAATTTCATTCTTATAAATAATGCTGATAATTTCTGCTATTTCTTTCCACTCTATGAAATTTACTGTTTCTTAAACTCTTATACCTTATTTATAGGATCAAAATTATGTGGCATTATTAAAGCGAATCATTTAAACATGATCACATACTAATCTTCTTAATTTCTACAGTAAAAGTGTTAAAGTTGACTTTTTGTTTTTTTCTATCCTTAATTCTTCTTTTATTGTGTGACTTTTAAGAATAGTTGAAGCTTATCTAAACAATTTTCTATCCAACTATCAGCTTTGAAATCGTTTGTTGTGGATGTAGACTATACAAAACATCCTCCAAACTATGATGTAACGTTCTTGATCTTCTCAAACATTCTGAATGGTGCTCCACTGCTAGAAGCAATGAAAATAAACATAGATTAAGACAAGTCTTAACTTGTGAGTCTTCTGTTGGAACAATGCTAGGTAGTTCCTGTTAGTTGCTAGTTATCTTAGCAAATCAGTGGGGATTTTGTTTCAGTTACAACCACCATTTATAAAATCAGTTCCATGTAGTGTGGAGGGTAAAGAAGCACTTGATGCACAAAGGTGATGTCTTTTAAATTGAAAACAAAAAAATACTTACTTTTCAGCTACAGGTAAAAAGGAATGCTACTAAAACAATATGAAATCTGACATTCGCCCTCAAGTTTATACTTGTTGCAGCCTTGGGGATAAAAACAATTTGAGTGTGGAACCTATGGATACTCTGCAGGACATCAAGAACCAACAGGTAATGCTACTAGACTCATGCCTTTCCACTAAGCGTATAGACTCTAAACTGCAGTTTCAACCAGTGGTTCCTCCATGAAGCCCCGCCCCGCCCCCCCCCAATTTACCAAATATGTTCACATCCCATTCAACTAAATTGACTTATCTTTGATGGAAAAGAAAATTAATCTATAAAATCTACTAGCTGTTTGAACTTTTAGCTTATCGTTTACTTTGTGTGACAATGGATAATATAGACTGTTGAAATTGATGTGTAATTTTATGGAGAGGCATGTTAGAATATGGATAAATAGCATGAACTCCATGGATAAATAGCATGATTACACATGTCAATTAAAGGTATGATGCTATAATTTCTTCCCTTTTTTCATATTTTTGGTGGAACATGCTACTTTATGCTAAAACCTTCATACCAATATATAATAATCAACTATTTAGTACTGATCTTTATATCTATATCATCTAACATATTTCAAACTTTTCATAGGTTGTAGGACACATCAAAGGCAACAAAGGTGAGGCTGGAAAAGGTTGGGCAGCACAGACTTGGCTCTGGGGGATATTCAAAAATCAAAGCACGCGTTGTAAGTAGCAATAAATGAATTGCAAAGAAAAATTATTTATAAAATGCAAATAATTTTGTTAATTAATAAAAAAATGCAGGGCGCTGATTTTAATCTGGAGGCCACAGAAAAACACAAAAAAATTGCCTTCAAGCAAGGCTATGCAGCGGTGGCTAAATGCCGACGGCAAACTTCCATTGCCCTAACCGAACGTCTCCTGCATCGTGTGCATAGGTAAATATGCCAAAATATATATTAGAAATTGAATACTTGAGCAACAATTTATTTGATAATAATGTGCATGACATTGCAATGCAGCTTGTTAATCATGACACAGATCATACGCAGCATCATGAAGCCCCTGATGTGCATTGTACTATCGATGGAGGTACTCATTTGTTATTTAAAACTAATTATATAATTATTAATACAATTTAACATCTTTAATTGAACTTGGTGTAACCTTTTTGTGTTGAGGATATAGAATCATGTCGTGTTGAACAAGTGCCAAAGGATGTTCAGACTGATCAACAGGTAGATCATGTCGCACATTCAGGTAAAGAAAATCTATGTTTTGTTCTTTTAAATTAATTTTTTGATATATAGTTCTTTTACTTAAATAAAAACTCGTAATTCACTAATATAAAATGGTGCGAATTTAACTCATGAAGTACTTGTTATTGCAGTGGACCCCCCTTTGGTGCAGCGGCCTCATGATGTTCCTAAACGGATGAGGAGGAGACATGTGTTAGAACCAATAGAGGAGGGGGATGACGAGGACATTGATATTCCTCTTAGAAATTTTATGAAAAAAAGAAACGGCAAGAAAGCAAAAAAGATATAATTATTTATGAATGACTTACTCTTGAATATTGTTAATGAATATTGTGTTAATGAATATTATTCATTAATGTTGGGTGTTAATGAATATTGTGTTAATGAATTATTCATGAATGACTTACTCTTGAATGTTGCGTATTAATGTATTTTGTGTTAATGAATTATTCACGAATGTTGTGTGTTTATGAATTTTATGTGTTAATGAATGTTATCATGTGATTATAATGATTGAATGTTATATTTCAAAAATGGATGAATTGAATGTTATTAAATGTTAATGGGGATGACGAGGACATTGATATTCCTCTTAGAAATTTTATGAAAAAAAGAAACGGCAAGAAAGCAAAAAAGATATAATTATTCATGAATGACTTACTCTTGAATATTGTTAATGAATATTATTCATTAATGTTGGGTGTTAATGAATATTGTGTTAATGAATTATTCATGAATGACTTACTCTTGAATTATTCATGAATGTTGTGTGTTTATGAATTTTATGTATTAATGAATGTTATCATGTGATTATAATAATTGAATGTTATTAAATGAGCTTCCACCTTCACGTGGTTGGCCCTGTTAAGTAGAGAATATTTAACTATTCTCGAAACCAAGTGAAGCTCAAACTTTAAAGATAAGCTTATAGTTAATAGTGACAACCAATTAGCAAGTCGAAATGAAGTTCTTCGTTACAGGTACCTTTTTAGTTTTTAAAGCACGATATCATGTTTTAATATTGTATAGTTTTTTTTCTTAAGTTAAAGTATTCTTTTACTATAACAACATAATTTATGACCATTTTAGTAACTATTCTAACATCGCTTTATGACAAATCCTGTTTTGGCAAAGATGGCGATACGTGGTGCTGTCTATTCCTTGGGAGATTGGATTGCACAGGTCTGTATCTCAACATCAACATGGCAAATGGTGTGAAATTGCACTTTCCTTAGTCGTGGTTGCATACCTACTGCACTCTTTCGTTTGAAAAATGAATAGAAATACCATATCTAGCAGCTTCTCTATGTTGTATTCATTTATTGGTAATGATTCAATGTCATCCCATTTGATGGTAGCTTCTAGAGTTTCATTTAGTTGCAAGGTGTGTCTTATCTTTTCAAGTTTGTATACTCCATTTGGTAGTTTGGTATTAATTGATGATGTCTGGGATCTTCTACCTTCACTGTAGTCTTCATCATCATCCAACTTTTTGTTTGGTATTTTCCATGTTATCCTCTATTTCCATGGTCTTCAGCATGGTTGTGTATTTTATCTATCTAGTTCAAAGACTCTATGCACCTAAGGTGGAAGCCATTTAGAACTAACAGTTGGAGAGATAGTGTTTCCCCCCGTAAAACTAGAAAATGTCACGAGTTTAAGGTCAAGAAGGAAGAAGTCGTAACATTTTGAGTAGCAAAATATGCTTAAAATTACATATTTAGTTGATTCTTTGGTGAAGTTTCTTATTTCAATTCAATTGATTTTGGTTGTCAACCAAATTCCTAACTCCAATGTATATTGTATTTCAATGCTACATTTTCATAGGGATCTAAGTAAAATGACAGTTGACTATTATTTATATTTGAGAATTTGTGTTGTGCCTTACTATGATCCTCTAATAATAGAGGAGAAATCAATCTGAATTTGTTTCTCATGTCCCATGTTGGATGCTTCTTCTTGTGTAACTAACCACTTTTGATGTGGGTTATGAACTCTGATGCTAGTATGCTATTACACTGCCATTTATTATAGAGTAGATATAATAAGTATCTCTGAATATACTGTAAGGATCTCTAAACATGAGTAAAGCAGTATTACATAACGTAGATCTGAACTCAAAATTCATGATGTTTTCCACTCTGGAGAAAGAGGGGAACTTAATATACTCGTAAAACACCCCATCAAAAGAGATCCATTGGATGGTTTTTGTTGGGGTTTGACTCTCCTGGTGTAGTGCTAAGCTAGGCTTCTAGGTGCTAGGATATTTGCTCTTGTTGGTGGTTCTAGACCCGCTAAATGCTCTAGATAATTGTCTGTCAAATTTTGGTTGAAGGAGCTATGCTTGGGTTGTCAAATCTTATGCAAAGTTTGTCCTATTTTGTGGTGATAACATGGACTTTTATTAGTGCAAAAGTATGGTCTATAAATTCTTAGAGTCTCTAGTGCCTCTAAGGTTTACACCATTGGGTGACTAATTCTTTGAAGTCCCTAATGTTTGGTGACATTGAGCTATACCTATGTGAGTTATGTTTGGGTTTTCCTTCCTCATCTTCATTTCACTTTTGTGAGTTGTTTTGCCCGAGGCCATTGGAAATTCCCTTTGCTAGTTCCTAAAATTGGATGGATCTAGTACAATTTTGGGCTATTCTATGTTTGTATTCTAGTTGAAATAGAGATCTCTCCACTTCAATCATGGTTGATGAGAGGCCATGGGTGAAGCATTGAATATGAGGGTTTTCCATTTTGTTGTAGAGATTGCATCTCTATAGGATACATGCCTAATGATTGCCATTTTGTGTTGGATAGGTGCTGTCACTTGATGGAGGGCCGTGAAAAATGACCATTTGACAATTAGAGTTTCTGATTCTGTTTTAGATTTTCCTTTTGAGGACTTGTTTTCTAATAAAGAAGAAACTTTTTTTGATTATATTGATGCTTCTCATCCTGTTGGTCTGAGCTAGAATTCTATCGCTTCCATTCTTGTCACAATTTTGGATGTTAGACCGTATTTCAGGTGTGATGCCCGCTAGCCTTGTGGCCTATGTTGTTGAAGTTACTGCTCCCACTTCTGTTTTGAACAAAATTCTACTGATAATGCTGACTCTTAAATAATCACTCTTGGGCCTTGTTGACAGGTTGTAGTGGGGTTTCCTTTGTTGCAATCCTAACAATAGCGTTGCTTAGACTTTTGTCCAAGTGCATAGGAAGAGGTTTTATTTGTTGTGTTGTTGATGCCCTATGTTTATGCTTTCATCCCTTGTTTGTGTAAAGGTTAACAACCCCTTGTTTTGGCTGTTATAGAAAAACAACATATCAATATCATCCTTTCAGATTGAACAATACTAGACGAGTAATGATACTATCTTGAAAAATACAAGAAGCCAAGACTACAATATACACTCGTTTGATGAAGCAAATAAAATCCTTCCAACAATAATTAGTCGGAACTATCAAAGTGAATTTTTAGGATTGTATAAACACAATTGGAAAATGGATCAAGAAGATTTCATGTCTTTCTCATGGCAACTTTGGTTATTATGTGTAAAATTGGCCTCATTCTTTTAACAATTATTTTCATGTTATCCGTAAATTTTTTTTATCATTTAAGTTTCTTGTTCTTGCAAGATGAACTACGAGATGCAGTGTTACTGGTGTTTGCAAATAAGTAGGATATTCCCAATGCAATGAATGTTGCAGAGATCATGATAAACTTGGGTTGCATTCTCTTAGGCAGCGACACTTGTGAGTATTACATTCTTTATAATTTTCAGTATTAAAAATTGTAGATACTAATCACCTATTATGCTGCACTATTTCTACTTTGCATATAGTTTATCATCACTCTAGTAAACGAGAAAAAAACTAGAATGTTAAGTGTTGCTTGTGAAACAGCTTGTATCATGTCCTAAGGTATATCCAAAGCATATGTGATAGTTTGTTAGAAATAAATCCTTTTATTTTAGTTCTTATGGCTTTTGTTTAATTTGGAAGTTTGAAAGATTACAGTGGAATAGGGTTCAAGAATTTTGTATTACAAAAACGTCTTATTTCTTTATTGATACAGATAGATTGAGGAGGTAAAAATTCAGTTTTGATGCGTACTCATATGTAGGATGCAAACTTATTTTGATGTGACATTATGTGTGTTCTCTTTCACATTTTACTATCAATTTTCTATCCAATTTAATGACCCAAAACTACTGAGAAAAACTGTGAAGGTCACAATTGCTATTAAAATCTTGTACTACCTTTTTATGTTTATCGCTTACCTATCTGCAACTCCACAATCGATATTGGCAGTCTCTTGCCCTCACCGTGCAACTGAACTACTTTAGTTTTATTGATGCAACTAAACTACGAGTACCTTTTGTGTTCTTGACAAATCGTAAGCTTTCAACTTTTGTGAAGCCATTTCGGACGCAAATGAACAACTGGTGACGTGTCAATTTTAAGGCAATTTTTTATTTCTATAATGTACATGTCAATTGCTAGAAATATTTCATCTAGATTGTTAATTGATAGATTGTTAACTTTTCATGTCATTTTCTACTTTGGTTGGGTAGTTCTCCTTGCATTTGTAAATCGTAAATCTTGTTGCAGTCTTTAGCCTAATGACAGTTTGGTATTACATCCAGGGCGATAACATAGTTGACTTAAAACTTTGCATTAAAGAAAACATCAAGGGATAATATTTGAGTTGTGGATATTTGTAAATTATGTTGGTTTTAGACAGAGTTATAGTTATAGTTATATATGTGCTCTTATGATGATGTGATTGGGACTGTAAGTTTTTTTTGTCACATTTATCTCTTTGAAAAATAGATGAAATTATTGGCTTTCATTCCTGATAAATAATTCTTTCCTAATTTTATTCTTCCCTGCAGGAACCAAAATTTAGACGCACTGTGCCAATTATTGCGAAGGCTTTGCTCTCATAGGAGCCTTTTAAACTGCACAAAATTTGAGTTGTAAAGCATAATTGCTCGGTGGAGACTCAGGATATCGTGCACATTTCTTCCTCCTTCCCATTGTTTTGTATGAAATAAATCATGTGACGAATGAAACAATGGTGTTGAGGTAGAAATGTGCACGATACCCTGACTCTCATGCACCGAGCAATTACGCTTTAGAATCAAGTTTTGTGCAGTTTAGAAGGCTCCTATGAGAGCAAAGCTTTTACAATAACTGGGATAACTTGTCGAAATTTCTACATATCTTGGTCTCAATTTCGACGCAAATGCAAATAAGAATTGGTGTTTTGATCGCAATTTTGACACCAAACTGGTCGCCTTTGATGTCGCTTGTATGGCACCGGCATAGAAAAGTAAGGGGTTTTCGTCGCAATTTAGACGCCAAATTAGTGTAGGTTTATGTCAAAATTTTGACCAGCGGCGCTTGCAAATGAGGAAATAACAGTTCAAGTTGGACTAGGGAAATCGACGAAATTCACGTCAGTAAGTCCACCTTTATGAAGTCGAAATTTCGACGCAGAATGTATGTGGTGAAAAATCGACCAAAAAAGACCGACAGCAAGCTTGGTCGCCTCATTGACCTACTCTTGTTGAAATTTCGACCTATTCGCATCAAAATTTAGGCCTAAATTTACTAGTGAAAGATAAACTTTAACAAAAAAAAATTCAAATTTCAAAATTCTAAGAGCAACTCAGTTCGTGATTTGGTCTCAAATGTGAGAAGCTCTGATTTCATTGCTCCAAGACTCATGAAATGTTCACAATAAAATCTCTAAAGAGGACTAAAACGGCTTTATCTAAGAGACATTTTGAAGGCATTTTAGATAGAGTTCATCTAAGAGAGATGGCATATCTAAGAGGAACTTTTGAAGACTTAGATAAGTGAAGTCTCTTATATTAGTTTCATTTAAGAGACATTTTGAAGTGTCTTAGATAGAGTTCATAGACATGGCATATCAAAGAGACAGTTTTGAAGTCTCCTAGATAAGTTTCATCTAAGAGACATTTTGAAGGTTCATCTAAGAGACATGGCATTTCTAAGAGACAGTTTTGAAATCTCTCAAATGAGAGAAGTCTCTTAGACAAGCCTCGTCTAAGAGATTTTTAAGCCTCTTAGATAAATTTCATTCAAGAGATTTTTTTGTAGAATTTTCATCTAAGGGACATGAAAATATCTAAGAGACATTCTTTAAGTCTCTTAGATGAACTTAATGCAAGATATATTTTTTATCTAAGAGACATTTTTTAAAGTCTCTTAGACAAGTTTATGGCAGACAATAAAAGAAGGAAAATCATAATATGAAATGAGAAAGTGCTCCAGCAATTGTAGTTCTGGCAAAGGCAGTGTTTGAACAACCAACGGGAGCTGATACAACATCAGAAGAAGAATGATGGACATAATGGTGCAGCAGTGCTGGAAGAAAAATTAATTACGTTTTGTTTCGAGGCCAAATTTTGAAGTTTTTTCCAGCTACAAATAGAGGTTTATTGCTTGTAAACAGTGTCCGAACCATTTCTTATGCTTTGGGAGTGATTATATTGTTGTCATAAATGATTATGAAGTGTTGGCAAGCCCAGAAACAACTAGACATTTTAAAAAAATCCCAACAGTGCTGCAAATACATTTTCTCAATAATCAGAGTGTATATGTGCAGTAACAAAGTGAATACTTCGTAAAAAAACATATTCATATGAGGCCGCAGCAAGCAAAGTTAAATTTCTCTTAAAAACATGTACAAGGGTAGCAATAACATAAAATGCAATGAATGTGTTTTTTATCATAAACAAAGTAAGTTCATGGGACTAATGTGGAAATGATGAGGGGAATTAATTTTCAACCAGTTGAGATGATTCAGAAACTACGAAAAACCCAACATTGAGTAGAAAATTTGTCTTTAAAGAAATCAAAGACGGATTAAATATTTGTCTTGCCCATAAGAGTAAGACACAATGATAATGAGATTTTTATTTTTCTTGGGCATAATCACAATATAGTTGACAAATTCGCTTTCATCAAAGTGAAAATAATCTCACAAAGGGAATGTATTGCAGTGAATTTTATTCAATGGTGAATTTTTTTTACATAAAGTGACATATGAGTGAATAGAAAGGTACAAACGTGAAAGTACCGATAAAATAGGAATGCTTATCATCATCAAGATCAAGTATTAAAAAATACTTGATCATGAAATATTATTCATAAAACTACAGCTTAAAAGTTACAATTATTGTAACAATAAATTATAAGATAACAATATGTTATGATTGTAGATAGTAGTTTTCCACAATCCATTAGAATTCTTAGCTGTGTTTTCTGGGTAGATTGTGTTACAATTTTTGCATCAACGTTTCGGATCACACTCTGTGATCCATCATCAGGATGAGAGAGCTGAAGGAAAAAAGTAGAAAGATTGCAGACCCAATGAGGATAAAAAGGTGGGGAAAGGAAGGGGGGGTAGGTGCACCACAATCAAGAAAAGTTTGAGGTTCAACAATAGGGACAAGGAGGGAAGGGGACCCCAAAAAAGAAGATAAAAATACATCCAACCACAAGAGAGAAAACAACCACCAGAAATAATGACAGATCCACTATTAAAAACCAAAGTGAAAGAAAAAATAAATCAAAAGAGGATGACCCGAAAGGTGAATATGAAGGCTGGAAACAAAATAAAAACACAACAATAGATGAAAATGTACAAATATGCATGATATTTATTATTACATAAAATTATTATATATATAAACAACTTTAAGAAATGCTAACGAAATTCTAAATGAATAATGACCAAATAATATAATAGAAATTATTATTATATAATAATGGTCATTATTATATAATAATAATCAATATTATATACTCGTAATCATTACTATATTATAATAAAGGAAATAATAGACTAAAACGACACTAGAAGGGGACTATGAGACAATAACGACATGGATACAACATAAGAACGCTTAAGAGTGCTTGTTTAACAAGGACACATGCGTAAACACCAAAGAACAAATTTGACCCACCCACACACACAAAAATAAAAAGAAATAAAATGAAAATAATTATTAAATGAATAAATAACTAAAGAAATTTTTTTTACAATAATAATAATAAATAAATTATGACAATAATAATAATAATAACAATAATAGTAAAATAAATAAATAGATAATATAAATTTAAAAAATATAAAAATAAATAAATAAATACAAATAAAATAAAAATAAAAATAAATAAATAATTTAGAAGCTGAAAATATGAAAAGCAAAAGATAAAATAAAACTAGAAGAATAAAAATAAGTGAAAACTGGAATGAAAAATGGGGGGGGGGAGAGAGCAGGAGAGGTAGAGCGGAGGATGATGAGAGAGAGAGAGAGAGAGAGAGAGAGAGAGAGCATTAGGGGTGGCAAGAAAAGTTTCTGATAGATGATAACAGGGGTTGCCATGAATGGCTAAGAAATAACCCTTCATCACGATTAAGATTCCGTGGGTGGTTGCCAATGGCAATGGCCTCTTTGATTTTTCGCCTAAAGAAATTGTCTTCCTGGCATAAGACTTGTGTCTTCTCTAGGCATATGTGGTGTTTAGTGGTTGAGGAGTGCTCAGCTAGGGCTGACTTGGCAACTCGATCGTGTTGTATGTCAGCCCCATGTTCCTTTAATCGAGTTGCCAAGTCAGCCCTAGCTGAGCACTCCTCAACCACTAAACACCACATATGCCTAGAGAAGACACAAGTCTTATGCCAAGAAGACAATTTTTTTAGGCGAAAAATCAAAGAGGCCATTGCCATTGGCAACCACCCGCGGAATCTTAATCGTGATGAAGGGTTATTTCTTAGCCATTCATGGCAACCCCTGTTATCATCTAGCAGAAACTTTTCTTGCCACCCCTAATGCTCTCTCTCTCTCTCTCTCTCTCTCTCTCTCTCTCTCTCTCTCATCATCCTCCGCTCTACCTCTCCTGCTCTCTCCCCCCCCCCCCATTTTTTCATTCCAGTTTTCACTTATTTTTATTCTTCTAGTTTTATTTTATCTTTTGCTTTTCATATTTTCAGCTTCTAAATTATTTATTTATTTTTATTTTTATTTTATTTGTATTTATTTATTTATTTTTATATTTTTTAAATTTATATTATCTATTTATTTATTTTACTATTATTGTTATTATTATTATTATTGTCATAATTTATTTATTATTATTATTGTAAAAAAAAATTCTTTAGTTATTTATTCATTTAATAATTATTTTCATTTTCTTTTCATTTTATTTCTTTTTATTTTCGTGTGTGGGTGGGTCAAATTTGTTCTTTGGTGTTTACGCATGTGTCCTTGTTAAACAAGCACTCTTAAGCGTTCTTATGTTGTATCCATGTCGTTATTGTCTCATAGTCCCCTTCTAGTGTCGTTTTAGTCTATTATTTCCTTTATTATAATATAGTAATGATTACGAGTATATAATATTGATTATTATTATATAATAATGACCATTATTATATAATAATAATTTCTATTATATTATTTGGTCATTATTCATTTAGAATTTCGTTAGCATTTCTTAAAGTTGTTTATATATATAATAATTTTATGTAATAATAAATATCATGCATATTTGTACATTTTCATCTATTGTTGTGTTTTTATTTTGTTTCCAGCCTTCATATTCACCTTTCGGGTCACCCTCTTTTGATTTATTTTTTCTTTCACTTTGGTTTTTAATAGTGGATCTGTCATTATTTCTGGTGGTTGTTTTCTCTCTTGTGGTTGGATGTATTTTTATCTTCTTTTTTGGGGTCCCCTTCCCTCCTTGTCCCTATTGTTGAACCTCAAACTTTTCTTGATTGTGGTGCACCTACCCCCCCTTCCTTTCCCCACCTTTTTATCCTCATTGGATCTGCAATCTTTCTACTTTTTTCCTTCAGCTCTCTCATCCTGATGATGGATCACAGAGTGTGATCCGAAACGTTAATGCAAAAATTGTAACACAATCTACCCAGAAAACACAGCTAAGAATATGTTATGAGTGAGACTTATGTCTTTTCATAACTAGGGTACTTAGCCAACTTTTTGTAAGGTTATGGCTTGAAGCTTGTGTTGTCAGAAATAATTATAATGTTGTCAAGTATGTTGTTAATTTGTGCATGGAGTCATAGTGTCTTGTGGAGTCGGAACACTAGGATGTAAACGTATCTGTCATTAATGAAGAACTTGATAGTTATCTGATATTACATTGTTTTCTGTTGTATTACATTCCTTGCTATCTACGTTATGCATTAGTTCGCTTTACCCATAGTGGTTAAAATTTGGCGTCGTTGTCGATACAAACTTGGAAAGTGATGGATTGTTGATAGCAAAGGGAAAATCATGGGCCAGCCAATAGACTACAATGCAAGTAGCAGCCAAGAGCACGAAGAAGAAAACCCATAACTATTTGAAGGTGAACGAGCATTAACATCAGACTTTGTTGCATTGCTCCAAGCATCAATTGAAACTCACATCAGAAGGGAAGCCGTATGGGAAGAGTTGCCGAAAAGTGTAATGTGGAGTGTGGAGTGTCCTTAGAGTGACCCAGCAGTGGACTGGTTGACGTACCATTTCCCTAGATTGTTGGCGCAAACCTTCTTTGCTCTCCAAAAGAGTCGTGAGGAGGCCAACCATGACAACAAAAGGCAACAAATTCTCCAAACTTACGAATAGAACTGACACCAAAGCAATAGCCAAAGGGAAGAGGACGAACGGGATGAAACTCGTAGGAGGCAACAAAATAATTAAACTTTCCAAAGAGAAATAGGAATAAAAGAGAGCATTGGGGTTGTTACAAATATGTCATGATGCTGACATGTATTGTGCACAATTAGTGAATTAATAAAATATTGGGTTTTCTTATATATATCATTTGTTGTTTCACTTTCATCACAAAAGGAGCAATTCATGCCCAACGTACTAAAAAAATATGCAAACAAAAAAGAATACATAAACAATTGTGAGGCTACTTCAAAGGGCTTTATCACTACAACAACAGTCGGAACGAAGGAGACAATTGAGGAAACTTGCCACAAAAGGGTTGCTAGACGAAAACAAAAATTGGTGTTATGGAAGGCAAAAAAGTGGAGGGAGAACACCACCAGTAGTATGGTAGAGAGGAACACCATCAAGAGTACAACAGAGAGGAACACCATCGAGAGTACAACAGGGAAGACTTGATTGAAGAGACTAGGAACCAGTTTGGAAATTTAACCCTCACACCACACATAAAGGCAAGGGAAGCTCAAAGGAACAAAAGGGAGGAGGCCAGAGACAAGACCGTCAAGGACACGAGTACTGCCAAGAACATCGGAGGGACACCAAGGCATAGTAGTCAATAGAACTCATTAGGGTCCAACCCACCCAATTTGGGAGTGCAACCAACTAGAGGTAACACAAGTAGAAGGATGATGACACAGAAATAGAAACAACCAAAACTTATTGGTGACAAGGAGGACCCTATTAGACATTGTTGTACATGAGACAATCTAGTCAGCAAATGAAGTAATCAACAAAGATGAATGGGTCAACAGTTTCCAGAAACCCTACATGGAGTTGCAATTAATTGGTACTCTGATATGGATAAAGCAAAAATAAATACCTGGGATAACATAAGAAAATAAATTTAGATCAAGCTCCACTTGCTTTAGGATGACAATGAAATAGGTGCCAAAATCTACAGTACAAAGTAGGGGAAGAAGGAAACGGTGAGAGATTAAAACCTAAGGCTGAAGGAACTGCTGGGGAAGATGGAGAGCTAGCCGACTGACAGATTATAAAGAGATGGTTCGTGGAGGGATTGAAGCCTTCTCTCAGGAAGAAAGTAAAGATAGTACTCTCTGGGTCGTACGGTGATGCCTGGGACAGAGCCATGAATATTGAAAGCAAAGACAAAACTTCTAAGAAGAGGAGCAAGTCCTCATCAGTTTGTGATGACTCATCCAAAGAGAGCAGCAGCGGCGACGAGTCAAATAAGAAGGTGCAAGCTCTCCAAAAGGATATGGAACAGATGATGAGGCAGTTTAAAGCCATGAAAAGGAGTGCAAGCAAAAGCGGTGAAGGGGAATTGTGGCGCACTAATTGCAAGGAGTACGATCACACGAAGGGTTCCTGTCCCATAAAAGCATTTTGCGACATATACCAAATTATGGGTCATTCCACTAAGGAATGCCCACACAACATGAAGACGAGGATCCAACAAGTACTTTTAACACAAGAACAACCGTCCATCAACAAACAAACAACAATGTAGCATCGGGCAAGTTCCAAAGCAACCAGCGGAGAGGGAGAGGAAACAATGACAACAATAGCAAAGGTCAGATACAATATGATACTAAGGGACGACTAATGATCTAGTGTGGGACGTGCAACCAATAGGGTCACTTCAATCAAGATTGTCAAAAGGAGGACACACTACAAAAGATGTGCCAATGTTGCGGCCCCAGAGACAATGAAGATATTAACTACCCAAAGCCTGGCGTTAACCTTCTCAACATCAAGGGAAGCATAGGTCAAGAAGAGGTACTAATTGTCACTCATGCACAAGCAAAACAAGCCACATATCCCAACCCCCATACCGAGAAGAAGAGGATATGAGAGGCTAGAGAGGAGATTGAGAAAGCAATGAAGGTACAAAAGAAGACACATGAGAAGGCTAGCACATCCAGGCAGACGAAAGCAAAGCATAATATATTAAGGTAGATGTTACCTAAGACCTTCATACCATGCCTCACTTGCAGACAAAACTATTGAGTACCTTCTGCGTACAACCCAACACCACACAACGAACTGATGTTCTTGGGGGTTTGCAATGAATCCGATATTACCGACAGTGAATAATGGTTGACACCCTACAGCCATAGAGATGGACATCCTCAGAACTATTCTGATGAATACAATCATGGAAAGTAGGTCTGGGGTAAATGTCTTTCCAAAGGAGATGTAGAAGAAACTCGAGAAACCAACTCCTTGACCTCCGACTTTCAATATACTAGGTGTAGACCAACAAGGAATCAAACCCCTTAGGACATTAATGGGCTAACAGGTCACCATAGGAACACAGTCATTCGTGCTAGACTTTGTTATAATTCCACTCAAAAAGAAGGGATATGATGTCACTCTTGGCTGGTGGCACTTAGGGTTAATTATAACTGGAAGAAAAACACCCTCTTGATAGAGAGAAGAGGGGAGAAGTTTGTCATCAACCTCTGTACCTAGATGGTGAGTGAAGAGATTGCATCTTCCTCGAAGTCGAAGTCCGATGGAGAGCATGGCAAAATGGACGAAGGAAGGAACCAAATGGAGCCTAACACCGAAGGTGTTCTAAAACTCAAGGAATGTTCGGAGGATGAAATAGGCTCGATGAATGGACACTTCCACTGGTAGATGGAAGACTATGAGCTATTTCATAGTAATATGTCTATAGAAGAAGTAGAACAAGCACCAAAGAGAGATTTGATCCCATCGAAGTACAAAGAGAACAAAGAGGGGGAGGCCCATTTGAACGAAACCCCATCCCACAAATTTGATGTTGAGAGACCAATCAAGTATAAAGAATCATCCTTGCAGATAACCAACCTCAAAGATGAGGCAAATCCACGCAATCTACTAGTAGGGGATGACTGGAATCCCTTGTTGAAGGTTGCGACATTCAAGATCTTTCTAAAACACAAGGATGTATTTGCATGGACTTATAAAGACGTCAAGGGTGTACCACCAAAGTTGTGCATACAACACATTACTCTAGTACCTGAATCGTACTCGTGTTGAAAAGACCTTGTAGGATGAATAAAAATTATGCAACGAGGGTAAATGAGGAGATTGACAATATGCTCGACGCAAGGATCATTTTCAAGGTGTAGACAAGTGAATTGGTGTCCCCGACTATGATATCTCTGAAAAAGGAGGCCACCCAAATCAGAATTTGTGTAGAGTTTAGGTGCCTTAATGTCATCACCATAAAGGGTCAGTTTACCATCTTGTTTACGAATATAATCCTAGAGGAGGTTGTCGGACACGAAATGTACTCATTTATAGATCGATTTTCCAGATACAACCAAATTTCCATTGCAGAGGAGGACAAGTTGGAAACAACCTCCGTGGTAGAGACACTATTTTTAGTAAATTTCACTGCGAAGATTGATCTTATTTTGACTTTAGAATGACTTACTATTTTTTTAAAGTTTATTTTTGGCAAGTCTATTGGCAACAAGTTGTGATTGATAAAGAGACAAAAGGGTATCTATTTCTATATCCAAAAGAATTAGCAAGCAAGGAAGTCAATCAAAAAATGGTTAAGTCTATAATCACCCTTGAAATATTCAAAACTGGAAAGGCATGAAAACATCAGGAAAAAATAATTGACAAGGAATTCTTCCAACATAGACAAAATACATGACCACTCAAAAATCTTGCCTTGGAGAAAAATGGTTGTCGCAGAATTCTTCCATCAAGGAGAAAATCCATGCCTACTAAAATATCTTGCCTTGGAGAAAAATGGTTGTCACAAAAAATTTCCATCATGGACAAACTCCATGACCACTCAAAAAATCCCGCCTTGGACAATAAGGGTTGTCATATCATTCTTCCATCATGGACAAAATCCATGACCACTCAAAAATCCTGCCTTGGAGAAAAATGGTTGTCACAAAATTCTTCCATCATGATCAAAATCCACAACCAATCAAAATTTCCACTGGCAAAAAAACTAGAAATCTTGGAAAAAAATGGCTAAGTGTTGGAAATTTCTCCTTCATGAAGAAAAAATGGGTAATTGATGGCTTATTGACTTAATGATGATTTAATTCATATTTAATAAGTATAGTACTTTATATTATAAAGTCTTATAACTTTATATTATAAAGTTGCTTTTTAAGCGGAAGGTGTGAAAGTGAAGCTAGATGGCTCAATTTGTGTTATAAATACAGCTGCTTGTTGAGAAGAGATCATCTTGAATTTATATATTGAATTTGTTCATACTGCCTGGCTGAGGGTTTGAAGAATTTCTATTATCTTTCTGGATAATTGTGCTGAGGTGAACAATTTTCAGATTTCTCCTACTGTGACTACTGTGGCTTGGAGATACTGGATAGCTGAAGTGACAAATCCTACTGAGAAGTTATTTTGTTTTTCTGATTACATCTTGTAAGGTCTGCATTTTATTCCAATCGGTTCAAGCAGCTGTGATTTGAGACTATAGGCGGATTCTTTTGTGGAGTGGACGGCAGCACACTGGCAACTTATTATAACACACAAGATTACGTTTGAGGGCGGGCTGCTATTGAGGGGCCACATTAATCAACGGGGGACTGCGTTCTTGTTATTGGCTGAGATAATTGAAGCCGACTTCTTACTTACCTCTTTGCACATGATTACCCACGGCATCAGCAAGGGAGACAGTCATCTATTGCGTTCGCATCAGATTAAGGGAGGCTGTCGTGAGCAACAGGAGGTTGATTTGGGAGGCAATGTTGGTAGAATTGATGAATCCCAGGGTTCAATTTATTGTTTTGTATTTCTGAATTTTACAATAAATGCAATTCTAGTTTAATTTTGTCTATTTCATGAAATTGTTTATTCTCCATACCTGGAAAAAAGCAAAGAAAAAATCAGAAAATTTTAAAACCTTTTCGTAAACATTCAATCATATTCCAAACTTTAACTCAGTGCTAGTAACTGATTTATTGTATAAGTTGGTGATTACTGTTTCACCCACCCCCCAGTAATCTATCCTATACCTACAGAAGGAATCTTGGAGTCATTGTATAATCTTCTCACAATCTTAGCATACATGAGACTTTGTTCAAGATAGAATAAGATATCTCAGTATTATGTTCTGCTATTTGGTGGGTCATAAAACACGCATCAACAGTACCTTAGTATAATTTGTTTTCTTGGCTCTCTCAAGGAGTGATTAAACTCACGTTGATAAATCATGGTAATAAGATACATCATTACAAGGAGTCGAATAATTGATAGATTCATGCAAGGTGCAAATGTAAAATTTGTCTAATGGAGTGGTATAAGACGAGTGAAGAGACAAAAGATTGACTCTTTTGCAAAGTGGACAGAAGGCACTAATCACCTGAAAGAATAAATTCTTAAAACAATCACATTCATATGCATTTCGTTTTCAGTCGTAGAAGTACAAATAGGGTTTAGATTAATGATAATTTATCTCGAACATTCATGCTAATTTGGGATAAACCAAAAGTATAGCTGGAAGTAATGCACTTAAAGGAGTCCTTCATATTTTCATGCAATCTCCTAATAATCATTGTAGGAGAAAAGATACAAGTATACCCGGCTTAGTCTAGCAAAACCAGAAGTGCAGGGGACTTTGATCGTTTTGATCAACTTTGTTCATTGGGAAAAATTGTTAAACCTGATCACAGGACTTGGCATATTCTTAGGGTTTCACAACCTGTGACTTCGGGAACCAACAGATTGGCAATTCTGCTGGGGAACAGTGCAGAACCTTTGGCTATCATTGGTGAAGTCAGATAATTTTATTGGAGAAGTGTTGCAGCTAGTGGAAATGACTCCATTGTTGGACTAAACCAGAAGAAGAAAATTCATTCCTCTTTGAATTAGGTGGTGACTCTGAAAATTGTTTATTAAGCAATATGTCCAGTTGTAAAATATGAAAAATGTATTACATGTATCCTTATATAGTTTCATATTTACCAACATAGTGTGATCAATCAAGGTTACATAATAGAAGGAATTTCATTATTGAAAGGTATAATGGTACCACTGGTTATCCAAATGCTATCCCACTGAATATATCAGAAATAAAATACAAGTGTTTAATGGTTCAAAGGATGACACAGCCAAAAAACATTTACAGTGGTACAGTGAATTGAAGGAAGACTATGAGGTTGATCATGAGGATATAGTCATGAAACTCTTTGTGAAATCCTTGAGGTCTGATGCAAGAGAATGATTTTTAAATCTACAACCATATTCTATTAGCTCTTGGGATGAATTCAAATCAGTTTTTATTGAGCAGTTTGGTGAAAATGTGATTGTCTGTTCACTACTGAAAGGATTTATGAATATTCATATTAAAAGGGATGAATTGGTTCCATAGTTTAATCTTAGATTTTTGCAGACATTAAAGAAACTTCCTGAAACATATAGACCCCTGAATACATTGGCCTATTGCATTTATTTGGCAGGTTTCAATGAAAAAATGAGTTATAGGCTTGGACATTAAAATACAGAAAATCTATATGAAACATTCAAAATTGCTATTGACATTGAGAAGGTTTCAAAGTATGGAGTGTCCAGAAAACTTAAGTCGGAGAGGATAATATCCTATGCAGGTGAACAACACATTCTGGAGGTTAATAATTGTGTTCCATTGTATGTGCCTCAAACAACATTTATGCCCTCCTACATTTGGTCAGTATGATGCATTTGAACAATTATCTAATCTATGTATGACTAGATATGGTAATCCAAGTGAATGTGAGTTTGTCGTCCCTAACCAAATACCCTTTATTAGCACCGATTGGATTACACCCCAAACCTGTTATAAACAAGATGCAAACAGTGTTGATTCTATGGTATATGGTCAAGATTTGATTGATGATGAGGTAGGAACAATTTCCAATTATAGCAACAATTCATTTACAGAAATTCAGGAACAACCTTGTGATAAGAACAATTCGAGTGAGATGCCTGAAGATGTGAATGTCAGTGAAATAATGCATGTATCAACAACTGGAAAAAAAGCAAGTGGTGTTGGTTATATACATTCAAATGCTGATGGTTTTCTAACAATAGCTCTCCTATTTGTGATCCTACTGGTGACTTCATCTCATAATTTGGATCAAGTTAGTTGCTATCGTGATGATCAAAACAGTGATTGTGAATCAGAAAAGGATTTATTTGCAATAAATAATATACCTCATAAAAGAATTACAACCAGATTTAGTACTTGCCATGATCAGCATAAAGTACATCTAAAAATAGCCTCCAAAAATTTCAAATATGCTATATGATGAAAAAATAAAGGTAAATCAGAGTATATCCTGCCAAGGCATGTTGAAAGGTGATTTTCATGTATTCTTGAATCTATTGTATGATGAGGTATTGGAAAAACACCAAACACCATTTTGTGAAATTGTATATAAAAGTAGTGTTTTTAAAATTTTCAAATCCAATATATGAAAAGGAAGAAGCATTTTCAGAGAATATGGGATTATAACAGATTATGAAGATGAACAATATAATGCTGAGATTGTGATATCATCCACAGGAGTGACCAAAGAAATGAATGACATATAAATGGATGTAAGGCATGTAGACTATGATGAAATCAGAAGAGCGATAAAAGTTGCTAGTAGACACTTTCCAATGGTGTTTTCAGATTTGTTACATTATCATAAGCTTAGAATCAAATATTTGACAAGCGAAAGAATTAGCTTTTCATTTTTGGTAGTCAGGGGCCACCATGTAAAAATTGTGATTTAGTTTTCAGAATAGAACAAGCAATAGTTTGAGGAACCAAATAAATGTGGCACTTTGTCTGCTTCCATAGGGAACTATGTTCTTGCTAGGCAGCAAGGGACATACATCCCCAGACAGCGACTATTGGGACCCTAATTTTTAAAAAATTTAGTGCTTCCTAAACGAGAAAAATCAATGAAAACCCTAAGAATTAACCTTGTGAATCCTAAGTTTTTGTCAAGAACCCATAATTAACATATATATAAATATAAACATATAAAAAATATAGATATATATAGTTTCAAAATGTATTGATTTGAATATACATATAGTTAATCATGATTAGATATATCAATAGCTAAGTAGGTGATCTTAATTCTACTTTGGATTCGGATTCTAAATTGGGGATTCGGCAAAAAATATTTTGGGTCGAATTCTGGTACTGTGTGTATATAATATAGACATTTTAAAATATATATATGTATATGTATGCATATATATTCATAGAATCATACATGTAACATGTCAATGTTCATTCATCATTGGTTCAAAACTTTAAACTTCAAACATATAATAATAATAAGTTAGAAGCGTGATTCTCATAAAATGGTAAATCCATAATTGTCAATATATCATTATATCATAATCATAGTTTGCAAAAGTCTCAAAATGTCATTACATGTTGAAAATTTAAATTGTGAGCAAGATTTCATATTTAAAATTTAATATCCAATTCCATATTCTTCTTCATTATCTTCATAGAAATCAAGGTCAACATTTGGTTCCTCAACTTCATTTGAACCAATAGTTGTGGCAAACGTCATGTCCATGACATGTGAAATCATAGTTCAAAATCACGTTCTCTACCACTTATCAGCGAGGAAAAAAAATCTCAACAAATATCAGAGATAAATCAGTAACTAAAAATGACTTAAATTTAATTAGCAATGCATTTTTTTTTGCAAAATTCAATAAGTATACATATCTTGATGAAGGGTACTTCCCTTAATACCACAACACACAACAAAAACAAAGAAACAACACAAATTGAGAGAACAAAATATGGGCTTCTTATTATCACCGCGAATGCAGAATCACAAAATTACAATATGCAAATACCCATGGGCGCCTTCTTTGCAACGGTTTGCAAGACGAGCTACAACTATCAACTAGTAATGCTCTAGACAACCTACACGGCTTCCTTATACAGGCATTTTTCACCACCCGGAAAGGTTCTAAACACTAAGCCCTAACCCTTGGGGCTGACCAACCTCATAATATATTATTTTATTATACTTTATTACATAGGATCGGCTCAAGAAAACTTACAAATTACATTTTTGGATATGTCCACTTCTAGAAACCATAACTAGCAAATCGTTGACCTGTTGGGCTATTATAACCCCATTCTGGAATCCTTGGCTAAAGTTCTACATCGTCTAATTGCACAAGCGTCCATCAGTCGAGGTTTGACCTTGTTTCAAAATCATTTAGGCCTTCACGCTGGACCTAAAGTTTGGATAGCCAAAATTCATACCGAAAATCTGCAATAACTACAGTAATACATATAATATGACAATGAAACTCATCTAGCAAGCTGATATGTCTAAAATGAACCTCCAATATGAGATTAGAACAATCTTAGCACATAATACCAACTTACTAAAATTAGTAAGCTCCCACAAATAGAAACTTTGCACAAGAATAGCCCTTACTGAAAATACAAAACTAGAAATAGAGATATTTTTGGGCAATGCAAGATTGTCCTTACACCGAGGACGCTCCTGCATCAAACACCTAGCGTAATTTGAAGAGTGACCCTATCACATCTCAGGCAATCAGAGGAAAACTAAGACAATCAACCTCCTCCCTTGCTAGCCATGATGAATCCTCCACTAGCCTCCCTTTCCATTTGACCAAATACTCTTCATAGGTTATGTCCTTGTGCTTCTTCCAACACAATTGTCCAATATCTCCTCAATCTCCTTTGTAGTTGAAGTAGATGCTAGAATCTTCCACTGTGCTTCTGCAACTTCATCTTCATCGCCTCCATAATATTTTGTCAAATCTAAAATATTAATACTCGTGAAATATTCAATTCAGCAAGCAACTCTACTTCATAGACATTTCCAGAATCATGCCTTTTCAGTATCTTGCATGGTCCAAACTTCTTTATTCTCATCTTATTATATGTACCCACTAGAAATCGCTCCTTCCTCAAATGAACCATGACTTCATCTCCAATCTAGAATTCCTTATACTTCCTTTTCACATCTGCCTTAGCCTTGTACTGTATATGCATACTTGTGATGTGCTTCCTCATGAATGCTCTTCAAATGTTCAGCAAAATTCTTCACTTCAACACTACTTGTCTCTCCTTTATCCAACTACCTCAATTCAGAAGCATTTCTGGGACTACTCCCATACACAATCTGGAATGGTGATTTACCAGTTCTCCTGTTTACAGAATTATTGTATGTAAATTATGCCTGTAGTAAACTCAAATCCCAGCCTTTTTGCTTATCTCCAACCAAGCATCTCAACGAATTCCCCAAACTTCGATTCACAACTTTTGTTTGTCCATCAATCTGTGGATGATGTGATGAACTGAACTTCAAATCTATCTTTAACTTCTTACACAATGTACGCCAAAAATACCCAACAAACTTGGTATCCCAATTAGTTACTATACTCTTTGACAAACAAAGTAGTCTCATCACTTCTCTAAAAAATAACTTTGCCACATGAACAACATCACTTGTCTTCTTCCAAGGAATGAAATGAACCATCTTTAAAAACCTGTCAACCACCACAAAAATAGAATCATGCACCAAGAACAAAATCCATGTTAACATCTTCCCATGGCTTCTCAGGTACAGATAATGGCTGATACAACCTCATGTTTTGCTTCACTCCTACCATCTAAAATACTCTCCAACTCTGAACAAACTTCTTTACATCTTGCTACAATTGTGGCCAGTAATAATTCTCAGCAACCAAAGCAATGGTTTTATCTCTACCAAAATGTTCATCTAATCCTCCACTATGCTTCTCCTTAATGAGATTCTCTCTCATAGAACTTCTTGGAATGCACAATTGACTTTCTTTGAACAACATACCATCCTGGATTATGAAATCTGAAAGATCCCTGATGGGTGTCCTTGCTGATCTGCTGTAGTTTTTAAATTAATAAACTATACTTTCCTGTGATTTCTTTGATGGTCTTTGAGAATAGACAGAAGTTGCAAAAGGTTTTGTTTTTGTTTTGTGTTTTTTGATAGTTTTCACAATAGCAATGAATAATGAACAATAAACATGAGAGGAGATTAAAAATAAATAAGAGCATAGAGCCAAATCAGAATTGCTATAAATTGTACCAGGCAGATTTCTGATTTATAAAGCCAAATAATAAATCCAATGCAGTTCTAAGGAGCTTACATCCAACAATGATGCCAAACTGTTGCAAATGGCGGCCCTAAGACTGCAAGGAATCATGTCCCAGCTGAAAGAATCAATCTGCAATGCTGAAACCATAAATTTGCAACCTGAATCCACAATAAAGAATGGCGTACTCTATCCTTGATAGCAACGCACACTGTCTGAAGAATCCAATGCCAATAACTGTTGAGGGCTACGTCCCAACCAATCCAGAACCTGGGGTTTGCGTCCCAGATGAAGAATTGCTCTCTCAGAGCCAATTCACAAAAACAAGTTTTTCAATATGCAAAAGATAATAAGAAATTAGGTCTCCATCTCCTTATATCCCCTTCCAACTGTAAATCGAACCGTAAAGGGAAAGTACACTTTGCCCTTTAAATAAAATATAATAAAATAACATTTTCCCAATTAAAGTCATCCATGCTATAGGAAAACCATTACTTTATTAAAATTCCATAGCTGAAGGCACCAAAAAGTCTACAGATAGTAAAAATCATGTATAATAATTCGAGACCTTTCCAATGAGCTAAAACACATAGGTGTACCCAATCAACTAAAGCCAGAATCCCCTTATTACTCCAAAATGGTTATATTATTAACCTTATTTTAATTTATTTAATCACCAACTTAGAAAATATCTAAATATATTAAAATATTTCCCAAATGGTCCCAAAATGACCAATCAAACATGAATCTAACCTTGTCACCTGTCTGTGACTGATGCTGGACAAGATGGGTCAACTAGTAGTCCATCCCTAAAATCTAGGGATGCTCCTAAAAAGTAGGAGACAGCCCCAATCAACCAAAATTGAGTCCCAATGACTCTCCCCTACTGTGTGCACCTTTGAGAGAATTGTCACTGAATTGGAAATTCCTCCTAAAAAATAGGAATGCCTCCTAAAAAATAGGAGATGCACTTTAAGTCTCCAAAACGTTCGCCGAGGTGTCCAAATGCCTCCTAGACCACTCCTAGTCAATCTCTACAAATTAGGAATCCCTCCTAAATTGTAGGAAACTATTGTCTACTGCTCCAAACTATTTGGGAAGCTCATGCATGACTCTCAAAGCCCCTGGGTTGGTTCCCTCTGCACTTTGCAAGCCTATGGGAACCAAATAATAGACCAACCCTGCAAGAAATGTTGTCACTAAGGAAGGGCAGAAATTGGGGACATGACAAAATCCAACCACTTTGTCCTATCAAGTGTAACAGGTTTTGTACAAGCTCTCCAAGCTTCACCAAAATCAAGATCCTCTGGATACAAATTCTTGAGTTCCTTGAACCCAACCACCTCAATTTGCATCTCTGTCACTAAAAGTTTTCTACTAAGAGCATTTGCAACTCTATTAGACTTCCCACTCCTGTGTTTCAAAACAAATGTATAACTCTACAAAAACTCAACCCATTTCAAATGCCTTTAGTTCAATTTTCCTTGACTATTCAAATATTGCAAAGCTTGATGATCAGTATACAAAACAAACTCCGTAGGAAGAAGATAGTGTCTCTACTTCTTCAATGCCTGAACTATAGCAAAAAATTCTTGATCACAAACAATACTTTCTTTTGGGATCATTCAATTTCTCGCTGAAATAAGCAACAAGTCTACCTTCTTGGCTCAAAACAACTCCTATTGCAATACCACTAACATCACAATTTACTTGAAACACCTTATTAAAATCAGGAAGTGCTAAAACAGGCTGCTATGTAACTTTCTATTTCACCAGATTAAAACTCTTATCTACTCTTACAATCCACTTAAATTCTTTCCTGTCCCCTCTCATTGTTTCAGTCAAGGGTCCACAAATATTGCTAAAACCTCTGATGAACTTTCTATAAAAACAAGTCAATCCATGAAAATATCTTACATCATTCGCACTCCTTAGAGTAGGCCATTTAAGGATAGCCTTCACTTACTCAAAGTCTATTTTTAGACCTTTTGTTGAAACTACAAATCCCAAGTACACCAACTCCTTCACAAAACTACACTTATTCAAATTTATAAGCAACTTTTCTTCCCTCAACTTATCAAACACCTTACGAATGTGCATCGAATGCTCCTCTAATGTCTTACTAAATATCAAAATATCGTCTAGGTAAACAACGACAAACTTAACCCAGAAACTCCTTCAATACCACATTCATGAGCCGCATAAAAATGTTTGATGCATTGGTTAGCCCAAAAGACATGAATAACCACTCGTACAATCCTTCCCTTGTCTTAAAGGCAATCTTCCACTCATCTCCTTCTCTGATGCGAATTTGAAGGTACCCACTCTTCAAATCTATCTTTGTAAAATACACAACTCCACTCAAACAGTCCATAGTATCATCCATCCGCGGTAATGGAAATCTATACTTGATTGTGATCTTGTTGATAGCTCAAGAATTTGTGCACATCCTATATTTTCCATTCTTCTTTGGTGCTAATACTGTTGGTACAACACATGGACTCAGACTCTCTCGAATCAACCCCTTCTATAACACCTCATGCACTTATTTGTTCAGCTCTTCTCTTTCTACTAGTGTCATTATGTTTGTTGTCTTGTTTGGAAAACTAGCTCCTGGGCTGATGATTGATCTTCCTCACTGGTGGTAATCCATCAGGCACATTATCAAACACAATATCTGAAAATTCTTCCAACAAATATGCAACTTCTACAAGTACCTCTTCTACTTCTTTACCATCTTTTATGATTACAACAAAACATATTTGAGTAGCACTACATACCTTTTCATCTATATCCTTCAATGGCTTATGCTTATGTTTCATTCCATCCTTTGTCAAAGTGTAGGTGTTCGCACGACCATTATGTACAACATGCCTGTGAAACTGCCACGGCCTACCCAACAACATATGACATATGTCCATCGGTATGATATCACAAAGCACCTCATCTTGGTAGCTTTCAATCATGAACTTTACTTGGCACTGCTCATTGACCATGTCCTTGTGGTCATTCTGCACCCAGGCAATATATTATGGGTGTGGATGTTTCTGCCTCTTGAGCTTTAACTTCGTGACCATCTTTTCTGACACCAAATTGTCAGTACTACCACCATCAATGATCACATCACAACACTTATCTTCACATTTCCACCTTGTGCGAAACAAGCCCCTCCTTTGATCAAGTTCATTCTCACCACTCAGTAGGACTCTTCTGTTAACCAAGACTTCTCCTCTTTCAGCATCTTCAGAATGTGATGATTTGACATCTTCATCAACATGCGTGACTCTGGCCTAGCCTTCAGTTCTCCTATCAATCCTTCCTTGAAATCAAGGACATTCAAATGCCCTATGCCCTTCTTCTCCACAGTGAAAACAAGTTCCACAAAAACCACCTCTACCAAATCCTTGCCCTCTTCCTCCCTGTTCTCTATTATTTTGATCATGGAAACACTTGTTTCCCCTCTGATTCTGATTGCTACTACTAGCCTTATCCTTCTTCTTATCATCATTTCAGCCTCCATAAGACCATCCACCAAGTCTTCCACCATGACCTCTACCACTATTCTTGTTATCAAACTTTTTGTTAAACTTTTCCTCAACTCTTAAAAAAACTGAAACGTCTCCTCAATACTGTTATTCAAACCAAACTCAACTCCTCTTGAATGCTTGGCCTAAACCCATTAAGATAACTGGCAACTTTCTCCTTATTAGCTTTCGCATGGCCAATTCTTATGAGGACTCAGTAGAACTCTTCTATATACTGTTGAATAGATCTCTCGCTTGCTTTGACCCTTGCATTTTCTACAGTAGATCAAGCTCATAATCTGTGGGAATGAATTGTTGCTTCAATTTATCTATCATCTGATCTCATCTGGTGATTTTATCTTTCCCTCTTCTATTTCGCTCCAATTGAATCTCTTGCCACCAGATCTTTGCATGATCCTTCAATTTGGCCTTTGCAAACTTGACCCTGTAACAACCACTTTTCCCGGGTCTTAACTAACAACTAACATATTAAAGAAATACAGTTTTGATTTCATTTTCATAGGAAGACAGTTATATCAATTACGTTCATGTGAATGAGATTAACGGTTACAAATAGTTAAACAAAATTTCATAACTAAGATTTGGAAACACCATCAATGAATTTATTATGGAAATTCATATTTACATACCATGGTATTCGTGTTAGAATCTGATAAGATTAATAACCCAGAAAACTAGTGCAAAGAGTAAATATCTAAACTATGAATGCAAATGATACAAAATCAAAATAGCATCATAGAGTTAGTCTCTAAGAGAGTAATGCAAATGCTGAAGCAAAATAGCATTAAGAGGGTGCAAAAACAAGAGATACAAATACAAGCCAGGTAGCATGCTTATATAGGCTAGGAAGAGGGAGGAGGTGGCAACACCAACCAATAAGGAGCAACCATCTATCGAACTAAAGATAGCAAAGTATCTTTCCAAGATAGCTAATTGATGCTCACATGTAGGAAGGTGACACCTCACAACTATTCACCTAATAAGACATGCTTTATTAACCTAAGCGAGATTATTAAAAGTGTAGGAAAAACCTAGCAAAATAGGAAAAATAAAAAATTACACTAACACCCCCCCATAAGCGAAGCTTAGGTGGATGTAGAAATGGGTCCCGGCATGTCAAGCCTAATGAGGTACCCATGTACATAAAATTCCCCCAAAAGAGAGAGAAAAGAGACTCCCCAAAGAAAATTAGGACTCCAAGTGAGAGGAAGAGGCCCCCCCAAAAGATGAAGCATCCCACACCCCCAGCAAAGCTTGCAAATTTTGTCCGGTAGATCCACTTACATCGAACAAGTTTTCTTCCCTTAGGAAAACGGACATCCCAAGTGCGGTTCCTCATCAAGGAACTATACTCTTCCTGCATAGCTATATCCCACTTAGAAATACCAGAAGCCTCATGAAAGGATTGTGGATTTGAGGCAGTAGCAATGAAGATATGTAGAGCATCCTTGAATTGTGAACGAGTCTGCTTGGTGTCTGATGGATCCCCAACTCAATCACCTGCAAACTGCAAGGTCTGTCTAGCCCAAAGTGGACCAGAAGATGGAGAATCTAGAGGAGAATCATCAACCTGTAAATGATGACGAGGAGAGGAAGGAGGTGAGTCCTCTGAATCACTCTCTGCATCAAAAGTGGAGGTAGAAGACTGCTCAAGTGAATCTGACCCATCAGAAGATCTATCATGTATTCCAAGTAACTCCAATGTCAAAGTAGAAGGCAACCCTGTGACCATGCTCTGCTGGTTAAGCTGATGCAAGTAGTGGAAGTTAAGATGGCCAAACTGCTCATGCCATAATCTGCTCACATCATTAGAGTGAGTGAGTGAAACAGTCAAAGGAGGATCAGGAACAAAGTGAGAAAACATATAGAGTCGTGACTGATGATCTGCTCTCCCAACTACAACTGTAGAATCATTGTGCAACTCACATATCTCCACTAAATCAGGAGTGAACTCAACCCACTTGCCTAAACCTGTGTGAGTGATCTGGTGTACTGATAGGAGATTAGTTGACAATGAGGGTACACAAGGAACATCATGGAATGTGTCATCCCCTACATCAACAGACCCTCTCCCACACATCTCAACAAGAGTGTTATCACCCATCAAAACAGAAGGCATAGTACACGGCTCCAAGGATGCAAGTTCTTCCTTAGATGAAGCCATGTGGTGTGAAGCACCCGAATCAAGAACCCAAGTGGATGGTGAGGAAGCAACTGCAAAAAGGGCCTTACCCTTTCCTTTCCCCTTGCTGTTTTCTTTTTCCTTGTTAGACCCTTCATTAGAACTTTGTTTGATAGACTCAGGAACACTGATATTATTCTTCTCAAGAATGTATGTCAAGTGATCAAGTTGTTTCTGCAAACATTTATGTTCATCATGACCAGGTCTTTTACAATAGGCACATTTGACCTTTTCTTTCTTAGGCTTATCACCCTTGAAAGATGGTGTATCAATAGTTGCTTTTGAAGAAACCAACATCTGATCCTTCTTCTCCTCGCTATTCTTTTGTTTCTTGTCCTTACTATTGTTGTTACTACTTTGTCCTTGTTGTTCTTTTGTGCCTTGGTTGGCAGCCAAGGCATGTGACTTAGAGGACTTAAGAATGCCCATCTAGATTAGCTTGTCCTGTTCTCGAGTGAGATTGACAGCAAAATCATCTAAAGATGGCATGGTGAATTGAGTACCAAGTGCACCCTTAGTAGCATAGAAGGTAGAGACAAACACAGAATATTCTGAACTTAGCTTAGAGAGAATACTAAGAATCAGTTGTTCATCTTTCTTTTCAATTCCACATTGTTTTAACTGCAACCTTAGTGATTTCAATTTGGTGAAGAAATCTTGGATTGTGTTGAAATTGCCTGGACTCAAACTAATTAATTCATTTTCCAACATATGACCTCTCATTGAATCTTGTGTGCCAAATAGTGTCTCTAGCTTTTTCCATACTTCATTTGGTGTATCCAAAGACTCAATGTGAAATAGCAAGTCAGGAGAAACAGACAAACACAATGTTCCATATGCCTCATCACATTTGTTAAACCACTTAGGCTTGTCTCCATCTTTAGTAGGTTCAGTTTCAAGTCCCATAGTTATCCTATTTAATCCAGCTTTCTTTAAGTGAATTGTCATGCATGATTTCCACTCAAAGTAATTGTTTGGAGTTAGGATGGGCATATTTGTTTGATCCATGATGAAGAAATGCAGAGAAGAAATGCTAAAAAAGAAGAGAACCTAACCACAACAATGCCCCCCCCCCCCCCTTTTTACTCAATCAAAGAACCCCTCCCAAAGAAATATGATTTGGCACTTTATTTTAGTGCATTTACAACTACCACTAGAAAGAGATACTTAGTGGTCTTGATTTCAATGCATTACAAACCCTCATAAAGAGCATATGCTAAAAGTGAAATTTGGGCACAATAATCAAGGAAACAAATAGCACCACTGCGATCTACTCGAAAAATCATGCACTTTCAAAAAAAGAATCGCCTCGATACGAGGTCGTATGAGAAAGTTATGATCCTCCAAAGTTTCCAAAATGAGAACTGTGCACAGTCACGGCTGAGAATCTGTAATTTCTGAAGAATTCATGCATGAAAATCAAAAAACAACTCCACTAGTGGATAGAGCACAAAAAAATAGCCAAGTTCATAACAAGAATCATCAAAATCGGAGTCCGTATGAGCAAGAACGAGACATTTGAAAACTACATTCAAATCTGCGACTGCCAACGGAGAGGGGTATGGTTGTAGCTTTGCATGCTCGATTCTGAAAAATATACAGCTTGCATGCAAAATCTAAAAGATACCCAGATGGTTTTTCGGGGCTGCGAACAAAACTCAAAAAGCGTTTTTCTTGCTGATGTACAAAAGATGTTGCTGTAGTGTAAATCAGACGCCTTTAACAGTAAAAAATGGCTCCAAAAATCAAAAAATGACCCCAGCAACCAAAATATGACATGCAAATGCTGGATCAGCTTCTTAAGTCCATCAATGGCATGCTGGAACCTGCAAAACTAATTGAAAACTCCAAATATGCAAGTTGGTTGTCAGATTTGAGATTGAAACCCCAAAGAAAAACTGTTTTTGTCAAAACTTTTCTGATTCTCAGGATCATCCAAAGATGCAAGAGAAGAGCATACTTCGTTTTTCAAAAAATTACAATAAAGTTTATTTGCCTCCCCCGAATCTCTCAAATAAGGAAACTAAAATCTACTCTTGCACATAGAAAAGCTCTGATACCATGTTAGAATCTGATAAGATTAATAACCCAGAAAACTAGTGCAAAGAGTAAATATCTAAACTATGAATGCAAATGATACAAAATCAAAATAGCATCATAGAGTTAGTCTCCAAGAGAGTAATGCAAATGCTGGAAGCAAAATAACATTAAGAGGGTGCAAAAACAAGAGATACAAATACAAGCCAAGTAGCATGCTTATATAGGCTAGGAAGAGGGAGGAGGTGGCAACACCAACCAATAAGGAGCAACCATCTATCGGACTAAAGATAGCAAAGTATCTTCCCAAGATAGCTAATTGATGCTCACATGTAGGAAGGTGACACCTCACAACCATTCACCTAATAAGACATGCTTTATTAACCTAAGCGAGATTATTAAAAGTGTAGGAAAAACCTAGCAAAATAGGAAAAATAAAAAACTACACTAACAATTCGAAACCAAAATCAATCTAGGGATGCTTCTGCAAACACCCACGTTAGTCCATAAATACCACTTAGGATCAAATGACGATTACCATCCAATACCACTATATCAAAATCAAATGACGATTACCATTAAATACCACGTATATCAATATCAAATGATGATTCTGTCCAATACCACTATATCAATTAAGGCATCACATACCACTGTATCAATCAGGGCATCAATTACCATTGGATCATTTAGGACATCAGATACCACTGTATCATTTGGGGCATCAGATACCACTGTATCAATTAAGGCATCAATTACCATTGGATCATTTAGGGCATTAAATATCATTGTATCACTTGGGGTGTCAGATACCACTGTATCATTTGGGGCATCAAATACCACTGTATCATTTAGAACATCAAATACCCCTATATCATTCCTTTTCTTCCTATTGCTAACTATGGCAATAACATAAGATTAGAAAATTTGCTCATAATCATTATTCTTATGAAAGACTAAAATATCAATCCTATAGATATATTGCATATTCAGTTGGAAGGTCAACCAATCTAATGATTACCAATTACATTGATGAGAAAGGTTGCTTACATCAAAGGAGATAACTGAATTCAACGATATAAATTAATCCATCATAAATTCTACTTGTATAAATATCATAAAAGTAAAAATACATGTTGCCGATAAATGTTTGAATGCTCAACTTATCTTTATCAGATGCATGTCTTGATATCTTGTGGAGAGGGTAAACATTGTCGGGGGCTTAACCACCCAACCACAAACCTTAAACTTATACCCACACTTTCTTTAACTAAAAAGGCCCTCCCTACCCGGAATAGACATGGAACACCTTGTCAGCCACTGAGCATCCTGGTATCTAATCACATCACTCGACTTGACACCAGGAGAAAACAATAAACATGATCATGCATGAACTATTAAATAATTCTTTTTAAAAATGATAAACATTGTTATGTCACATCTGATTCTATTTTAGATTATTGCAGATTCCTTTCTCTCACCTCTTCACCCTTTTCCTTGGCTATAGCACCAGGTGAGTCCTAAGTATTTGGATCTCAGAGCAACCAACTCTTTCTGTTGATTCTCAACTGTTTCATGAATAATATATGTTCAAGCATATCACAATCTATGATTTGAAGAATGTGTTCTTTAAGACTTGCAGAAAATATCATTTGAATTCTAATCTCCAATGGCATAATAAATCATGATTTCATAACATGGTTACTTGGCTTTTATATGCCATAAACAACTCTAACTTAGAGAAGGTCTAACCTCTGATATTAAGCAAGATAATTTGCATCATCATATGAGTTGTAGCTTAACACTCTATAAATCAGAATGTTGTAGCAACTGGTAAGAAATTATATTGCAATGTTTGGATTTATGGTTGACCATATAACCTGGTATAATCTGAAGGAAAGAATGGAATCTTGTTGGATGCTCAACAACGCACCTCAAAAAAGATCTTGAACGCTAAATTCCAAAATGAGTATTGCTCACAATTTCAGCAGGGCATCCGTATAACCAAAAAATTGTGGAAGCAAAACAATGAAATGGTTATTAAAATGATAATTGTAAGGATCTCGAGTGCAATGATAACGTGATCGGGTAGTATGGAGAAGTCAGGTGATAAACAAGGAAGTCGGATGTTAGAACAAGGAAGTCGGGTGCTAGAAAAACCGAATGTCTTCTGCCTCTCTTGACTTCATAATATAAAGAGATAAAACGTCTCTTTGGCTTCCAAGAAGCCGTAACATAAAAGAAATGTCTTGGCTCTTGGATGCCAAATAAACATGCCAAGTGTTCAATTGGTTTCGAGTAAAGAATTGAATAAATAAGAAAAAGAATTTGAAAGGTTACAAATCAAAAGAATAATATAAACATATTTATTTACTTACACATAAACATATTTTGTTAATATGGCACATATGAAATGTTTATCCAAGGTCATACCTTTTAAATATGTATATCTAAATACATGTTTTATCTTGAAAATTTTATTTTATCTTCATGTACATGCATTTAAATGTACGTATTAAATAGATACAATCTTGTATAAAAATAATATTATGATGCCACCTTTAATTTATAAATATGTATTAAAAAGATGTGGTGAAAAAGTCAACCAAAAGTCATTTGAGGTAGCATTAATTGAGTTAATATTTTGAATGTTTATTTAATAGCTCATGCATGTCTAATGTGTGTATCCTGTTATGTAGTCACTAGTTCCTCAACCATGGTGATTCACGATTCATACCCATTTTTTCAGTGATGGTGATGCTCCTATGCCCAATTCTTTTCTGACCATGCTTCCACCCCTTCGACATGCTCCCTACAAGGAAATTCTTCGCAGTTAAATCATATTACTATAACAAGTTATTAATCATAATTAATCATAACGGCTAACCACCTTTTCAATTCCATGAATTCATGATAAATAATCAACTAGCATGTTATCTTCATATGAAATTATCACGACTAACCATCTTAACATTTCACAGGATTATAACAAATTTAACTGTCAACTAATTTCATGTGAACCTCAACAACTATATGAGCATTTTAAATTAGGCCAAAAAATTGGGATGTAACAGACCCTATCAGCATCCTCAATATCTTCATACTCAAAATATTCTTCTAATTCATTGATGCAACCGATCGATTCCTCTGAGTTCATAATTTTCGAAAATGTGGGAACATCAAACTTAGGTCTTTTTCCAATCTTGGAAATGGCCCTAAAGAGCTTTTCTTCTTCTAGGTTCGCTCTTCTAGGTTCCAAACCTCTTCTTCTTGATCAATGTGTCCTTCTCACTCTCATCTCTTATGACAAGATTCATCCTTCTATGCATCTTTTCTTGCAATGCTTACATTTTCCATTAGAGGGATCTAACCTTAGGTGTAACACCTTCGGCACCACACTCTCTTTGTAGACACATTTTCGTGCTTCTGCTAAAACCCTAGTGCAAACTGCCTCACAATCGGCGATCTATCTACATGCCTAGCCCAAACCACGGCCTTGGTGCAAACTACCTCACAATCGGCGATATGTTTAAACACTCAAGAACTCCCACTCTAATACCACTTTGTGAAGGATGCTCCACTTAATACCACAATTCACAACAAAAATAGAGAGATAACACAAATTGAGAGAACAAAATATGGGCTTCTTATTATCGCCCCCAATGCGGAATTACAAAATTACAATATGCAAACCCATATGGGCGTCTTCCTTACAATAGTCTGTAAGATGAGCTGCGACTATCAACCATTACTGATTTATACAACCAACGAGTCTCCGTTATATAGGCATTTTTCACCGCTCAAGAAGCTTCTAGACACTAAGCCCTAACCCTTGAGGCTAACCAACCTCATATTATATTATTTTATTACACTTTATTACATAGGATCGGCTCAAGATAATTTACAAATCACATTTTTGGGTGGGTCAACTTTTGAAGACCATAACTGTAAAGTTTCTGCTAAACTCTTATCTCTTAATCAAACTTTTAATCCAGTCTTATATGCTGAGAATGATCTTCTAAGTAGTATGAATATTGATGAAATTAGTGCTTATTATAATGCAGATACAATACTGAATATTTAACCTTTGATTGTGATAGAGAATCTCAGATATAAATTACAGGATATAAAATGCTTATAGGAGCAGACTGTTGTAACTGTGTGTCCTATAATCTGCATTTACAACCTACTTATATATCCTTTCTAAAGGGTACATGTCCCTCAAGGGACATAACCCTTCCTAACTTGGCACCTATAGAAGAGATATATATCATTAAATGCCAACATTAGAGATATATTACTATTAAGAGGAAGTATGGTCTATACTGTCAAACCTATAGGATTATCTTGGTTAATATTCTTAACACTCCCTCTTAACCTGATAATCCTACAAAGAGATATTATATCTAGCAACACCAATACAGATGAATAAGCAAGAATTAATACTCTATATCTATTTGTCTCTTCTTAATATGTAGGTTTATCATAGAACACATGATACAAAGTCATATTACTAAACCTGTGATATGACAAATCACTGCCACTAGTGATATTATACAGGATAAATCTGAAGAGTAATCTCTTCATTTATCCAAGTTATGATTTCATAGAAACTGGTATTTCCATATCACAAGATGATCCTAAGTTTTAAGATCTACCAGAATACAGGATAAACTCGGAGAATACTAAAATTCTTCCTTTATCCAATTTGTGACCCATGAACATAGCAATGTCAACATCACAATATGATCTTGAACTCATCTAGATCTTACATAGAACTCTATTGTTTAGCACATTATCTAAGAGATCGTCACCTCTTAAAATAATGAATACAAATGGTGGAGCCCATAATAGTCAATAGCCTTACAAAATAAAATTATTTTATTAATAATCAAGAAAGTACAAATGGATTACAACTCAACCATACCAAGTCTCCTCTTGAAGTGTTCTATCTTCACTCTAGATAGAGGTTTGGTGAGTATGTTTGATGTCTGATCTGTAGTGCAAATGTATTCCAATTTTACAGAATTCCTATCTACCATATCTCTTACATAATGGTAAGGAATTTCAATATGCTTGGACCTGTCATGGAAAACTGGATTCACTGAGAGCTTGATGGAGCTCTGATTATCACAATGAATAATCGTGGGATTCATAGCTTGCGCAAATAATCCCACAAGTAACTTCCTCAGCCATACTGCTTCTCGGAAGGCCATCGTTGCTACAATGTATTTGGCTTCTGTGGAACTCTGTGCTACTAAAGACAGCTTTCTACATATCCAAGATATCATTGTTGATCCCAAACTAAAACAGCATCCTGAAGTACTATTCCTGTCTTTAACACTTCCACCCCAATCTGAATCAATGAATCCATGTAAGTCTAAAGCAACTTTCTCATATTCGAATCCGAGATTAAGAGTGCCTTGTAAGTTTTTCATAATGTGTTTAATTGCGACTAGGTGAATCTCCTTCGGTTCACACATAAACTGACTTAAGGCATTAACTGCATAGAAAATATCAAGTCTTGTATTTACTAAGTACATAAGAGATCCAATCATCTGTCTATAGACAGTAGAATTTATGGATGGTGATTCTGCAGCTGCTTCCTTAAGTTTATGTAGATTAGTCTCCATTGGAGAAGACATAAGTTTGCAATTCCACATTCCAAATTTCTTTAAAATATCTGATGTATACTTCCCTTGATTTAGTATGATACTATCAGAATTCTATTGTACTTCCAATCCTAGGAAGTAATGAAGGAGTCCCAAATCTTTCATCTCAAATTCTCTAGTTAGATCTTTCTTGCACTGATCTATGAGATGATCATCACCTGTTATTAGTAGATCATCAACATACAGTATCAGAATTACCATATCATCTTTATCTCTTTTATAATATAAATTTGGATCAGCTTCATTTCTGGAGAATCCTAAGCTGGTGAGATACCTATCAACTCTTTCGTACCAAGCCGTGGGAGCCTATTTAAGCCATAGAGAGCTTTTTTGAGCCTGCAAACAAAAGCGTTAGGATCATGAGTTTCAAATCCTTCAGGTTGCTCTAGATATACTTCTTCTGAAATCTTTCCATTTAGGAATGTTGTTTTCACATCCATCTAATGTACCTTCCATCCCTTTGATGTGGCAAATGGTAAGACTGTTCATGCGAAGGTATATTTGGCAACAGGAGTAAAGGTTTCTTCATAATCAATCCCTTCTTTCTGGAAAAATCCTCTGGCTACAAATCTAGTTTTATACTTCTCAATACTACGGTCAACAGCATGCTTTATTTTAAATATCCACTTGGAAGAAGCAACAAATTTTCCTTTAGGTCTTGGAACAATTTTTCGAACATCATATTTCACGATAGATTGGTATTCTTTTGTCATAGCTTCTTTCCAAGCTATATGTTTAATAGGATCAGAGGGATTGGTTGGCTCTGTTTTGGATAAATCACTTATGTTAGCTGTATAACCAGAGAATCATTTAGGTCTTTTCCTTTCTCTGACTGTTCCGGAAGGTGCAGCAAAGTCTTGAGCTGCTTCAACTATTTTAATGATCAAAGTGGTCTTTTCTTTGAATTTTCTTCAAGGTTCATATTTTGAATTTCATTTTCGATTTCTTCTAAGTTCTCCCTCTGGGACCCAGATTCACTATTTCTTTCAGAATTAGATAAAAGAGAACATTCATCAGAACTTATGGCTCTTTTGAATGCAAAATCTTCTTCTAAGATTATATCTCTGCTAAGTTTAATAGTTTTCCGTCCAGGTATGAAAATCCTATATGCTTTAGAAATTTCACTATACCCTACAAAAATACCTTTCCTCCCAGAGGGTTCTAACTTGGTTCTCTTTTCTTTTGGAACATGGATATATACAGGACATCCAAAAATTCTAAGATGACTTATATTGGGTTTTACTTCAGTAAATACTTCTTCAGGTGTTTTATCCTTAAGATAGGAGTGAGGACTTCTATTTTGAATATATATATATATAGTAGTACAAGAGGCTTCTGGCCAAAGATAATATTCTAAGTTTTGGTCAAAAATCATAGCCCTAGCAGCTTCTATAATTGTCCTATTCTTTCTTTTTGCTACCACGTTTTGCTCTGGGTTATAAGGAACAGTGTACTCCCTCTTAATCCCTAATTCTTTACAAAACCTTTTAAACAAGTCTAAGGTATATTCTCCTCCGTTATCAGTTCTAAGGGCTTTAATTTTATGTCCTGAAAAATTTTCAGTTAATGCTTTGAATTCTTTAAATCTTTGTAGGATTTCTTCTGATTCCTTGCATTTTAAAAAGTAAATCTATGATTTCCTAGAAAAGTCATCTATGAACAAGATATAATACCAGAATACTCCAAAAGAAGGAACAAACATAGGTCCACATAAATTTGAATGAATTAATTCTAGTACATTATTTGTTTTCCTAGTACTATCATGAAAGGGACTTTTGGTGCTTTTACCCAGAGCACACCCTTTGCAAATACTAGGGTGGTCTTTATTTAATTTGGGTAATCCAGTAACCATCTTTTCCATAGTTGATAAAGTTTTGAAATTTAGATGCCCTAATCTTCTATGCCACATTTCATTTGAATCTTCAGCTTCGTGGACTAGGGCTTGAATGGATCGACTAGATTCTTTATTCAATTCATACAAATATCTCTTTCTTTGACCAATTAACTTTGCTTTCTTGATGGAAGAGTTCTTAGCCCATGTTAATACTTTGCCATCCACGAATGCAACATTGTGTCCATCATCTTCAAGTGTTGTAATTGAGATTAGGTTTCTTTTAATCCCTGGTACATAGAGTACCCCTTTAAGAAGAAGAGTATTTCTTGATTTTAGTTTCAGAGTACAATTTCCAATTCATTCAACGAAGTGTGTTGAGTTATCACCAATGGTAACTTCACTGTTAACCTTCTCTAATAAAGAATCTAGAGTTTCTTTGTATCTCGTTATATGTCTAGAAGATCCATTATCAATTACCCATGCTTTATTTGAAATTTCATTTGATAGAGAGGAATACAAAACACGGTTCTCGGGATCATAAGTATCTTCTTCTCTAGTGACATTTGTACAATTTGCTTGTTGTTTGGAATTTTCAAGACAATTAGATCTATAGTGTCCAAATTTTTCACATTTGAAACACTTTATTTTAGATAGATCTTTCTTGGGCTTTCCATTCTTTTTTGATTTCCCTTTTTCTTCTTAAAATGCTTCTTCTTGCCTATATAGGAGTTTGTATTAAGAATGTGAAGTTCTTCGTCTTCTACTTTTGGTTTCCCTCCTTTCTTTAGTTTTCTGGATTCCTCTTGAAGACAATCATTCTTGAGTCTGTTAAAGTCCGGGAGTTGATCTCTGGCACTTATTCCTTGTGCGAATGTCTCCCATGAATCTGGCAATCCATCTATAACCATAAGTGTTAATTCTATGTCACTAATGATGGTTCCTATGCTTGATAGTTCATCTCTAATGCCGGCAACTCTTAAGAAGTAAGAACTTATCGATTCTCCTTTCTTTATTTGAATGTGATTCAGTTGCCTTTTTACTGCAGGAATCCTGGTTGTATTGTTTATTTCATAGGCATTTCGTAATGCATTCATCATATCAAAGGCAGTTTGATGTTTTGTAAGCATAGGTACAATATCATTTTTAACTCCATCCAAGATGATTTGAATAGCTTTTCTATTTCCTCTGCTCCAAATAGATTTGTGAGGTTCAACTGGGGGTTGTTTGGAATCTTTGGATGCTCCATCAATGAATTGTTTTACATTGTTCTCTTCAAGAATCATTATGATTCTGAACTTCCAGGCTTCAAAGTGCTCATTCCCATCAAACCTGTCCTCGGGTCTGATTGTGTAAGCCATGGAAGATAAAGGATTGTTGCTTGATGTGTACAAAGTCTGATTACTAAAATTTAGCAAAGCCTAGGTTCGATTACCAAAGCTCTGATACCATGCAAAGTTTCTGCTAAATCCTTATCTCTTAATCAGACTTTTAATCCAATCTTATATGCTGAGAATGATCTTCTAATTAGTATGAATATTGATGAAATTAGTGCTTATTATAATGCAGATACAATACTGGATATTTAACCTTTTATTGTGATAGAGAATCTCAGATATAAATTGCAAGATATAAAATGCTTATAGGAGCAGACTGTTGTAATTGTGTATCCTATAATATGCATTTACAACCTACATATATATCCTTTCTAAAGGGTATGTCCCTCAAGGGACATAACCCTTCCTAACTTGGAACCTATAGGAGAGATATATATATCATTAAATGCCAACATTAGAGATATATTACTATTAAGAGAAAGTACGATTTGTACTGTCAGACCTGTAGGTTTATCTTGGTTAATATTCTTAACAATAACTAGCAAATCGTTGACCTGTTAGGCTATCATTACCCCATTATGGAATCCTCGGCTAAATTTCTACAGCTGGTAATTGTGCAAGCATACATTAGCCAAAGTTTGACCTCATTTCGGAGCCATTTAGGCCTTCATCGCTGAACCTAAAGTTTGGATAGCCAAAATTCATACCAAAAATCTTCAATAACTACATTAATATATATGATATGACAATGAAATTCATCTGGCAGGATGATATGTCTAAGATGAACCTCTATATATGAGATTAGAACAATCTAAGCACATAATACCAACTTACTAAACTTAGCAAGCTCCCACAAATAGAAACTCTTCACAGAAATAGCCCTTGTTGAAAACACAAAATTGTAAAACTAGAAATAGAAATATTTTTGGGTGATGCAAGATTGCCCTTACACCCAGGATGCTCTTGCATAATATATAATGAGTTAGTAAATGAGTAAACAAACCAAACAAGCTAATCTAGATATACATAGATACAATAAGTAAAAAAATTGCATCCTCAGGTGGAATGCCGATGTAGTCAGAGACTCTGAACTCTGAAGGAAACTACAAAAAGAAAATTGTCTTTGTAAAGCCAACTTTTCATTTTTGCAAGTCCAAAGCCAACTTTGATCCCTATCATCAAATTGGTATGGTAAATGGAAAGAGTACAAGCACAAGTAATAACTTAAGACTTTTGGGCCAATCCAATTGAGATGAATATGAGATGAGGAGAATGTAATAAACAATATTTGTAAACTTAATTAGGAATTTAGGACATATGAACTTTACCCTAAACCTAACCAACTATAAGATGATGGAGATTGTACCCATCCATACTACGAAGAAGAGAAAGACAAAAATCTTCCTCCAATAAAATGGTCTAGTTCTAAAACTTACAAATTTGACAACACTAATGAAGCTAGTTACCAAGTATACCAATTGGTGGGTAGATCAGAAAATTCACAAACTAATGAAAAATAATATTGCCTTATTATTTAATGGGAAACATGGAAGCACGTTCTTCAATGATCATGAAGCAACCCACAGTGCTAAGAAACTTGAAGGCTGGAAGTATAAAAGAAAAGATACAACAAAAACTTCACTAAGATCAAGAAGAAAAAGGTTGCAAACGAGAAAATGAAATCAAGTTAGGCTCATTCTTCGGTTTGCACTTCATCCATAAAGGAGATTGTTTTCATGAATCAAAACAGAATAGAAATTGCTGAAAACGAACCACATGTGGAGATGGATTTCCTCCTCCAAATCAAGAACAGAATGCAGAATCTATTGACTAGGAAATCCAGGAAGAGAAAATAGGAATTTATCAGGAGAAGTTTGCAACTTCTCAACACTATTGCCAGTTTCTAAGCAAGAAGTTTCAAACTTCTCGGCTCTGTTTTCTCGTACCAAATCTATGCATCTTCTTGCAAGCTATAACTTCTCACAAGAAGTCAGTTTACCGTCAATTTATCTACGTGACTTTGATCTATTTGTGAAACAATTGCCTCTTGTTCATCTATAGAGACTTGGGCAAGTTGTGCAATCGTGGCATCTAAATCAGAACACTCATGAACTAGACACTAAATTCTTAGTCACACCCTCATTGCAGTCCTTTTTCTTATGTGACAATAGGTGAGGGTTGTGTATGAAGACTGAATCTTCTGCTATTTTGGCACACAAGCGATTGTGCTTAATCGGGTAGATGGAGTATGTACTCCAATTCTGCTTAGCTAAAGAAGAATTTGCAACCTATTCAGTTAGTAGACAACATTAACATTTAGTATTTATTTTCAATATGATAGCATCATGATTAAATGAAAATTCAAATTAAAGAACAATTAGAAAAACAATAAAGATACATACTAAGAAGAGAAGTTTAATTGCAAGAGACTGCAAGAAAACGAAGCATTGACCATGTGCATACCACCATTCACCAGCATCCATCATAAAATGAGCATGACAAGCAGTAATGTCATGATATCTAGTAAATGTGAATCGAGCAAACTCAGTGAGGATAATGTTTTGTTCATCATCATGATACATCTTTGAAAACACAGCATTGTAACCAGCAACACCTCTACATCTTTATATGGTGCCAACCTATTTTGTTGTGAAACCATCCCTTGGCTATAAAACCTTGGCGACAAAGAAAACACCAAGAGCGTTCAATAATAATCTTTTCCACTTCTTTGAAAAAAGTATTTGTATGTTCTTTGCCCACTATTATAGTTTTTATGTGCTCCACCATGCTATCCATGCCAACATAAATTTCACGCACACATGGGTGATCAGTATCTACAAATCTAATCATGCTCATGATGGGCCTAGTGAATTCCAAAACATATACCACATATTCCCATCATTCATCATCAAGGATCAATACTTTTATTTTTTGGGTTTTTTGTGTTTGATTGCCTCCATGCAACCCACAAAGTGTTGATAACCATAGCACTCAAGACCTGTCCCACCTTCACAACTTGTCTTAAGACGGTTATGTGCAATGTGAATCGTGTTTCGGCAACCTATGATAGCATAAAAGTTAAAACATACATGTCATATCAAGTTCATCTATAAGATTTTAAAAATAAAAATTAAATATAAAAACAAAATTAAATTACTTTTAACAACTACAAAGAAGAGAAGGTCCTAAATATGGCTTGTGCCATATGATGATTAGTCACAACCATTTGTATCGCCTTGTCCTCCCTATAAATTTTGTTTGACCCATTCAATTGAAGTGTCAATATTTTGCATGATTAAATTGAGTGAGTGGATTGTAAATGGTGTCCACAAAATGTGATTATGTGGCCTCCATTATAACCCCAACTGATCTACAATTTTTAGCATTGTTTGTTAGGACTTGAACAACATTTGCAGCCCCAAAGATCTAAATTGATTCCATGAGGGTATTCGCAATGAAACTTGCATCTTTCACTTGCCCCTCACAATCCACTGCATTCAAGAACATCACCCCTTTAGGTAACACTGTTATAGCATTGATCAAAGGCCTATTCTTGCAATCTTTTCATCCCTCAGAAATGATAGCTGCACATGTTTCCATGTAATGTCCCTTTTTTTCGTGAACATCAACTTTCAGAGGATTAGCCTATTTCTTGACCCTCATAGGCTGATGGAGTTGTTTAGAGGGGCTAGTTGGTAGAGCCAGAAGCCAATTCCCACTCCTGGTTTGGGATGTTCAGGACTACTCTTCATTTGAGTCAGATTGGCACACTTAATATTTATAGTAAGCGTCAATTTTAGTAAAGTTAAATCTTTAGCAAGGAACCGAAACAACTTGGTGGCAATGATAAGATTCGGTATCATTGTCTAGGCTATTTAAAGACTTACTATTGATAATTAGTCATTGTTGAGGGATTGCTATATCTAAGCTAGGTTCTTGGATGCATTGTGATTGACTCCGTCAATTGGCTCAAATTGAGGAACTTACTATTTACAGTAAGCAATCTATCTAGCATTTCTATATTTGGTAGGGCACCTGAACTGGCCTCAATTGCACTGAGGGCCCTTTAGCTTCTTTATTGATTTGGTGTTCAAGGATCTGCTAATTATAAAAGGTCAAGGGTTGATAGAGACCTTACAATTTTTACTAAGGCAATTGGCTAAACAATGGATACAATAGTTAATTCTCAAGCTCAATTAGAATTGTAAAGTAATGATGAATGATGGAGTTATAACATTATAATTATTATTAGAGTTATACTTTAATAATAATTAATTATTAAGTGCATATCATTGATAACTTAGGTGGACTTTATTTAAAAGGCAGTTTTACATGTTTTAAAAGTATACTTAGTATTTTAAGGTGTGCATCAAAAGGAGGGTAATATAATTAAATGTTATATTTCGATTGTAACAAAAGCAAATTTTTTTTTTTAAAGCTAAGTTATGATTTAAGTATTTGAGGTGTGAGTATGAACCTACTAGGTCAATCTTCAATTGAGAATTATGAAAGGCTTCATTGGTGAAAATTAATTCATTCATGACTTTGTATTTGCTTCGTTGTGTAAAGAGAAATTTGGAACAAGGGTTTCAGTGTTTCAGATTTAGATAATTGCGAATTCTTCAAAGTTTTACAAGCATCTGAGATGTTGAAAGGCACACTAATATTTGCTAATTGGGTAACTCATTTCAGAATTATCAATTGTGCTTAATTGTAAGAGAATTTAATTAGATTGCAATCATACAAGGGTTTGAAATTCAAGTGTATAAATCAGATTATTTCAAGAGGTTGGAGACTCATCAATTAATATCAATTGCAGCCATTAGAAGCCAACATGTGCAGTATAAAAGGCAGACATAGGGTTAAAAGAATGTCATGCGAGTCACTAGAAGGCGACATTAGTATTCTAGAGGACATGTTTGAGAGTTTTTGAATGTCTTTGGCTCATTTCTACATTGGAGTTTGTGGTTATTAATTTTCAGAAAGAACTGCAATCAAATTAAGACAATACCATAAGTTGTGATCCATTACCAGGTTTTCTGTATTATGTGTTTAGAAGTTTAAAATTTCAATATTTGCAAATAATTTTATTGTAAGTTGTTTGTAATCCAAATAAGGAATTGTAAGGCTGCATAACAATTGTATGTTGAAATGCCTTTTCTGTAGCTATTCATTTTCAGTTTATATAAAATAAATAATATACATGCAAGTGTTTGTGAAAATGTCCATTGGCTGTAGATGCACATTTTACATGTAAAAATCATATCTATGCATTCAAAAACATTGAAAAATTTGCATTTGCAATTTAGTTCTTTGTTTGGATACCTTAATAATCATTTGCAAGAATTTAAACTTAATTTGAGACCATTCCAAGCCAGAAAAACCAATTTGAAAATAAAAGCCAGCAAGATAGAGGTTGCATGCAAAGAGTTTGACAAAATGTCTAACATCTCAAAAGTAAAGCAATTTGGTGTTTGTCAGAGTTAGAACTAGTAGGGGTTCTTATAGTGAAATCAGAGCAGTTGCCTACCATCCAGTAGGATTGGAAACTAGAACTTAAATTTATCACACATTTGATATTAGAGCAACCGGCACAATTAATTGTTTCAGTATTGGTTTCAAAGATGATGGTATGGTTTCTTATAGAGAGTACCTTGCGCTTCCACAAAATATTAGAAATGATCTTTCCTGTGACTGCTATATGAAGTAGTAGATGGATTGTAAGAAGCCAAAAAGAAAAGGAAAGAAATATAAGTAGTCTTGAATAATATTGAGCATGAGTTAGATTAGCTCCTATCTTGCATTAGATTGAAGATTGGATGCAAAGGTCAACCCATAATAATTCTGATTTTTATGACAGCAATCGTCCACTTGAGCATGAAGAAAAATTGAAAGCTATGGCAAGTCCAAAAGGAGTTATGGGCGTGACTTTGGGTATTAGAACTCGTGAATGAGCATTGCATGAAATTTTTTTCCCAGAACAGTTCTGATTTTCATGACCGCAGTAAGGAAACTTTACACGTGCAGGATGGTATCAATGAGTTATCACATGAATGTACTCAAGAATTGGGTACTAATGATGCATTGTCTTTGGGGATTCACATCTTGATGAGTCTGATTTTTCAAATCGTACCTTAGAAAATAAGTTGGAGGGTTCATTTAGTGGCATTGAATCTAAGGATCGTGAGTTGGATGAACTTGTAGTTGCATTGGGAGGAGAACTGTGTGAACATACTACTATATCAGCAGCTTCTACTTTACCATTTGAGCCCTCTTTTGGGGTACATAGCAGCAGTACCCGGTTGATGATGTGTGCATTGATAATGACACACATGATGTTGATCATGAGGTGAGCATCGTGGATACAACTTCAAATCACAAAGCAAACTTTGACTTAGAGAGCTTGCATGGGAACCATGAATTTAAGAGACATCATTTGGTTGGGCAACTAAAGGTTGATGATAGAATGATTGCCACAGCCATAGAGCCCTTTGATGTTTCTCGACAAATGCTGGCTACCTATGGTTGGAGTACTCCTGTGACAGATGAGCACTATTTTCCCTTACAAAGTTTCAAACACTTCGAAAAGCTAGCAGAATAATGAAACATAACTATTTACAGTTATTGGCTGACAGAGACTATCTTCTTGAATGCGATTGACATTTTTTGTGATGCGTTGAGGAGAAAGAGGGAGGTAGATGAGCTCACCCATGAACTGGGATGACTATGGATTCATTGGAGAGAGCAAAGTTGGCCCTTCATGAGTCTAAGACATGGATTGAGGAATTGTCCGTGGAGTTGAGGTTGGCACAGTCTTCACCAGCTTCAGATACAATTTAGTTTCCTACGAGGGCAGTTGGTGATGGTCTTAAATCCACAGGTTATTGTTGTGACTAGGTTGAGGATGTCACTACACTTATCACAATTATAGGTGCAGATGATACAATTGAGATGAGTGCATCTATAGAGGGCATCAGAGAGGAGAACATGTTGCACCAAGTTCTCCTATGGTTAGATCCACTATAGGTGTGGTTGGGGATGAGTCAAATGAAAAAGGTTATATTCAGTATTCTGACAGTTAGTGCTCGAGCAGGGTGGGAAATTTTTATCATGACTACATAGGGAGTACTCATCACTACTTTTCTTATCCACACACAAAGAATTTGATGATGCATTAGTGTAGATTGGCTCCAAGGTTGTACCATCCTTTGGGGAATGAGTATTTGTCATCTGCAATAGTTGGGATCAATTGTTGGGAGTTGGATTACTTGTAGAGTCAACACATCGATATAAATGGATGTGAGTACAGTTAGCCTTGGGAGCCGAGTGCAGATAAGGTTAGATTTGCAGTTTGGTTGGGTCTAATTGATTGGCTTCACCACTTTGGAAATAGTGAAGTTGAGTTCAAAGTAGAGCAGCAGAAGTCAGAGGATGTTCTTCTTCTCAGGTTTTTGTTTAGTGTTTGGGATCCTTCTAGTGCATCGAGATTTTAGATAGGGCTTGCAGAGGATTTTTGGAATGTGTGCATAGTGTTGAGTACATATGGTTTTACTTAAGACTCTCATGTGCATGAGCTCTTTTAGATGCACAATTAAGTTATGCATGTGTTAGACAATGCAAAATGACATCTCATCTTGCACAGTTTTAGGAAGCAAGCTTTATCATCCTTTTGAGTTGCTTCCCTATGAGAGGTTCACTCTTGCGACATCTACTATGGGATTCATTTCAGTTTGGCAGGTTTTGTCGATTAGATTAGTGATGATGCTAAAGGAACTAGTTGGCGATCACAGGGACATTACACAATTCTACTCTTGGGATCTGGGTAGATTGGGGTGTTTTTGTTTCTAAGATGGCTTGGGTACAAGCAATTTCAAAAAGGGCAAACTGTAATGTCCCCTTTTTCATGAAAGTCAACTTTCTGAGGATTAGCCTATTTCTTGACCCTCATAGCCTAATGGAGTTGTTCAGAGGGTCTAGTTGGCAGAATCAGAGGCATTCCCACTCCATTGGTCTAGAATGTTCAAGATTGCTCTTCATTTGAGTCATATTGGCACAAGTACTATTTATAGCAAGTGCCTATTTTTGGAAGGCTAGGGTTTCTATCTTTAGCAAGGCACTTGAACAACTTGGTGGCAATGATCAAATTCAATATCGTTGTCTAGAGCAATTATTTATAGACTTACTATTTATAATAAATCATTGTTGAGGGATTGCTATATTTGATAGGGGCACCCAGGCACTTGGTATGCACAGTGATTGACTCATTCATCAATTGGCTTATAATTATAATTATTATTCTTTAAAGTAATACTTTAATAATAATTAATAATTGAGTGCATATCATTGATAAGTTAAGTGGACTTCATTTAAAAAGAGAGTTCTAAATGTTTTAAAAGTGTACTTTATAATTATTGATAAAGTGATAAGTAGGAGATATTTTCCACAGCAAGTCAAATTGTGATATTTCTATCAGGATTTAACTGTGTAATTTTTGAGTCAAACTCATTGACCCATGTTTCATGAGTAGTAATTCACATGAGTCCATCTCTCATGAGAATAATGTCATGTCCCATTTTTGGAGGCAATTTGATTTAATTAATTTAATTAATTAAGTTGTCCAAAATAATGAATATTTTATGAGGATGACTAATTAATTATTTTAATTAAATAAATAAGTGATATTAAGTTAATTATTTATAAAGTTATCAAATAAATAAATATTAAAAGGTAACTTTATATTTAATTAATTTAATAAAGTGACTTGAATTATAAAATATTTTTTATAAAGTCACTAATAGATAAAATAAAATAATGTTCTAGAAGTTTCTGGAGAAAGTAGAGAAAAAGAATAAATAGGCACCCCGGGCTTCATTCTAATCATCCAGTTGTTTATTTCTCTCTTAACATCAAATTGTGATTCAGTCACATAGTCTATTCTGGAGCCAAGTGGTTTTAGATAGTCAATTGATCTTTGGGAACGAAAACTCCCTTGGATTAGCATAACTGAGGAAGTGAAATATTTTCTGAAGGGTTGCACATTTGGAGGTGATACTTCAGTCACTTCAGCTAGGGCATCATTGGGCCTAAGGCCATTTTCAGCATTTCAGCATTTCAGGAGGCAATTTTAGCAGGGCCGAAATTATTGGAGGTCATTTCTAGCAGGTTTGAAATTATAGAAAGCCATTTTAAAGCAGGCCGAAAAAGCAATCCGATAAAAGCAGGCCGAAAAAGCAAAACCAAAAAAGCAGGCCGAAAAAGCAGTCCGGAAAAGAAGCTCCGAAAAAAAAGCAGTTTGAAAAAGCAGTTCCAAAAAGTGGATCTGAAAAAAGCAGTTCGAAAAAGAAAAACGAAAAAAGCAAATACGGAAAAAGCAAGTGGAAAAAGCAGATCGGAAAAAAGCAAAGCAAAAGGGGCAGCATTGAAGTAATTTATTGCAGCCATCTACAATCAGGGGCGACAGCTAGAGAGGCACGACTTGGGCACTTGAGGAGGTTATTTCCTGTTCAGTGGTATTGCAATACATCTATTCTCTAAAGTGACTTCACATGCCAGGTCTGATGTGTATTTTCATAGTTGCCTTTCACTATAGAGTGTTGTTGTAACTGTCATTTCATATCAGACCTATCATTCATTAATAGATACATCATTCATTTTTACATTTCTCACAATGGTATCAGCAATCCATGGCTTTAGTTGTATTTAATCATGCATGTGAATAGCGTACTGTTGTAGGGGAGTATTGAAGTTAGATATTTAGTATTGCATTAGTTTTCATTGGCAGCTGTAAGTGCATATTACTTTACCGGCAATCATCATATTTTGATATCTTTGTAAATGCCAAGAGTCTTGGCTAACTTAGTGTGAATATTGTATTGGATACTCATTCTCAATCAAGGAGATACAATTGCTAGTCATTAATAGATGTCTTTGAGCATTAATATATCATTTTTTTATCAGCCAGTGAGCTTGCATACCAACTGTTTGTTAAAATACCAGTTGGCTGTAGGTGATCATTTTCATGATTAGAACTCATATATGCATTCACTATTGCCAAAATTAGTTGCATATTTATGTTAGGTCATCGTTTAGACAATTTGGAGTCTTTTGTAAGCATTCTCTTTGAGGCAAATCCAAACAAGAATCACTGCAGCAATCTGAAAAGTTATATCAGTCAGATGACCCTTGCTTGCAAAGTGTTTGACGAAATGTCAAACAACTGAAGTATAAAGATTTTTGGTGTTTGAAGAAGTTATAACCTATTGGGGTTATTACAGTGGTATCAGAGCTATTGACCTGCCATTCTGTTGGGTAGATTGGACATTGAATCAGTTAGTTAATCATGTTTACTTCAAGTACCCAGAAGCAGTGGGACAAGGATATGAAGAAGCTTAAACAAAATTTGAAAAGGTTGGATGAAAGTCAGAAAAGGATGAATGAATTGATGGTTTCCATGTTTAAGAGGACTACATCACAGAACAAAGACAAAGAGGAACAAGAGGTCTCTACAAGTGAGGTATCTAGAAACCTCTACAAGGAGTTTGCAGCAGTTGGTGACCAGCATATAGCCGAATCTAGGGAGGACAAAAATCAGACTAGCTTGGAGGAAGATGTTGGGCACACAATACTTCAGAAGGTAGTGGGAATGGATATTACGCAGATTGATAGTAACAGTTAACTTGATACTCAAGTTGAGACAATTGTATACAGGTCGTCAGAGGGTGATGTCACAGGTACTCGGGATGGTTTAGTTCCAACAGGCAGTGACTACAACGTAGTGGGTTCAGATGATGATTATGAGGATGTTGTTGTGCATGATGGTGAGATACTTGGTAGAGATGAACAGACATTGAGCATTCATGACTTTGCTGAGAGAGAGTACCAGGCACAGATAGATGCTTCGTCACATGAGGTTGAGGCTGGTAGTACTTCACATGATTTGTCCAACCAGCTAAAGGTGAGCGAAGACAGTATTATGACTTCATTATCTCATCATGACAGGATGCAGGATATGATAGAGGATCACATTCGGATGATTCAGTTACAGGGTAGACATAAGCGAGTTCAAGCGAAGTCTTATTGTGTTGACTTACAGGTGAGTAGGGAAGGAATGGGAACGATGAAGTTGAGTTATTTACATCTTCTATCAGATCGTGACCATCTTCTTAGACTTGTCAGAGACTATTCAAATGCCTTGAGGAGGAAGGAGGAGGAAGTTGACAGGCTTTTTTGCGAGCTTGAGGACACTCAAGCTTCTTTGGTAAATACTCCATTGGCATTACAGGATTGGGAGAGACATGGGAATAAGCATGGCATGAAGTTGAGTTTAGTTTCATCTTGCACTCCTGATACTCAGCTTTCTGTGGTAGGCGGATCATATGTGGTTGTTGATAATGTTGCGAGTTCATCTTGCATTCACATCAAAGATACAGGGACAATGTCAGACAGGTATGTGGAGTTAGTTGGCATTGGTCATATTACTCAGCGAAGGAGTTTTCTTGAGTTACCAGTTGATTCTAGTTTACGGATATGGACTCGAGATTGTTATATTGGCGTTTGGAATTTAGTTGATTGGAGATCATTAACACTTTTTGGTAGAAGTGATTGTTTGGGTGCTATCATGGATTTGATTAGCAGATTGCACGGTGTTGTCTTTTCTTGCGCCAGCAGCTTGTTCGATGTTGGTATTAGTTTTTATACACCGGTGTTGGGCTTTGTTCATATATCCAGTCGACCATTCTTGCTAAAATGTGTTGATGATCTTTCATATTTGGCAGTGTGTACAGATGAGTCCAAGGATCATATTGGCATTGATGACATCCAAGAGAATGCAGTGGGCAGTTTTGAAGACTTAGGTTCCTTGGTAGTTTCTTTTGGTACAGAGGAATTGGATAGCGGTGCTACAGTTTTTGATACTTCGTATGTTGATATGAGCATTGGAGTTGATTCGCAAGATATGGACGGTAATACTCTGGAGACTAGTAACTTTGAGGATACTCCTTTAGACAGTGCGTCAGAGGAGGTTCGTAGGAGACAGTCTAGCCAGTGCCATCATGTGTCTACTCAATTGAGAGTTAGTAAGCGAGACATTGCTATCGTTTGCCAACATTTCGATGCTGCTCGTCAGTTGTTAGCAGTTTATGGATGGGGTTCTCCTACTAGTGATGAGCAGGGAGGCAGTTATCTTTCCTTGACAGAGTTCCACTCTTTATGGGAGGCTATCCGGATTCTGAGATAGAATTATATGTAGTTGGTAGCCGACAGAGATTATCTTATGGAGTGGGGGAGTACAGCATACGATGCATTATTGGCCAAGGAAGATAAGGTGAGTGAGCTTACTCAACAGCTCGAGGTGACTTTTGAGATTCTTGAGAGTACAGAGTTGGCTTTCGAGGAGTCACAATTTCATTTGGCTAAGGTGACCATGGAGTTAGAGCGACTACAGTCTTTACCAGATTCTGTACAGTCACAAGCTATGGTGTCTGGTGATCCGAGGATGTCCATGGTCAAGATTGTCAAAGATAGTGGAGATGGGGATGCATCCATCCTTGATACTAACATTGGCATATCGGGTTCGTTCCCACTAGAGTCAGGTTTAGTTGAGTTGGGTGCTGCAGCAGATTGTTGTGGTATGCCTGACATGGTGGTGGCCTCTAGTACTAATTGCACGGAGACTAGAGATGTTGTATCAAAGATCATGTGTGATATCGGTGAGCCGGCAGTTGGCATGGTTCCTGTTAGTAATACTACTCCCTTAGCGATGTCTTCGAAGGTAGTAGTCAGTTCCACCTTGGTTAGTGATCGATTGCAATTAGTTACATCTGGATTGCAGTCTGAGCCACTGACTGAGATTGGCGCATTCTATCGGCATTACACTATGAGGTATGCTCATCAATTTACCTTTGATGACCATGTTGATGAAATGATGATACAGGAAACCACTTTGGTTCCTAGTGCTCGTCATCAGTTATGGGACGGTTTGACGCCTCAGGATGAGATTTGTGATGGGCATGACATGGCGATAGATTCTGTGGTTGACAACTTGATAATACATGACTTAGAGCAGGAGTTTGGGAGTGATGCTTCAGCGGTTGTTGTTATTGATTCTACTCCTTTGGCTATGACATCTCCTGACTTAGCTGGTGATCAGTCACAGTGGTTGTATCACTTGTTCATGGTGAGTTGTTGACTGAGGTTGGTTCTTTTTATCAACATTATACTGCAGGGTATGTACATCAGTTAGCATTTGATCCTTGTGTTGAGGAGTTGATGGCAGACAAATTTGGTTTTGGTTCCATTTCTTGCTGTTTATCTTGTGATGTCTTTTCACCATCAGCAGTGCATGGCAGTTATGGTTATGAGACAGTGGCCGGTGATCTGCAGAGTTGTGTTGACTGCAGGAGTTGTACAGTGTGTGGATTCTCCATACTTGGTACAGTTTCATTTGGGAGCGTTCACCATTGTTGCAGAATTGGATTGTACATTCCGTATAGGCCAGTGGGATGCGTTGATGGTATTTACTATGTTGGCAGTTGTGATTTTGGAGTTTGGTTGAGCTGTAATTGTCAGTTTGATTATGGATTCCTCTTGGTTATATTGCAGAGAATATTACAGGAGCCTGTGTTAATTGACAGTAGTATAGTTCATGACTACATTTGGGATCCAGGCGGATTGATTGGTTTATTGTTCAGCGATTGCTTGGGGACAAGCAATTTCAGGAAGGGCGGACTGTCATGTCCTCATTTTGGAGGCAATTTGATTTAATTAATTTAATTAATTAAGTTGTCCAAAATAATGAATATTTTATGAGGATGACTAATTAATTATTTTAATTAAATAAATAAGTGATATTAAGTTAATTATTTATAAAGTTATCAAATAAATAAATATTAAAAGGTAACTTTATATTTAATTAATTTAATAAAGTGACTTGAATTATAAAATATTTTTTATAAAGTCACTAATAGATAAAATAAAATAATGTTCTAGAAGTTTCTGGAGAAAGTGGAGAAAAAGAATAAATAAGCACCCCGGGCTTCATTCTAATCATCCAGTTGTTTATTTCTCTCTTAACATCAAATTGTGATTCAGTCACATAGTCTATTCTGGAGCCAAGTGGTTTCAAAGAGTCAATTGATCTTTGGGAACGAAAACTCCCTTGGACTAGCATAACTGAGGAAGTGAAATATCTTCTGAAGGGTTGCACATTTGGAGGTGATACTTCAGTCACTTCAGCTAGGGCATCATTGGGCCTAAGGCCATTTTTAGCATTTCAGCATTTTAGGAGGCAATTTTAGCAAGGCCGAAATTATTGAAGGTCATTTCTAGCAGGTCTGAAATTATAGGAAGCCATTTTAAAGCAGGCCGAAAAAGAAGTCCGAAAAAAGCAGGCCGAAAAAGCAGAACCGAAAAAGCAGGCTGAAAAAGCAATCCGAAAAAGAAGCTCCGAAAAAAGCAATCCGATAAAAAAGCAGTTCGAAAAAGCGGGTCCGAAAAACAGTTCAAAAAAGCGGATCTGAAAAAAGCAGTTCGAAAAAGAAAAACGAAAAACGAAAATCCGAAAAAGCAAGTGGAAAGAGCAGATCAGAAAAAAGCAAAGCAGAAGGGGCAGCATTGAAGTAATTTATTGCAGCCATCTACAATCAAGGGCGGCAACTAGAGAGGCACGACTTGGGCGATTGGGGAGGTTATTTTCTGTTCAGTGTTATTGCAATACATCTATTCTTTAAGGCGACTTCACATGCCAGGTCTGATGTGTATTTTCATAGTTGCCTTTCACTATAGAGTGTTGTTGTAACTGTCATTTCATATCAGACCTATCATTCATTAATAGATACATCATTCATTTTTACATTTCTCACAATGGTATCAGCAATCCATGGCTTTAGTTGTATTTATTCATGCATGTGAATAGCGTACTGTTGTAGGGCAGTATTGAAGTTAGATATTTAGTATTGCATTAGTTTTCATTGGCAGCTGTAGGTGCATATTACTTTACCAGCAATCATCATATTTTGATATCTTTGTAAATGCCAAAAGTCTTGGCTAACTTAGTATGAATATTGTATTGGATACTCATTCTCAATCAAGGAGATACAATTGCTGGTCATTAATAGTTGTCTTTGAGCATTAATATATCATTTTTTTATCAGCCAGTGAGCTTGCATACCAACTGTTTGTTAAAATACCAATTGGCTGTAGGTGATCATTTTCATGATTAGAACTCATATATGCATTCACTATTGCCAAAATTAGTTGCATATTTATGTTAGGTCATTGTTTAGACAATTTGGAATCTTTTGTAAGAATTCTCTTTGAGGCAAATCCAAACAAGAATCATTGCAGCAATCTGAAAAGTTATATCAGTCAGATGACCCTTGCTTGCAAAGTGTTTGATGAAATGTCAAACAACTGAAGTATAAAGATTTTTGGTGTTTGAAGAAGTTATAACCTATTGGGGTTATTACAAATAACTGGAACACTTAGCAATCATTAGATCTAGGTGAAGCACTAAGACTTCCCGGGAGGTCACCCATCACAATACTACTCCATCTTGAGTGTGCTTAACTAGGGAGTTCCCTCCATGGTTGCAGGTAGACTAGGTTTAACCATGGAGGAAACTCTATAGTTAAGCGCACTCAAGATGGAGTAGTACTTGGATGGGTAACCTCTTGGGAAGCCTGGTGCTTCTCCTTTGTGGGCAGTGGCTATCTAGCCACGAAATTTGTTGGTTGGATGCCCATCTCATCCCATACCATAGCATGTCATCTGCGATCTAACAACACTATTTGGAGTGCATAAATCTTGCCACCTACAACACAATACATAGTTTTGATAACTTTTCTAAAAATAAATGAGTGCATAAATCTTGCCACCTACAACACAATACACTATTTAATAAATTTTATAAAAAGTAATTAATTTTTTGAAAATTAAACTTCTATAATATTTTTTAAAATAAATATATATTTATATTTATATATTCAAAACGAAGTCTACTCAACAATTAAATGAAGTGTCGATATCCAAACTATAGAATGCTTGTAGTTTTTGTTGTATGGTATGTTGTCTTTTCAAGATATAACAATAAGAAGACATAAGCATCTTGGAATAGCTTCCTAGGCAGAATTTTGAAGAATACTTAATGTATTTTTAAAACTATATTGTCATTATTATGATTGGGCAGATGTAATCTAGGCAAAACTGAAGGACTATCACCCAACTCTGTCCTTTCAGTGCCTCAATTGGGGTATAAACTTTTTCATAATTAATACATGGCTCCGGCCTCTTGCTTATTAAAATAAAAAATAAAAAATGATATAATTTTAAAAATGTTTTTTTTTATAATTTAATAGTTGTTCTCAATAATTAAATTTTTAAATATTTATAATATTTAAATTTATGTACAATTTCATTTAATTTGGATAATGTTTTAACTTTCATTATTTAAATAATTTGAAATTTTTTGGTTGGATCTCTCCAAAGCATAATAAGTCAAAAATAAATAATTATTAAGTAAATCATTTAAAATTATATAATTTTTAAGAGGCGCATTAAGTAATTTTTTAAATGGTATAAAGATAAAGATAAAGAAAATAAGTAATGTTTTCATGATATAAAGATAAGAATAAATAAAATAAGTTGAGAAATTTAATAAAAATAATGATTAATTAATCTTACATAACAACTTTAAAATAAAACTTAAAATAATTAATAATTATATTAATTAAACAATAATAAAGTAATAAGTGTGATTTTAATAAATTAATCAATTAAAAAGAATAAATTAATAAATCAATAGTCAAACTGTTTATATCAATATTTCTTCTTAAAATATAATTTTTACTTATAATTAATTTTTTTATCTTTTTAAAATATATATTTTATTTAGAATATTTTCTACTCCTATTAGATTTATGATTATAATCATTTTCAATATTTAATTAACTTTTTTATCTATGTTTTATTCTCATTTATTTCTTCTTTATTATTACATATATCTTTTGTTGATCAAAAGAATTTTTTATATTATATCAACATATAATAAACTATCTCAAAGGTAAAAATCATAAAAGAATGATCTCTAATTTTTTATTTTAAATATATTACAAAACTTTAATTTCTTAAAAAATTAGAATTTCCAATAAAAACTTATTAAATAAATTATATACATTAGTTTCTAACATAGAAATTTATTTTATTTAGAATAAATTCATATTAAAAAAAAATTGGCAAAACTGTGTAATGCATAGTACATACTCATGATGACATGGCATATCATGTATTAATTAAATTAATTAAAACCTATTTGAATTTTTTTAATTTAATTATTACTACCACTAATATTAACAAAATTGTAATAACTATATTTTAAATAACTAATTTAAGACCTTAATGTTGATCAATTGAAAGAAGATTGGAAAACAAATGTTTCACATTTTTACTTTACAGTTTTATGAAAAAATAATTTATATACTTTTATATATATATTCTTTTAAAAATTTGAACTTTAATTTATTTTTAAAATACTATAAAAATTTAATTTCTTAAAAATTAATAACTTTCAAAATTAACTTATTAAATAAATTATTTACATCCTTTAAATATTGAAATTAAAAAACGTCAATACTGACTAACTTAGAAATTTATTTTGTAAGGAATGTACTACATATTGTGTTCTGAGCAGCGAGATTTATGCATGGTCCGCAGATGACATGCCATGCCATGGGATGAGATGGGCATGCAGCCAACAAATTTCGTGGTTGGATAGTCACTGCTCACCTATGTGAGCATACCCTAGATCCAATGAGTGCTAAATGTTCCATTTACTCTCATGAGAGATTGTTTCAAGTGAATCACTACTCATGAAACATGGGTCAATGAGTTTGACTCAAAAACTACACAGTTAAATCCTGACAGCAATATCACTAGTGATAAAGTGTTATTTAAAAGGGAGATATAAGTGTTTAATAAAGTATACTTTATATTTTAAGGTGTGCATCAGAGGGGACCATAATTAAATGTTATATTTCAGTTGCAATAAAAGCAAATATTTTTTTTTTAAAGCTAAGTTATAATTTAAATATGTGACGTGTGAGGTTGAACCTACTAGATCAATCTTTTATTGAGAATCATAAAAGGCTTCATTGATGAAAATTTATTCATTCATGACTTTGTATTTTCTTTGTAGTGTGAATAGAAATTTGGAACAATGGTTTCAACTTATTTCAAATTTGGAGAATTGTAAATTCTGCAGATCAGTTTTACAAGCATCTAAGGCATTGAAAGGCACATTAATATTTGCTAATTAGGTGACTCATTTAAGGGTTATCAATTGTGCTTAATTGTAAGAGAATTTAAGTGGATTGCAGTCATTAAAAGGGTTTGAAATCCATGTGTATAAATCGGATTATTTCAAGAGGTTGGAGACTCATCAATTAATGTCAATTGCAGCCATTAGAAGCCAGCATATGGAGTATAAAAGGTGGCCGTAGGGCTTAAAGAATGTCACATCCGTCACTAGAAGGTGACATTAGTGATCTAGAGAGCATGTTTGAGGGTTTTTAAATGTCTTTGGCTCATTTGTACATTGGAGTTTGTGGATATTAATTTTCAGACAGAGCTGCAGTCAATTTAAGACAATGCCACAAGCTGCGATCCATTACCAGGTTTTCTATACTATGTGCTTAGTAGTTTCAGATTTCAATATTTGCAAATAGTTTATATGTAAGTTGTTTGCAATCCAAATAAGGAGTTGTAAGGCTGCACAACAATTGTTTGTTGAAATACCTTTGTTGTAGCTATTCATTTTCAGTTTTTATTAAATCGATAATATGCATGCCTTGAGGTCATTTCAAGCTGGGATTGTGGGCTTGGATACACAGAAACCTTGAGGAAGACCATTGGGTTTGGTGCCTAAGCAATTTGTTTACATCCTAAGCGTCCTTCTCGACTAAAGAATGATAATAAGTGCAAAACAAAATGAGCATACCCCTAAGTAAGCCACCTCGCGTGGAAGTATAGGATTGGCTTGGAACAAATTATCTTGACTCACATTTTCTTTAAAACTTATTTATACACGTGTATTAATGACCACTTGTGGTTGCAGGATTCTGTCGAAGAAGTAAATTTTTTAAATCATCATCTTGATTCTAGTGAACTGTAAGGCATTAATCAAGAATGCATGTATTATGTGTCTACATCGTGTCTGATTCGTGTTTTCATGCATTCATGGACTGATTCGTTTTTTAATGCGTCCATGTCTACTTCGTGTAAGCTTTGTGTTTTCGTGCATTATGATCTATACTAAGTCTTCTTGCATCCAATTATATGCTTTGTATAATGGTTCTAAAAAAATTCATGGTATAAATGGTTTTTGACTCTAATATCCCTGTTAAAATAAAATCCATCTAATTAAATAATAATGAAATATTAATAATGTTAAATTTACTATATTCATTGCATAATATATTAATATGAAATATGAGAATTAATTATTATAAAATATTTAGACTAATAATCTAAATATATAAAGTAAATATGTTATTAGTAATATTGATATTAACATATTTGATACAATCTATACTACTAATATTATAAATGTTATTAATATAATTATATTATCAAATATATATAATATAATTATTATTTATGTAAAGTTGTGACTCTTAGAATGAAAGAAGTATATATATAGAATAAAGAAACTTTGAGAAATCATCAATCAGTTGGGTAGAAATATAAATCTTTGGTCTGTAAAAGCCTGAAAGGCAAATCCTATTACGAATAATTTAATGTCCTAGCAAGGGACATTACATTTCACCCGTAAGAGTAAGATAAGTATTAATGGAAATTTTATTTTTTGTGAGCATAATCACAATGTAGTTGGGGAATTCACTTTCATCCAAGCGACAATAATCTCACAAAGGGAACATATTAATCAAATATGTAGTTGCAATAGAAATCTTCATACCAGTGTTGAATTGCCTTGAGCTCTTCGAGATAAATTGGATATGATGGACTTGTTGGATTTCGTTTAAATTGATGTTTCCTATAGATCTACTTTATTGTATATGAGCCTTGCTATCTTTTTTGCTCAAGCTATTTCTTTTGAAAATTTGGGACCATTCCTTTTTGTGGTCATTGTATTTATTGGTGGTAATGAGTGGAAGCTTCTTACTTTGTATTCTCTCTACCGTTCGCATCGTTGAGTCGGCATGATATGTAACTGAATATGTTCTGAGGTGGCTCATGGTTGTTGTCAAGCAAAATGGGTAGTTAGATAGTTACCGGTACGGACACGGTTGTGTCGTTTCATTGGCACCGTTTCGGACATTATAAATGTCGTGAACACTAATGTATTTTGGCATCATTATCATTGTATGAAATATCATTTTTGTCTACGGAAAGCATTTGATAAATGAATATTATTTTGCATTGATTATATGTTTCTTTCCTGTTCACTAACGAGCTGAACATTTGGCGCCATTGCTAGTTTGATTTGGAGTAGTATAGAAGGATGAAGATAAATGGGAATAACAGTACAAGACAATTGGAAGACGAATGAGGACGACGAAACAGAAATTGTGGAAGGAGAGCACGAGGCAGCACAGAACTTTCACATTCTGTATTGCGTAGGCCTTGAAACTTTTGTACAGAGAGAAGTCGTGGAGAATGGGATTACGCCAAACAATGTGTGGGATGCTATGCATGCAAGCCCAACCACAAACAAATTTTTGGACAAACTCCCCTATCTGATCGTACAAGCCTACGTGGCATAGAAGAGACACAGGGAGGAAGTAGAACGTGAGGAACATCGTCAGGAGACCATCAAGAAATTCTATGAGGAGAGAGACGCACAGCGTCAAAAAACTGAACCATTAGTTGTTGCACTGTGGTGTCAAGGGCACTTAGAAGTCTGTAATTGTCACATAAGTCTATGTATGTAGGTTAAATAAATAAAAAAGTGTTCTATTTTGTTTTCTTTTATAATTGTATATGTCAAATGCCCAATCTTTTAAATAAGAATAGGAATTTGAGACAAGAAATCGACAAATTACAAAAGGTGCATGGAGAAGCCAGAGGAATCACCTAGTGTGGTGGTCGTAGCGGAGTTCACAGGAACCAACGATGCCACAGTTCGTTGGAATGGCGGGGACAAAGCAACGAAGAGTTGCTCGAGGAAACACAACATAGATTAGCAGTGCTTGAGCAGACAAAGGAGCAATTTTTACATTCATCCCATACACCACTACAAGAGGGAACCTATGAAGAAGTAGGAGAGGAGGCAAGGCCAACAAAAGACACCGGGGCACAAGGAAGTGTTTGAGCGATACTGCACGGTGGTCAGAGTAACCTGTTGGGACCAACTTCTAATAGTTCAGCGACACAATCTAGTAGTAATCAAAGGGCAAGAAGCACAATGTCTCAAAAGCAAAAGCTCCCAAAGTTCATAGGTGATAGGAAGGAAGAGCCAGTACGACATTGTCGTACATGTGAAACGATATGGACAACCAACTCGGTCACGGATGCAGATGAATGGTTGAACCAATTTCCAGCCAGACTATGGGGAGTGGCGGTGGATTGGTTCTCCAACATGGACAAGGCAAAAATCTCTATATGGGATAATCTAAAGAAAGAATTCCAAGCAAAATTCCGACTGCTACCGGACGAAAACGAGGTTGTGGCGAAAATCTACAACTGTAAACAAGGGAAGGACACTATTCGAGCCTACAATCGAAAGCTCAAAGATCTTCTTAGCCGGATGGGTACTCAACCCGCGGATGAGCTAAAGAAACGTTGGTTTTTAGAAGGCCTCCACAGGGCATTGAGAAGTAAAATGAAGATAGTTCCACCCACATCATACATAGATGCATACAGCCATGCCCTAAATCTAAAAATTGAGAGAAAAACAGAAAAGAAAAAGAAGAAGCGAAGCAAATCCTCATCCTTCTCTGAGAGTGATGAATCCTCTGAAGAAGGAAGCAGTGCAAACAGCGAGGAGGAGCCCAGCAAGAAAGTACAAGCAATCCAAAAAGACCTAGAGTGAATGAGAAAGGAATTCAAATCCATGAAGGGAACTAGTGGCCATATAGAGGAAGGAGAAATTTGGTGCACGAATTGCAAAGAGAAAGGTCATTCAAAGGGAGTGTGCCCCAAAAAGGCAATGTGTGATATCTGTCAAGTCCTAGGTCATTCTACAAAGGAATGTCCGTAGGAACAACCATCCACTTCTGGCACTAACAATGAGACCCAGGGCAACAATAATGCCACATATGGCGGCTATTGGAACAACCGCTGAGGACGAGGCGGGAATGACAACAAGAATCGGATACAATATGATTCCAGGGGAAGGCCCATAATCCAATGCCAGGCATGTAACCAATGGGGCCACTTCACCAGAGAGTGTCCAAAGAATGACACTCCTCAAAAATTATGTCGATGGTGTGGTCCAAGGGACCACGAAGATGATAATTGCCCGAAACATGTAAACTTCATTAACATTGACGAGGAGAAAGTTTTGGTTGTCACCCGCAACCAAGCTAAGCAGGTCACCTATCCTAAGCCCCGCACGGAGAAGCAAAGGCTGCAGGAGGCACAGGAAAATGTAGAAAGGGCAATGAAGGCTACGAAAGATATGAAAGATACTATTCCTGGATGATTGGAAGGAGAGAACAACTTGGTCAATTAGATTCTACAAATGGAGATGCCCGTTAGACTTCAAGACCTATTACAAACGGTACCGCAACTAAGGACGGCATTATTGAATGCCCACGCAAACCCGTCAAAGACGAAGGAACAACCAACAGTACCAAGAGGGTCGGTGGCAGATCCCATGTTGTTAACAGTAAGCAACGGTCGTCATCCGACAGTGGTCGAGATGGGAATCCTTGGAACCATCCTAACGGACACCATCATGGATAATGGGTTCAAGCTTAATGCTCTTCCTAAGGAGACGTGGAAGAAATTGGGCAAGCCTACTCTATGGCCACCCACATTCAACCTACTCGGCGCCGACCAGCAGGGGATAAAACCCCTAGGGACCTTAGTGGCTCAACAAGTAACTATTGGGACGCAACCATTTGTGGTTGATTTCGTAGTGATTCCCTTGAAGAAAAAGGGATATGACACCATTCTTGGAAGAGGATGGTTGGTGGCCGCGAAAGTAAATCACAACTCGAAGAAGAATATCTTGTCAATGGAAAGCAAAGGGCGGAAGTTTGCCATTGATCTCCAAACTCAAATGGTAAGTGAAGAAATGGCATCATCATCGGAGTCCGAGTCAAACAAAGAGCATCGGACAGATGAGGGAAAAATGGATTAGAATGAGGAAGGCATTTTCAAATCGGAGTGTTCAGGAGATGAGACCAGTTCACTGAATAGACTTTTCCATTAGCAGATGGAAGACTATGGACTCTTCCATACGTACATGTTTGGCATCGAGGAGCCCAAGGATGAGGAGGAGGTATTCCCACCACAGTTCGTGGAATACAAAGAAGGAAACGCATAGATCAATGAGAGTCCCACCCATTGCTTTGAGGGAAGAGAGATAAGATACGAAGTGCTGTCAGTGGGAGCTACCAATCTTGGCGACGCGGAGAATCCCAGGAACATACTTATTGGAGACAACTGGAACTCGTACATATATAAATCATGTGGTGTCGAACAAGCAGACTGGGAGGAAAAGTTGCCTTCGACATTGTGGGCCTACCGTACCACATTCAAAGTAACAACTGGACAAACGTCATTCCAATTGATGTTTGGCCAAGAAGTCGTGGTACCAGCTGAATTTATGGTCCCAAGTCTGTGGATTGCAATTGACAATAGACTCCGAGATATGGAGAGTTTACGTGAATGCCTATATCAATTGAACAAACTGGATGAACGCAGATTAACAACACAATGGGTGACAGAGGGGGCGCAGACCCGTTGAAAGGCATGGCACAACAAACTTTTGAAAAGAACAAGGTTTCAGCCAAGCCAACTTGTGCTTCGGTACGACGGCCGCAACGAGATAAAACCAAGGAAATTCAAAGTTAAATGGCTCGGACCATATAAAGTGAGAAGTCGGCAACAATGGGTCCATAAAACTATGGACTATCGACGGGTGAGAAATCCCTAACGCCATCAACGGTTCTAAGTTAAAAATTTATCATAAACGCCATGAAGGCGCAGTTGAGGGTATTAATAGCTAAATTTAAACTTTGAAAAAAAAAATTAATTTTTAAAAAATTTAGAAAAAAGAAAACTTGGACAGCGGTTCTGCGGACACATGGCCGCGGACATGTTGTCCTATGGGCCCCTTGTCGTGGACAAGCGGATAAGTCACGAGCCTTTGCGGTGAATAAAGACCAACTGCAGTGAAGGAAAAACTAACCAACAACCACGACGAAGGAGAGCAGGTCCATGGGAAAGAAGAAAGGGGTGTCCGCAGAGAGGGTGTCATACCCCCCTGTGGAGGAAAAGATAAAAGAGCGCTGTGGGAAATTAAGAAAGTAACCAAAAACAAAAAAAACAACAGCATCCGTGGAAAAGAGAGAACAAGAACCTCTACAGAGAAGTGTCCACGGAGAGGGAAGAAGCGCAGTGGAAAACCAAAAACAACACCACGAGCGAGTGTACAAAGAGGAAAGAAAGATTCCACTGAAAGAGAAAAGAAAGCTTCTGCTACAGGAGGAAAGCCACATCCTGCGGGAAAGGAAACAAATTTCAAAGCATAGCATCCACAGGGAAGTAAAAGACAACAAAGACATTCAACGTGGGAACCATTGCTGCCGGAGAAGCATTGCCACAGAAAACAAAAGGAGCCCAAACCCTAACCTTTTTTTTTTTGGTACATTAAAAGACAAAACAAGAGACCGTTATCATGGAATCAACAGGGACAAGAAAACAGTGGAAAAATCAGTTGAAGGCAAATAGTATGGAAAGGAATGCGAGAGTGTTGGCGTCCAGAGTCCGAGTTGTAGGGCCGACAACATCCAATAGCAAGAAATAGAAGGTGAAGGTCGACCTGTCACATCTCACAGTTCAGTTTGAAGGGTTGAATGGCAATGAGTGTTGGAGATGGTGGCAAGAGACGACGGATACAGACCTAATCAAGCAAATTCTGATCCGTGTGCAAGTACACTAGGCAATACAACTTCCAGTGTTCTCCATTCGGCTATTTAAATCAATCTTAATAACTATGATAGAAAAGTGCAACAAGAACAGCAGAACAAGTACAATTTTGTACAAGAAACACCTCATGACAATCTCTTTCAAACTGCGAGATTTCAATAGGGTTTTTGGCATTCCTGGACAAGGAGGTTGCAAAGTGGAGACCAAGAATCACAAGTTGCCGCAAGAATGCAAGGAGTATTGGGTAAAATTGGTGGGCCGCGATCTCACACCAGAGGAAATGGAGTCTGTGGTGAAAGGTGCCAAGAGCCAAGGACTATGGAGAGATTTCATTCAGGAGGGCCATTGGAGATGTATTATGGATATAATTAAAAGCAAGTTGACAGGGGCAAGTAGGGCCTCAAATATCGCCCTGCCTCAAATTACATTCATGAATGGTACCATGTATGATTGGGCCACGGTCCTTGCTGACAGGATGGAGGAGTTTATGACATTACAACATCAGACATTTTTTATGCCACATCATGCCATTGGCTTGTTTCTAGAAGCAGCCCTTCATCAAATCCCAGTAGACAACTTTGAAGTTCCACTGAGGGGGAAATTGGCATCAGTAGAACCTTCAGTATTCTACTGGAGGCATTTGGATACAGGTGGAACCACAGCTAGTCAAAAGAGGGTATTGCAGGGGTTGGATGCATACGGGGACACGGACAATAGGAGGGAGGAAACCACAGAGAGCAGTGGAGCCGATTCCGAGGAAGAGAGTACCTCGACAAAAGTTGGGAGAGACACGACAATCAGAGGGTCCACATTTTTCACCCCTCCCCAAATGCCAACTTTGGCACACTTGACAGCTACTACCTCACTTATTCCTTCGTTTGGCCAGAGGCATGCGCCAGTTATCATGACTCCACTGACAACCATGACAAATGTTATGACTCCACAAAATGTTTCACCAAATCCAGTTACACCAATAGCGCCAACAGCAGAGTTAGTAGAGATGCACGTGCCAGAGCCCAAACCACAAGTTCGACTAGATGTGATTGGCTTTGACGCTATGGTCACCATATCTTCATCTTTGTTAGCCAAGGCCCAACCAGCACAGCCAATACAACCAGTCGAGAGCATTGAGATGACACAGGCAGCCCAATCGACGAAGGTTGAGGTAATGGACAAAGCCAGTGCATTCTGGTGACAGCAGTTTCGATTCATTCCTACAAAGGTCGGTCCCTCCATTTAGTCTCTGAGGGATGGAGAGGTATCCCCAAGAGTAGCTGCCATATTAGAGCCACAAGAGGTGGGAGTACCACAGTCTGAGGATGCGCTCGGAGAGGAGGCGGCACCAGATGTGGACGTGGCTACCGTAGGAGAGGCAGAGATGGATACCGATAGGGAGTGGAATATCGACGATGTGGGGAAAGAGATTTATGGGTCGGATGAGGATAGATGCAAGGCATACATCAAAGCTAATGGAGGTTGTGATGGAGAGAGGACGCATCGTTGCGTATTAGGCTTTGACTCGTAGGAAGGAGTTACACTTGATCCGAGCCTATATTCGAGGGGTCTGTCCTCAGCATTTTCACTCCTGCTTTGAGGTCAGCGGATGGCCAACAGTGAAAACACCAAAGATGTTGGTTGATTGGGCTACAGAGCCTGAGTTGGGACCGTGCAACACAACTATGGAGAAGCTGGCATACAAGATAGTGGGGGGCTATAAAGGTGTCTATTATGCTCATAGGCGTGCAAAGGCTAATAGGGAAGCAGAGAAGATTGCAGCGGAGAGGTCTACGGCAGTCGAGATAGAAGCTAGAGAGAAGTTAGCTGTTGAATTGGTTAGCCAACAAGCAACATGGGTAGCTAAGCGCGCAGTGCTATTGCAAGATAAGGAGAAGGTTGAACAAAGATTACAGGCGACCAAACAAGAATTTCAGACAGCTAAGGCCTAGGCCATGGACGCAGCACTTCTCCTGAAGGAGGCAATGGAGGTTAACACATAGACACAAAATGATTTATGCATCTGCACTGATCAAGTTTATGAGTTGCACTAGCAGCAGAACACTTCAGAGACGCAACCTCCTCCCTAGTCTATCTTGTTTCTATATTTGTATGTTTAGCCTATTTTTGTTAGTTTTTTTGAGTCGCCAAGAGACAACTTTTCTTTTTTGGGGGGGATGATGTTGTCGAGCAAAATGGGTAGTTAGACAATTACCGGTGCAGACACAATTGTGTCATTTCATTAGCACCATTTCGGACATTATAAATGTCGTGAACACTTATGTATTTTGGCATCATTATCATTGTATGAAATATCATTGTTGTGTACGGAAAGCATTTGATAAATGAATATTATTTTGCATTGATTATATTTTTCTTTCATGTTCACCGACGGGCTAAACATTTGGCTTCCTTGCTAGTTCGAATTCATAGTATGGAAGGATGAAGATAAATGGGAATAACGGTAAAAAACAACCAGAAGACGAACGAGGACGACGAAACAAAAATTGTGGAAGGAGAGCACAAGGCAGCGCAGAACTTTCACATTTTGTACCACGTAGCCCTTGAAACTTTCGTACGGAGAGAAGCCGCGAAGAACGGGGTTACACTAGACAATGTGTGGGATGCTATGCATGCAATCCCAACTACGAAAAATGGTTATTGTATGACATGTCAGCTAGGTGACGTCAATTCAACCGAACCCATGTTAATGGTTTGTCAGTTTTTATTTTCATTATGTCATTGAATTTCGCAGATGATTACTGTTCATGGCTTTATGAGGTCATTGAGCTTCGCAAGGACATCAAGAATAATAGTTGGCTCTATGGAATTTGACAGGGCCTTGTAACAGTGGTTCTTTCACCTCCCATGTAAGATACTTCAATTTTGTGCGGTAATTTGGCAAAGATTACTCATGAAGAGAAGTTTGTGCTCATGTTATGGATTTTTTGATTCAATGAGAATAACAATGATTCTATGTGAAGTTAGTCTTATATAGTGTTTCTGAGAGCATTGAGTTAATCACCTCTTTTAGAGTATTTGTGCAAAGTCCATTATAAGTTCAGAGTTATATTTGTAATAAGGATTGTCACTGTAATGATCAACACAGGATCATTGAGCTGATTATTTTGTCAGCATCTTTATATCCAGATTACTATTGTTTTAGTTACTCTTTTGAAAAGAATAACCAAGCTTATTGATTAACTATCTTTGAGGAGTTTAATCATAAGGGGTTTTTGTAACCGTTTTGAGATTCAGAATAAAAGGATCATCTTTTGTGGGTTGGGTTGTTTCCCTTGAGCAGGAGGGTTTTTCCCAAGATATCTACTGTGTAGTGTCATTTGTTATTTTTTGTGTTCTTTGATTTCATTTGTTTTATATCTATATTATGGTTCTAATTTAACATGGTATTAGAGCGGGCCTAAGGAAACGATCTAGAACCAGAAGTATTAAGTTACAGTTTTTCTCTTTTCTCTACTTTCACTTGTTTGTCTCATCTCTTTACGATGGTGAACAGATTGAAAGTTGAGGACAATTTGGATGGTTCTTGAAATTTCTCTTCAGGGAAATTTAGAATTATGATTGCATTTGAAGAGAATGATCTTCTTGACTCTGTGAATTCTGATCTAGAAGAACCTTCTGGAGATGCTGAGAAAGCTCAATGGAAAATGAACAAGATTATGGCAACGAAATTTTTTTGATTGATTCTATTAAGGATCATTTGGTTCCCATTATTTCAAAGTTGAATTCAACCAAAGAGATGTTTCAGACTCTGAAGGACCTGTGTGAATTCAAAAACACCAGTAAAGCTATAGCCCTAAGATATTAAATTTTGCATGTTAAGATGGCTAGAGGAAAAATCAGTTGTTTCATTCTTCATGAAGATCACAGAGTTGAAGGATCAACTCAATACAATTGGAGACTTCTTTGAAGATAAAGATTTAGTCATGTTACCCATGAATGGTCTTCCCCACTATTGAGAATCCTTCATTCAAAGAATCAATGGAAGAGATGAACTTCCGAAGTTTGATAGGTTGAGAGCTGATTGCATTTAGGAAGAATACACACTAGAAGCCAAAGGCAATGAACATAAAACTCATCATGAAGATAATCATGTAGTTGCTGCAAATACATATAAAGGGAAAGGAAAGAAAAGTAACTTCAAAAGATTCAGAGATAAGAATTTTGATTCAGCCCCTGATTTCAAGAAAAAGAAGGATCTTTCTAGAGATTTTGATGTGACAAATATGGTCATTTTGCTAGAGATGGTACTTCCAAACCTAAGCATCAAGTGGTTGTTGCAAATGATTAAAACTCTTCTCCTCAAAGAGAGTCAAGTGAAAATTCAGATGGGCTCTTATTTATTTCTGCACTTTATAGCAATATTCCTACAAACAGTGATACATGGCTTATTGATAGTGGAGCCTCTAGTGTCATTATTGTTTATCGTGAATAACAGCTCTCTAATTTGAAAATAAAAATTTCTCTCCTTCAAGTTATCATTGGTGATGATGCATGTTACTCTGTGAAGGATGCTGGTTCTACTTCTTCTCAGTTGGGTTATGGAATTCCTCTTCATCTAAGCGATGTTCTTTTTGTTCCTCATATTAAGACATTTTTAATTTCTATTTCAGCGTTGGAAGGCATGAGTTATCATATTGCTTTTGCTAAAGGAAATTTTTTTGCATGGAAGAACACCAGCATTCAGACAACTCAAGAGATTGTTTTATATCATGATGGTCCTTACAAACTTTCAACTTGTCCTATCCAAGCATTAGCTCATGATTGTGCAAGTTCAAGTGAGTTGTGGCTTAAAATATTTGTCCAAAAGAATTTCAGAACTTTGTCTTCAATGGAGAAGGTGGTAGTTGGTCTTCCAAAGCTAAACCAAGATCATTAGGGTGCCTGCAAAGGGTGTGCTCTATGTACAAACATTAAAAGTACTTTTCACAATAGTGAAAGTAGAGCAAAGGATATCCTAGAATAGGTTCGGTCTGATTTGTGTGGTCCCATGTCTATCACTTCTCTTAGCAGTTTTTGGTATTATGTTAATTTCATTGATGACTTATCACGTAAGTCTTGGATTTATTTTCTTAAGTCTAAAGAATCTGATGAAGTATTATCCAGATTTAGAGAATTTAAAGCTCTTGTTGAAAATTTGTTTAACAAGAATATAAAGGTTATAAGGTCTAATAATAGAGGAGAATGTTAATATACTTAAGGTCCTAAATTACTGAGGGGGCGGAGAGGTAAATCAGTAATCAACTAGATTCAAACTTTAACCAATATTCCTCTTGTGTGCAGCTAAACTTGCTGGGGTTCTCTAATTCAGATTGGGCAAGTTGTGTCCTGACAGGAAGAGCACTTTAAGACGTTGTTTCAGCCTAGGTTCAGCTATGATTTCCTGGTGCAGCAGGAATCAATCATTTGTTGCACATAGTACAGCTGAAACAAAATATGGTGTTGCTTGTGTGGCCACAAAAGATGTGTGGCTTCGTAAATTGCTAACAGGATTGTTTGGGCAGACTTTGGAACCTACAAGGCTACAACGGTTCTTTGTGATAACCAAAGTTGTGTGAAGCTTTCGATTAATCATGTTTTTCACAATAGAACTAAACATGTGGAAATAAAATATCATTACTAGAGAGATATGGTTCAAACAAAAGCAGTTGAGCTCAAGTATATTTCTATAGAGGAGCATGCGAAATATATTCTCACCAAGCCACGTCCTAGAGTGAAGTTTTGTTACTTTCGAGATAAGCTTTGGTATTATGGAGAATGATTCTCTTAGTATCAATATATGCATATTGTTAATGAGTTCTTCTCAATGAGAGAAGTTTGAGGTGCAATCCCTTGCTAATGAGTTCTCTATGAGAGAAGTGTGAGGTGCAATCCCTTGTTAATAAGTTTTTATCTACGATAGAAGTGCGAGGTGTGGTCCCTTGTTCATGAGTTCTTCACTACAAGAGAAGTTCAAGGTGCAATCCCTTGTTCCACCCTCTAAGAGTAGTTATGGTGGATCCACCCTCTGGGAGTAGCCATGGTGTAAGTCATGTGTGAGACTCCATGACTTAGTGTATTTTTTTCACTCTTTGGGAGTAGATATGGTGACTGTCATGTTGAGATGACATTATTATGATGAGATTTTGATTGACATTTTTGTTTGGTTGTAGCAATGTGAACTCATCATGTAATGAAATATTGAAGATCTCTCTCTTACTGAGGGAGTATTGAAATATGTAGCTGTGACAGAAATCTTCATACTTTTGTCAAATTGCAATCTTCATACCTTTATATTCAAATTACTACTATTTTAGTTAGCCTTTTGAAAAGAATAACTAGGCTTATTGATTGACTAACCTTGAAGAGTTCAATCATAAGCAGGAGCTTTTGTAATTATTTTGAGATTCTAAATAAAAGTATCATCTTTTGTGGGTTGGGTTGTTTCCTTCGAGCAGGAGGGTTTTTCCCAGGATAACTGTGCAGTGTCACTTGTTATTTTTCGTATTCTTTGATTTCATTTGTTTCACATCTATATTCTGGTTCTAAAATTAGCATGTTTTGCAGTGAATTTTATTCAATGGTAAGTGGTTTTACATGAGGTGACATATGAGTGAATATGAAGGTAGAAAGGAGAAATTGCTGACAAAAGAGGAGTGGTAATCATCATCGGGATCAAGTATTACAAAATACTTAATCATAAAATATTATTCACAAAACTACAAATTAATGTTTACAATTAATTGTAATGATAAATTAAAGGATAACAATACCTTATGAGTGAAAGGCTGTCTTTGACTCTTTTCACGTTTAGTGTAGTTAGCCAATTTTTGTAAAGCCATGGCCTGAAGCTTGTTGCTTCCTTCAAGTTTAAGAAGGAAACTAAGGCTAAAGCAATGGGTAAGAATCATCATAAATAAAAAATTAAAGACTTCTGTAAAATATCTATTTTCTTCTTGGTGCAACAAATACAGTTCAATGCTTTCAAATTTGGTTTCACCTGTCATATTGGCTAAAGTAGTCAAGATTATTCGAGGATTCATGTTTGCTGTGTAATTCTTATTATATTAAATTGAATGTCAAGGATATCTCAGATTGGTCAAAGAATTTGTAGCATCTCTGTATGATTTGTCAGGCTGGTTCTCTCGAGGAGAGATTCAATTTATGTTCATAAGTCATAGTAATAAGATAACTCATTGGACATACAAGGACTAAAATAATTGACTGATCCATACAAGGTGTGAATGTAAAATTTGCGTGATGGAGTTATAAAACCAGTGAAGAGGCAAAAGATTGACTCGGTGCAAAGTGCAAAGAAGGCACTGATCAACTGAAAGAATAAACTTTTAAAACAATTACATTTCATTTTTAATTGTAGAAGTAGGAAACAGATTTAGATTAATGATTATTATCTCAAATCTTCATGCCAGTTTGGGATAAATCGAAAGGATAGTTTGAATTACTGCACTTAAAGGAATCCTTCATATTGTCATGTAATATGTTCATAATCATTCTAGGAGATAAGATACAGGTATACCTGCCTTGGTCTAGAAGAGCCAGAACTGCAGAGGAGTTTGATCATTTTGATCAATCCCGTCTGCTGGCCAAATTCAATTGTCAGACCTAATCACAGAGCTTGGCATAATCTTAGGGTTTGGAAAATCTGCAATTTTGGGAACAACACCCTGCAGCTATGGAGGTTAATTGAAAAATTATTAATGTATCATTATTCATCACCAATCTCTGAGTCATTTTAAAAAGATTTTGTTGGCAGTTTGACATATCTTACATCCACAAAACACTATTAATTATCTTTCTAGGTTTTTAGCCCCATTGAAGTTTGATCTTGTCATGTCCCCATTTTGGAGGCAATTTGATTTAATTAATTTAATTAATTAGGTTGTCCAAAATAATGAATATTTTATGAAGATGACTAATTAATTATTTTAATTAAATAAATAAGTGGTATTAAGTTAATTATTTATAAAGTTATCAAATAAATAAATATTAAAAGGTAACTTTATATTTAATCAATTTAATAAAGTGACTTGAATTATAAAATATTTTATAAAGTCACTTAATAGATAAAATAAAATAATGTTCTAGAATTTTCTGGAGAAAGTGGAGAAAAAAGAATAAATAGGCACCTCGGGCTTCATTCTAATCATCCAGTTGTTTATTTCTCTCTTGACATCAAATTGTGATTCAGTCACATAGTCTATTGTGGAACCAAGTGGTTTCAGATAGTCAGTTGATCTTTGGGAACGAAAACTCCCTTGGATTTGCATAACTGAGGAAGTGAAATATCTTCTGAAGGGTTGCACATTTGGAGGTGATACTTCAGTCACTTCAGCTAGGGCATCATTGGGCCTAAGGCCATTTTCAGCATTTCAGCATTTCAAGAGGTTTTTTTTAGCAGGGCCGAAGTTATTGGAGGTCATTTCTAGCAGGTCCGCAAGCTGAAAAAGCAGGCCGAAAGAGCAAAACCGAAAAAAAAAGTAGTCCGAAAAAAGCAGGCCGAAAAAGCAAAACCGAAAAAAAAAGCAGGCCGAAAAGGCAGTCCGAAAAAGCAGCTCCGAAAAAAGCAATCCGAAAAAGCAGTTCGAAAAAGTAAAATGGAAAAAGCAAATCCAGAAAAAGCAAGTGGAAAAAGCAGATCGGAAAAAAAGCAAGCAGAAGGGGCAGCATTGAAGGAAAATATTACAGCCATCCACAATCAGGTTCTTCACTTCTCATTTGGCATATTTTTAGAGAAATGTAGGTTTTCAGCTGAGTACAAAATATAGCTTCAGCACTTCATTATTTCACCTTGTACTTGTCTTTGTTTGCCATTTGGCATTATTGGTATCAAAGGAAGGCTAGGATTTTGCAATTGAAAGAGCGTTGTAATTTTTAGACTATCTATATTGCAACCCTAGAGTTGATGATCAGCTTATTAGTTTGCATTCCAATTGTTTGACAAAATATCAATTGGCTGTAAGTTCTCTTTTTGGCATAAATAATGTTATAATTTTGCATACTAAGTGTTTATATTAATGACACTTGGTTATAAGTGCATTAATGCCATCCTAGGTTGCATCCAAAGTATTTGTCATAATTACTAGTTGTTGTAGCTGCATTTTGCAAGTAGTTTAAGTCACATATATGTATTGAATATTGCCAAAATTAGTTGCACATTCATATTAGGTCATTGTTTAGACAATCTGGAGTCTTTTTGTAAGCATTCTCTTTGATGCAAATCAAAACAAAAGTCATTGCAGCAATCTGAAAAGTTATATCAGTCATATGACCCCTTCTATGCAAAGTATTTGACAAAATTCTTCAAGCCTTCAATCAGCATTTTAAGGTCGGATTTGAGCAGGACCATTACAATGGTATCAGAGCTTGCTTGCAAAGTGTTAGACGAAATGTCAAACAACTGAAGTATAAAGATTTTTGGTGTTTGAAGGAGTTATAACCTGTTGGGGTTATTACAGTGGTATCAGAGCGGTTTTCTTGCCATCCTATTGGGTGAGAACCGAATTACATGAGTGATCAGCACTCTACTTTATCCAGAATGAACAGGTATAGTACAGAGTCTTAGAGGGAACGATCTTGGACAATTGAAAGACACAATATCCAGAGTCAGAATAGTAGAAAGGATGGTTATTTAGACATTCGAGATGAACTTAGGAAAATAAGCCATAACATGTCTGAACTGTTGGTTAAGCACCACCGTATAATGAATGACATGCTGTCCGACCCAGCTAAGGTGGATAAGTTGACTGGATTTCTATTTGGCAGATCTTCTCGCAAAGCACCGACTGATACAGTGAGAGATGTTACCAGGAACCTTAATGAGGAGTTCGAGAAACAAGCTTGCAACCAGGCAGAGGTTTCAATTCAGCCACAGGAAGAAGTGGTGAAGGATATTACGCTGATGGATAGTAACTGTCAACTTGATACTCAAGTTGAGACAGTTGTATACAAGTTGCCAAAGGGTGATGTCTCAGGTACTCAGGATGGTTTGGTTCCAACAAGCAGTGACTACAGCGTAGTGGGTTCAGATGATGATTATGAGGATGTTGTTGTGCATGATGGTGAGATACCTGGTAGAGATGAGCAGACATTGAGCATTCATGACTTTGCTGAGAGAGAGTACCAGGCTCAGTTAGATGCTTCGTCACATGAGGTTGAGGCTGGTAGTACTTCACGTGATTTGTCCAGCCAGCTGAAGGTGAGCGAAGACAGTATTGTGACTTCATTATATCATCATGACAGAATGCAGGATATGATAGAGGATCACATCCGGATGATTCAGTTACAGGGTAGACATAAGGGAGTTCAGGCAAAGTCTTCTTGTGTTGACTTACAGGTGAGTAGGGAAGGAATGGGAACGATGAAGTTGAGTTATTTACATCTTCTATCAGATCGTGACCATCTTCTTAGCCTTGTCAGAGACTATTCAGATGCCTTGAGGAGGAAGGAGGAGGAAGTTGACAGGCTTTCTCGCGAGCTTGAGGACACTCGAGCTTCTTTGGTGAATACTCCATTGGCATTACAAGACTGGGAGAGACATGGGGATAAGCATGGCATGGAGTTGAGTTTAGTTTCACCTTGCACTCCTGATACTCATCTTTCTACGGCACGTAAATCATATGTGGTCGTTGATAATGTTGTGAGTTCATCTTGCATTCACATCCAGGATACAGGGACAATGTCAGACAGGTATGTGTAGTTGGTATTGGTCATATTACTCAGCTGAGGAGTTTGCTTGAGTTACTAGCTGATTCTAGTTTACGGATATGGACTCGAGATTATTTCATTGGCATTTGGGATTCAGTTGACTGGAGATCTTTAACACTTTTTGGTAGCAGTGATTGTTTGGGTGCTATCATGGATTTGATTAGCAGATTGCACGGTGTTGTCTTTTCTTGTGCCAGCAGCTTGTCCGATGTTGGTATTAGTTTTTATACACCAGTGTTGGGCTTTGTTCATATATCCAGTCGACCATTCTTGCTAGAATGTGTTGATGATCTTTCATATTTGGCAGTGTGTATAGATGAGTTCCAGGATCATATTGGCATTGATGACATCTAGGAGGATGCAGTGGGCAATTTTGAAGACTTAGTTTCCTTGGCAGTTTCTTTTGGTACAGAGGAGTTGGATAGCGGTGCTACAGTTTTTGATACTCCGTATGTTGATATGAGCTTTGGAGTTGATTTGCAAGATATGGATGGTAATACTCTAGAGACCAGTAACTTTGAGGATACTCCTTTAGACAGTGCATCAGAGGAGGTTGGTAGGAGACAGTCTAGCTAGTGCCATCATGTGTCTAGTCAGTTGAGAGTTAGTGAGCGAGACATTGCTATAGCTTGCCAGCATTTCGATGCTGCTCGTCAGTTGTTAGCAATTTATGGATGGGGTTCTCCTACTAGTGATGAGCAGAGAGGCAGTTATCTTTCCTTGACAGAGATCCACTCTTTATGGGAGGCTATTCGGATCCTAAGATAGAATTATATACAGTTGGTAGCCGACAGAGATTATCTTATGGAGTGGGGGAGTACAGCATACGATGCATTATTGGCCAAGGAAGATGAGGTGAGTGAGCTTACTCAGCAGCTCGAGGTGACTTCTGAGATTCTTGAGAGTACACAGTTGGCTTTCGAGGAGTCACAGTTTCATTTGGCTAAGGTGACCATGGAGTTAGAGCGACTGCAGTCTTTACCAGATTCTGTACAGTCACAGGCTGTGGTGTCTGGTAATCCGAGGATGTCCATGGTCGAGATTGTTAGAGACAGTGGAGATAGGGATGCATCCATCCTTGATACTAGCATTGGCAAATCAGGTCCGTTCCCACTAGAGTCGGGTTCAGTTGAGTTGGGTGCTATAGCAGATTGTTGTGGTATGCCTAACATGGTGGTGGCCTCTAGTACTGATGGCACGGAGACTAGAGATGTTGTATCAAAGATCATGGGTGATGTTGGTGAGCCGGCAGATGGCATGGTTCTTGCTAGTGATACTACTCCCTTGGCGATGTCTTTGAAGGTAGTAGTCAATTCCAGCTTGGTTAGTGATCGATTGCAGTTAGTTTCATCTGGATTGCAGTCTGAGCCACTGACTGAGATTGGCGCATTCTATCGGCATTACACTATGAGGTATGCTCAACAATTTACCTTTGATGACCATGTTGATGAGATGATGATACAGAGATGTACTTTGGTTCCTAGTGCTTGTCATCAGTTATGGTACGGTTTGACGCCACGACATGAGAGTTGTGATGGGCATGACATGGCGATAGGTTCTGTGGTTGACAACTTGATAATACATGACTTAGAGAAGGAGTTTGGGAGTGATGCTTCAGCGGTTGTTGTTATTGATTCTACTCCTTTGGCTATGACATCTCCTGACTTAGCTGGTGATCAGTCACAGTGGGTTGTATCACTTGTTCATGGTGAGTTGTTGATTGAGGTTGGTTCTTTTTATCAACATTATACTGCAGGGTATGTACATCAGTTAGCATTTGATCCTTGTGTTGAGGAGTTGATGGCAAGCAAATTTGGTTTGAGTTCCATTTCTTGTTGTTTATCTTGTGATGTCTTTTCACCATCAGTAGTGCATGGGAGTTATGGTTATGAGACAGTGGCTGGTGATTTGCAGAGTTGTGTTGACTGCAGGAGTTGTACAGTGTGTGGATAAGAAGATTTTGTTGGCAGTTTGACATATCTTACATCCACAGAACACTATTAATTATCTCTCTAGGTTTTTAGCCCCATTGAAGTTTGATCTTGTCATGTCCCCATTTTGGAGGCAATTTGATTTAATTAATTTAATTAATTAGGTTGTCCAAAATAATGAATATTTTATGAGGATGACTAATTAATTATTTTAATTAAATAAATAAGTGGTATTAAATTAATTATTTATAAAGTTATCAAATAAATAAATATTAAAAGGTAACTTTATATTTAATTAATTTAATAAAGTGACTTGAATTATAAAATATTTTATAAAGTCACTTAATAGATAAAATAAAATAATGTTCTAGAAGCTTCTGGAGAAAGTGGAGAAAAAAGAATAAATAGGCACCCTGGGCTTCATTCTAATCATCCAGTTGTTTATTTCTCTCTTGACATCAAATTGTGATTCAGTCACATAATCTATTGTGGAACCAAGTGGTTTCAGATAGTCAGTTGATCTTTGGGAACGAAAACTCCCTTGGATTTGCATAATTGAGGAAGTGAATATCTTCTGAAGGGTTGCACATTTGGAGGTGATACTTCAGTCACTTCAGCTAGGGCATCATTGGGCCTAAGGCCATTTTCAGCATTTCAGCATTTCAGGAATTTTTTTTAGCAGGGCCGAACTTATTGGAGGTCATTTCTAGCAGGTTCACAGGCTGAAAAAGCAGTCCGAAAAAAGTAGGCCAAAAAAGCAAAACCGAAAAAAAAAAGCAGTCCGAAAAAAGCAGGCCGAAAAAGCAAAACCGAAAAAAAAAGCAAGCCGAAAAGGCAGTCCGAAAAAGCAGCTCTGAAAAAAGCAATCCGAAAAAGCAGTTCGAAAAAGTAAAACGGAAAAAGCAAATCCGGAAAAAGCAAGTGGAAAAAGCAAATCGGAAAAAAAGCAAGCAGAAGGGGCAGCATTGAAGGAAAATATTACAGCCATCCACAATCAGGTTCTTCACTTCTCATTTGGCATATTTTTAGAGAAATGTAGGTTTTCAGCTGAGTACAAAATATAGCTTCAGCACTTCATTATTTCACCTTGTACTTGTCTTTGTTTGCCATTTGGCATTATTGGTATCAAAGGAAGGCTAGGATTTTGCAATTGAAAGAGCGTTGTAATTTTTAGACTATCTATATTGCAACCCTAGAGTTGATGATCAGCTTATTAGTTTGCATTCGAATTGTTTGACAAAATATCAATTGGTTGTAAGTTCTCTTTTTGGCATAAATAATGTTATAATTTTGCATACTAAGTGTTTATATTAATGACACTTGGTTATAAGTGCATTAATGCCATCCTAGGTTGCATCCAAAGTATTTGTCATAATTACTAGTTGTTGTAGCTGCATTTTGCAAGTAGTTTAAGTCACATATATGTATTGAATATTGCCAAAATTAGTTGCACATTCATATTAGGTCATTGTTTAGACAATCTGGAGTCTTTTTGTAAGCATTCTCTTTGATGCAAATCAAAACAAGAGTCATTGCAGCAATCTGAAAAGTTATATCAGTCATATGACCCCTTGTATGCAAAGTGTTTGACAAAATTCTTCGAGTCTTCAATCAGCATTTTAAGGTCGGATTTGAGCAGGACCATTACAATGGTATCAGAGCTTGCTTGCAAAGTGTTTGACGAAATGTCAAACAACTGAAGTATAAAGATTTTTGGTGTTTGAAGGAGTTATAACCTGTTGGGGTTATTACAGATCTTGGTGACCAACAAAATGCATGTTACAATATGTCAAAGATAGTCTGAATCAAAAAGTAGATGATTTCATATTGGCAAAATATACAAACTCCAAATGGGAGATTAACTACCGTGTTTTCTCTCTGAGTTAGAAGTTTTTTTCCAGCAGATTAAGCTTCAAAAAACTGTAGCTTTATCTTCTAGGAAGACAAAGTACAATGTAACTGCTAGTGCCAGTTGTGAGGCACTATGGCTATGCTGCTTTTAGATTGATCAGCAACTTCCTCAAAGTACAGAGACTCCACTTGTCGATGACAATCTAAAAGAGTCTTGAAATTAGTAAAGAACTCTATTATGCTTGCACAAGGCAGACTACGGTTCATCATCACCACATTTTACATTTGGTTGACATAGGTGATATTGACCAAACCTCTTGGTAACATTTATTTTTCTAAATTTCAAGATAAAATTAGAGTTTCTTTTAGTGATTTAGGAGTGGCGGGGGGATTGGGTAGCTTAAATGTTTAAACATAATGCTAACTGTACTTCACACAAGCATTCACTGTTCATGTCAATAATGACATCACATCAGATCAGTTATTGTTATAACTTACAATGTAATTTACAACAACCAACATAGCATCCTCCGATAATACTAAACATAGGCATATAGCTCCATACATACAATAAAGTGTGTGCCATCCAAATCTCCTCAAAAGCTATAAGATAACTTACAATGTAATTTACAACAACCAACATTGTATCCTCCTATGTGTTGATGTTTTGATAGCTTTGGTAGGATAAACCTATGAGGTCAAAAGAAATTAATATAATCACAATGATATGTGTGTGTGTGTGTGTGTGTGTGTCATTATATTTATAATATATTTGAATAGACATGTCCCGAAGAGATATGTCTATTCTCTTGGTTTATTCCTCATACAAATACAAAGACACTACTATTTGGAAAACAAATACCACAATAATGGCAGTGCTATTACATTTGCAGTGATCCCTGAAATTTTAACACTATGATACTAAATATATGCATATAGCCACATACATACAATGTAGTGTGTGCCATCCAAATTTTTCCATGCCCTATGCATTCATTTTTCGTAACATTACCAAACACAAATTCATCTGTGAGATTACAGCAAATAAGAAATCTGCAAAACCTCGAGACCATACCAAGAGAAATGACAAAAGAGGAAGGTTTCTGTTTAGACTAGTCAGGTTTACAGACCTACCATTTGTGAGCTAATGTTCACCCATTTCAGCACCGAAAACACCAACATTCATGTTAATGTTTAGATAGCTGCAAGAGATCTCTTTTCCCAAAGTGTATTTGTGTGGATGGTTCTCTGCTGTGTATTCTCAGAAGCTGATTTGTTTCTTCAGAGATGTTATTGTTCATATTGAGAGAGGCTGTGTATTTTATCAGAAGTAAAATGGCTTTTTTCAGTTTTGATTCTGCTCAGGCAGAGTCTTCGTATGTCTTCTTCATTGAATGTTCAAGCTGTAACTTTATTATGTTCCTGCAGCTTCACATCATGTTCACACTGTGACTTATTATCGTGTGGGTTGTGATACGAGGTGGCATCATATGTTGAGGTGGCATTGTGTGTTGAGGTGGCATCATGTTTCTTTATTTACAATTGTCATTATGTATATCGGGTGACTCTTTGTGTCACCATCGGTGTCTTTTCAGTTTATGGGAAGCCTTGTCTTTATTTGCTCACAGAAAGAGAAAGGGAACTGCTGTGATGGAATATGAAAAGTTGTTAATTGTTCTTTACCAGGAGATGCTCACAGATATATTACTCACTGTTTTTCTTTTGGCTAATTGAGATATGATTAACATGTAATGATATTATTGAAGTGAAGCGATCTCTGTATCTGATATATTCTTTGTATATGCTCAATGCTTGATCAATTCTTAGTGTGTTATCTATTGTATCTGGGATACAAGAAGTTCATATATATTATAGATGCAGAGCAGGCACTGCTCAATTTGTAAAAAGAACATTCATTTGTAGATTGTTTAAGAGTTAACAATCACTGGGTAGATTGTTCCTCTAATTAATCTTGAGAGCTTTGTATTCAGTTCTGAATATTCAATAAAGGGAATCTTTTGTGGGTGTGGCTGGGTTTTTCCCTCAAGTAGGAGGGCTTTCTCAGGTAAAAAATTGTGTCAATTTGTAGTTGTGTTCTTAGATATCTTATATTTGTGTCAATACTATTTTGGTTCTGAAAACATTAACAATTCATCTGTTATTCATTTCCATTTTTCATGGACATACCTGAATATATATGTTCTGTTATATTCTAATGTGTGTTATTGCAATTACATTGCTTACTGTTCCTTCCCAACTAAGCTGTAATCTTTATGCAAGTTACGAAGATTATATATCTATGTTGTTTTTTCTCCTTCACCTCTAAGATGAAGACATTAAAATAAGATCATGCAAAGGTAATAAAAAATAAGGCCAAATATATACAATAAGTGAAATTTAGAAGATTCCCTGCTTTCATGTTTCTCAAGTTCAGAATTGGTACAAGGTGCTGTCCAGAAAATCCTTTTAGCAATTCACAAAGATAATGAAAGATGTTAATAGAGACTAGAAGGAAAAACATAAAAGAGAAATTCGAAGAAGCAACAAGATACCTGAAACTGGCCAATTCCAGGATACTTCCAACCATGCCTTTCTGGATAGGAGGGATACCTCAGTTCTCCACAAGGGCCCAATCCAATTTCTATCTCGGATATAAGACCCTTTTCAAAGAAATCATCAAATTCCATTCGGAAGCTTCTCATAAAATCAAAACAAACCTACAAAGAAAGGAAAAAACAATGAATATTGCTTTTTGGAAAAAATCAAACATGAATGTTGTTTGTCAGAAAAAAAAAACATGAAGATGCTAATCTACTGAAGCAAATACCAGGTCTAAGAATTAAAGGATAATTCATTTTAAAAGAAGATATAATATATTTGGTTATTAGAAATCTGGAGAAAACATAGATATTAGTTAGTACAATATATCTGGATAATTTGATTTTTCATTTTCCTGGACAACCACAAATAGAACTGCCCATGGTACTCAGCAATTTTGGAAACCTTGATTAGAAGAAAAATCAACATTTAACAAAAATATATCATTATCCAGAAATATGTGATAATTAAGTTACATGAAAAGAAATTCTTAGGATGGTAAATCGTTGTCATAAAACTCGTGCTTCTGCATTGCACAAAGCTGAGACAAACTGCAATATTGTTTAAATTGTCAATCTCTACTTGTTGGATTTATTATTGTTCAGAGTTCTTATTGTTAATCACAATTTCAAGAAGAGTCTAGAACATTAAGCTACTTAACCATGCATGGAAAAATTATATAGCAAGAAAAATGACCAAACTACATTAATACCTCAAGACCTGTTCGACCTCTCAAGACCCGTTCCTTATCAATGCCCCAAGAAAGGCATTCCATATTTCGCCTACCTTCTCGATCTGTGAAATATATATCAGGATTAGCTTGTCCAATCTCCAATATCCATTTGGGTAGATTGATATTTACATCATCACCCACATTTCCTCCACATGCATGAAGTGACATTACTACCTGGTGACAAAAACTATGAAGTTAAAAAAAGATGGAGAAACCCAAACATATGTATTTTGAAATCAGTCTCACACTATTGCTCCAAGAAAATACAGTAATGGGAAATTCATGTTCCAAGAAAATATAGTAATGGGAAATGCATGTGTAACCAGTCATGCTATGGAATAATTCACTAAATCAGTTGAATTACATTAGATAGTTAAGAATCAGCGAATGTAGAAATGAAAGAGCATTAAATATCGCAGGAAAAACTTTAGGGTTGGCACTTGAAGTAGCAATTTAAATAACCTGGTGTTTCACAAGTTTTAAGTGTAAAAATACTACTCCTGCTACTGAAAACAAGCATACAACAAATATCGAGTTCTAAAGTGTGTTTATGCTCCTAGTTACCAAGCGTAAGGAAATGACTAGCAGAAGGAAAGCAAATTAATTCTACACAACTGTTATGGACTATCACAACTGTGCCTGTATCCGACAACAATATAGAAGGGCAAAGACTGGCACATAAACTTATAGCCAGGGGGAAAACTTAGAATCATTAACAGGAGATTTGGTATAAGTAGACCACAGCACCATCATGTTCATGGATGCCCATCCTTGGAAGTTCATTGATATTAAGCATCACTAAATTGGGAAGCCTACTAACTCTCTCCATTATCCAACTAAGTTGATGCGGCTAAATTAATATGCCAGAATTAAATTTTATTCTAATTCTTTTCATTCCATCACAATTCACTTGATTTGATCACTATTCCCTATGAAATGGTGAGCTACTCAACCACTCAAGAAACATTGGTTTTTATACATCTTCACGAATACCCAACTACCCATCTCTTGGGCCTTTGTCTTTTCATTGGCCAGTTACTTAACCTTTGTGACCTTCTTTGATCTTATACCAATGTCCAGTAACCCAACTCTCACAAGCTTTGATTACTGTAAGCTCACTTATTTATTATGGACCATCCATTAGATTTCAGCAATACCCAATCAATACTATCGTAGGACTAACTGGATTCTAATCAATACTAAATCACCCAACTCTTGTGAGTTTCCATAAACTCACTATCACTATCATGGGCCTTCATGGATTTTAACTTCTCATCAATGTCTAAGGTCCCAATCAACCATCACGGTCTTCACTGGTTCTATCAATACCCAAACACTCAACAATAGCATTGATGAAATAGCAAAAGAGAACATCAATTTGTGAGAAGCATCTGAATAGACTTCCAATACAACTTATAACTGAGATATTGCATTCAGCAACGAAATCATACAGAAGTACATCAGCCAACAAGAACTCAAGACATCTCAAATCCTATCATCAAAATCATATTCATTGGCATATCTAATATGTGAACATCCTTGTCCATCATAATTATTAGATACTCATATGCTGTCTTTATATAGCACGAATAATGCAAGTTTACATAAGAAATGTTGATTGTCATATATCAATATTAATGCTGATGATTGTGTTGCGAATGATGTCAAATATGTGAAATGTCTGATTATCTGAAACCCATCTTCAAAAAAAGGGCCTAAGGTGTAAACAAAAGGGGTTAAGAGGCTAAGTAAGTAGGTCCTCCTAGAGTTGACCATAATGGCTCCTAGGACTAGAGGGACCTTAAGCAGAATCATCGAGGAACCCAATTACGACCTCAACACAAACTCTACAACATGGTATGTGCTTGCAAAAGATGAAGCGAGATGGGGAATGCACGTACAAGCAGCCAAGTAAGAGAGCTCTGGTAGACATCCCACTGGGGCATACTGCAGAAATGGCTTTAAGCAAACCCATCAAATCTCCTCTCCAAACCCTAATTGATAATCTATGAATATCATGTGGTTCGCCTAACCTTGATTGGATGTGTATGTGTATATTTGTATATATTGTTTGTGATTGGAGAGTTCAGGCCATGGAGTATGTTATTATAGCGATATTTAATTTATATGAAAACTCTAGCCCTAATTTGTTGCAATTGTCGCTTCATGCCTAACACATATACATGCATGCCTTAAGTGTATGATTTTAATTGATATGCGTGCTTGATATTTAAATGGTATGATGTAACCCTAACCCTAAGGCGTGTATGTATACTTCATGCCTTACATGCATGTTCATGGCTTCATGCATTTCCATGCTTCATGTTTTACATGTAATCATATGTACTCATGTGTACGATTCATGGCCTAGGCATATTCTTGTTACACCTCTCGCTTGTATTCATGCATAAGATTCATGCCTTGTATTCATGTATTTCTAGATATGATTCATACATGTATTCGTGTGTATATTTCATGTTTTGTGCGGTATGTGTACTCAAATGTATGCTTTATGATTTAAGTGCATTTAGTTGTATACTTGATACTTTGTATGCTACATGTATTCACATAAAGGCTTCATGAATTAATTAAATTGTGTGTATACTTGTAATGTCCCCAAATTAAGGACCTAAAAAATATATGATTTGAACAAGTTTTAATTAAAGATTTAAACTTATTTTTGAAAGCAACAATTTAATACAACTAGTAATATATACCCTATTCATATAATATATAAACAACAATCTTGACATTAATACCTACTGAGATTAATAAGAGAAAAAGTGTGGAACTATGATAGCCAACAACTTAGTTAAAATGGACCTTCCAAACTAATCTATCAATATTTTTTATCAGTTGATGGATGTTTTTCTTACTCAGTTCCAAGCTAACATGGGCTGCAAGGTTACTATCACATATCTTGTTTATTGCAAGTAGAAGCCGAACAAAAAGATAATTGATTTCATCTCAAGATAACAGTCCATCTCCACGAAAGTTCCCTGTCCTTGCTTGATGGTAATGTCAAGCAGATGTTCACCGGGAATCTACAGTCGGCATTGAGAGACAAACTTTCATTGACCTAGTATCCTAATTTGGCAAGTCTTTGTAGTGCTTTGACATATTATCAACACACCAAGGCTCAATTTAGGGACTCTCTTGAATGCCTATGAAGGAACATCTTCCTCTAGTGTTTCCCAAAAGAACAAGACTGTGGCTTGTGTCATGGCACTTCCACAACCCTTGGAGAGGAATTAACTTTCAACAAAGCCACAACGAAGTTAAACATTCACTAAGTTGACCAAATATAGTGCAAGCATTCTACAAAGGTTGTTGAAAAACAACTTTAAAACTCTTTCCGAGATTCGGCTTAAAAAAGATCTAGGCACTATTTGCAAGCAATAAACCTCTGTTTGTAGTTGAAAAAAGACTTCAAAATTTAGCCTCAAAACAAAAAACATGATTAATTTATCATAGATGGAATATAGACACTCAGCTTGTGTAAATTCCTAACTCTCATAGGCTATAGGGTGTCTTCCCTGCAACAATACAGTGGCAATGCCCTCTCTGAACGCATCACATTCCAGAATGGATGGTTGAGTGAAGTTAGGTAAGGCAAGAACCAGGCAGATGCTCATGGCTTCTTTCAACTTATCAAAAGTGTGTTGTGCCTCTTCATTCCACCGGAAGGAGCCCTTCTTAGTTAGATCTGTTCATGGAGCACTAAGTTGAGAGAATCCTTTCACAAACCTTCGGCAGTAACTGTACAACCCAAAAAAAAACCTCGCAACTCGGAGAGTGATTTTGCAGAGGCCAATCAAGGATAGCCTGAATCTTCTCCTAGTGGACCTATACTCCAAATTAACTAACATGTCCTAAGTATAATCTTCATCATTCTGAATTCACATTTGGATTGCTCTACGAACAAGGACTAAGCCTCCATGATCTCGAGGACTTCATCCAAAAGCCTCAAGTGTTCTTCCCATGTTTTACTGTAAATAAGGGTATCATCAAAGAATACCAACAAGTACTTGTGCAACTGTTTGTTGAAGGTGTGATTCATGCAGGACTGGAAAGTAGCTGGTGCATTCATCAATCCGAATGGCATGACCAGGAACTCAGTGTGCCCGTAGTGACAATAGAAAGTCGTCTTTTCCACATCTTTTTCCCAAATGCAGATTTGATGGTATCTAGAACGGAGATCTATTTTAGAGAAATAAACTGCACCATGCAACTCATCCAACAATTCATCAATCCTAGGAATAGGGTATCTATTTTTTATTGTTTTCTTGTTTAACACACAAAAGTCCACACACATGTGTAACATTATGTCCTTTTTAACCAACACCACTGATGATGCAAAAGGGCTAGAGTTGGGTCGAATCCATCCCTTCTTGAGTAGCTCCTGAATTGTGTTCTCAATTTTATCTTCAAATTTTCTAGGATGGTGGTACGGTGTAGTGATAACTGGCTAGGCGTATGGCTTGGCATCGGCTTCCGATTCGATGGTGTGCTTTAAACCAGGATGAGGAGGTATGGCAGGAGGAATGTCTATAAAAACTATATCATGTGTATTCAAGATGGCTTGTAGCTCATCATCTTGTTGGGACACCTATTGCCCTTTTATTAGTTCTACCAAAACAAAGTAGTGTGCAGCCCAAGCAATGTCATCATGCCGAAAAACGACTTCCATTCGTTGTGCGAAAACTTCCTTCAGTCCCTCTTTGGCCATCCCTCTAAGAACAACCTTCTTCCCATCGACCACAAAAGTGAAGTCCATCTGTTTGAAACTCTGTGTGTATTCATCAAGCAACTCCATCCATTGTATGCCAAGAATGACCACCATTTCATCCGGGTCTTCTATAAAGAAACCTTTCGTCACTATGTGATTAGCAATGGTGATGCTTAATTAGGGAACAAGGTACATACAGGGTAAGAGTGTTCCTTCGGCGACCTTGACTTGGAATCCTGTGTGTACCTCTGTAGATAGGCCTCTTCGTTTTACCAATGATGAGTATATAAAGTTTAGAGTGGCTCCGCAATCGAGCATCACAATGACCATTTGTCCTTTAAGGATTCCTGTACCCAAAACACTATACATCTCGAGCTCTCGGCCAAGGCAATGCTTCCTCCATGTTGTATCAATGTAGCAATCTTCTATGTACAGTTTAAGATGACCATTTTGGAGTCCTCTTGTGGGTGACCGTCCTCTGTGGGTAGATTTTCCAGATCATCCTCATCATTAGACACGACCTCAATGTAATGTATTTTTCTTTTACCAAGGCATTTGTGCCGAGGTTCCCACAACTCCTTCCAAGTGAACATAATTTCTTCATTCAGAATTCCTGCCTGGTAGCTTCGTCCAACGAAGGCTTCTTTGGAAAAGGTATGTTATCTTTGTCCCTTGGAACCAATAGCAGTTTGGAGTGGGAGTAACCTCGAGAGAATGATGTCAATGACGATGCCAGATGTCGCGCCTTTTTGATAGCCATTGAAATGGTGGTACGTATTGCGATAATAGATAAACGTCTATTATTAGTTAACGGTAATCTATTTGTAATCTATTGTAAATATTAGAATGTTTCTAATATTTAGTTGTAGTTATCTATTAACTTTTTTAGCAAATCCAAGCTTTCATGGTTGCCGCCTAGTTTTTTTTAAAACCTTGATTTTTTACCTCGAAAAAAATTATTACAGATTGTTGGTGGGTATTTTGAGAGCTCAATTAGGTTGTCGTCTTTTTTTTCTAGGTGCCTCAATTTTTGAGCAAACAAATCCAAAAACCGACAACATATTTTTTCTAGGTTTTCCGAGCTCTCTTTTGGGTTATCCTTCAGATTTTCTGGGTCTTTCATTTGTTTGCCTCATAGAACATGCCTTCACAGATTCACCTTTTTTCATTGAAAAACCTGTCATGGCATCTCTAACAAACATTCTGCTCAAACATAACTCAAACTTCAATGGTCGAAATTATGGCACTTGGAAGCAGCAGATCATAGCAATTTTTTAATATTGGAATACCAACCAAATTGTTTTGGGTGTCACAAAGCATCCAACTGCTCCTAGTACTAATTAGGATACATGGGATCTTAATAATCGAGAGGTGGTGATGCTTCTCAAATTATCCGTGGCTGATGATCAGCTCTCTCACATTCCATCTGGCAAGACAACTATCGAGATATGGACACATCTCAAAGGTCTTCATGAGACTTATGACAAAAGCAAAGCTTTCTTCTTGAAGAACACTTTGTTTTCTATTATCATGGATGAGCAAACCTCACTCTAGGCACACCTGAATAGGATTCAGGAAATCCGTGATCAGTTGCTTGCCATCGGTCACAAGATGGAGGAAGAAGACATTGTGGTTATCACTCTTTGGAGTTTACCAAAGTCCTATAAGCATTTTATCGAGACTCTCAACATCACGTCTTCTGGTGTTGATTTGAAGTTCACTGATCTTTGCACGCTTCTGCTTCAACAAAATTGGTGGAAACAACAGTTCGGTAGCAGTTCCAGCTCCACCTCCACAGAGCAAGCCTTTGCTGCTAAATCCTTTGAGAAGGATAAAGGCAAGTTTTAGTAGTCGTCTCAGCAAAAGTCTTCTACTCCAGCTTCAAACGGTTTCCGGAAGAAAAAAATTCAATGCAACTATTGCCACAAATTTGAGCACATGAATCAGGTTCGCAACCCAAAGAGAACAGTGCAAAACACATTGAGCAGATGAAATCTGCCTTTTACGCCTTCATGGCTAAAAAACCTGCAGAAGATGTGAAGTCACCTGCCTAGTACATTGATTCAAGTGCCTCTTGTCATTTCACTCACCGCAGAGACTGGTATACTAACTACCAGCCTTATTCTAATTTTGTTATTTTTGGTGGTGGAGAAGAGTAAACTGTTGTCGGCAAAGGCAACATTCAGATTCAATCTACTGGGATGAATCTCATTTTCCTCAATGTGTACTATGTTCCAGGGATGGAACTAAATCTACTCTCTGTCAGTCAATTACTGCGACATTCTCCACACTTGGATGTCACCTTCAATTCACATCAGTGTACCATCTCTGATTAGGCGACTCAATCTACTGTTGCAGCGGGTCTTGAGGATCATGGTCTTTTCCGACTTACTGATTCAAGTGATTCTCAGGACTTAGCAAGGTCTATTTGGCGGTCTTCTGTTAGCACACTTTAGCATCAGCGATATGGGCACTTAATTATGCATTATCTCTCAGCTTGCTCAGGATGAGCTTGTCCTTGGATTGCCAAATATTCAGACTCAACAACTTGGAGTTTGTAATGCATGCCAAGCTGGGAAGCAACATCGTACACCTTTCACAAGTGGCAATTCATGGCAAGCTTCTCAGGTACTTCAGCTTGTCCATGCTGATATCTGCAACCCTATGGCCACTCCTGATCTTGGATCCAGGTATTTTCTATTGTTTGTTGATGATTTCAGTAGAAACATGTGAGTGTATTTCCTTATAAAGAAATCAGATGCATTTCCTAAATTTCAAAACCTTAAGTTGAAAAAGAGTCTGGGAAATCTATTATTACTCTTAGATCAAACAATGGGGGGAATTTTGTTCTAATGATTTCTCTAGCTTCTTGGATACTCATGGCAACAAACGCTAGTTAACCACACCCTACACACCACAACGTAACAGTGTAGTTGAATGACAGAACAAAACAATCACCAAAATGGCTCGATCTATGCTTGAACACAGACATGTTCCGAAGAAGTTCTGGGCAAAAGCAGTCAACACTACAATTTATCATTTGAACCGGTCACCCACAGTGGTAGTCAAAGGTAGAACTCCGAAAGAGACCTGGTTAGTTCACAAGCCCAGAATCAGTCACTCAAAAGTTTTTGGCTCTGTTGCTTTTGTTTGGATCCCTGATGCGTCACGCACCAAGTTGGATGCTAAGAGTCAGAAACTCATGCTTGCTAGATGCAGTAGTTTTCACAAATCCTACCACTTGATCGACACTAAGACATCTGGTCTCCTGTACAATCATGATGTAGTCTTTGATGAGCAACGAGAACCTTTCATACATGTTTCTCTTCTTGATCTAGCAGACCAGCCTATGAAGGCTCATGATTAGGGAGTTAGGCTTCCATTAGGTCCACTTGATGGAAGGGCTTCAGTAGCTCCTGCAACTCCAGTAATACCAGTGATCCTTGTATAGACACATCCAACTTCTCTTGCAAGATCACCTCGATTTGTAGATGCTTCACCTAAGTTTGATCCAAATTCTTCTAATGAGGAACCTGATCACCAAGCATCTCCTGATACTAATGTTAGTCGTTCTCCTCTTCGGCCTAAGTGGTGGGCTAAGACACTTCTTGTTCTTCATGATGATGAGCTCATTGATGGGAGAACTACTCGGAAAAAGAGCAAACCTACAGAGTCTGTTGACTTTGCTCTCATGGCCAACATTCATAGTGTGTTTGAACCTTAAACATATTCAGAGGCTAAAGGAATTCTAGAGTGGCAACAAACCATGACATTTGAACACCAGAGCTTGCTAAAGAATAACACCTAGGTCCTTTTTGATCTTCCACTAGGGAAGAGACCCATTGGCTGCAAATGGGTTTACAAAATCAAATACAAATCAGATGGTACTTTGGATAAGTACAAAGCTTGTTTAGTTACAAAGGGTTTTTCTCAGTGTCAAAGCATTGATTATGAGGAGACCTTTTCTCCTACTACAAAGATGAGCACCATCATATTAGTCCTAACCATGGGAGGACTGTTTGGCTGGAAGGTCCATCAAATGGACGTCAAGAGTGATTTCCTGAATTGTAATCTCCATGAAGAGGTCTACATGATGCAGCCTCCTAATTTCAAGGTTGCTGGTAAAGACCATCAAGTTCTCAGATTGGTAAAAGCTTTCTATGGCTTGAAGCAGGCCCCTCGGGCATGGTACATAAAAATTGATAAGTACCTCAGTGATCAAGGCCTCAAGAGGAGTTCTTCAAACTCAAATTTGTACATCAAGACTACTGACAGTGACATCATCCTTCTAGTTATTTATGTGGATGATTTGATCATCACTAGCAGTTCGACATCTTTGATTCAGGGAATCAAATAGAATTTATGCCAGTCTTTTGATATGACTGATCTTGGGCTCATGCATTATTGCCCAGGTGTTGAGGTTTGGTAACAATCTTCTAGTATATTCATCTCTCAGTCCAAATATGCCAAGGCTCTGTTAGACGAATTCCATATGCAGGATTGCAAGCCTACATCTACACCAATGGAAAAAGGTCTCAAGTTATCAGCCAAGTCCGATTCTCCTCCCATTGATGATACTACATACAGGCAACTAGTAGGTAGCATCATCTACCTGTCTGCTACTAGGCCTAACATCAACTTCAAAGTCAACTACATCTCACACTTTATGACAGCTCCTAAGGTTGATCATAGGATGGGAGCAAAGCGTGTGCTTCGTTATGTGAAGGGTACTTCAGAGTATGGACTTCTTTACTCTCAAAGTTCTAATCCTAGACTCAATGGATTAACAGATTCAGATTGGGCAGGCTCTGTTGACAATAAAAAGTCAACTTATGGATATGTGTTCAGTTTGGGATCCGGTGTAGTCACATGGACCAATAAGACGCAGCAAGTAGTTTCTCTCTCCTCTATAGAGGCCAAATACAGAGGGACTGTTAAGGAAGGATGTGAAGTTGTTTGGCTTCGTCGAATGCTTGGGGATATGCAAATGTCTCTAGTAGGACCAATTACTCTGTTCATAACGAGGGCATTATCAAGTTAGCCCAAAATCTAGTTTTCCATGGACGAACCAAGCATGTGGATGTTCACTGTCACTACATACAACAGCTAGTTGAAGACGGGACAATAGATTTGCAATATGTTCCTACCACAAATCAGACTGCAAACATTCTCACCAAGCCTATCATTAGTTTGTCAAATTCAGAGGATAGCTTGGTGTTGTAGATAGATTAACCATTAAGGGAGGGTATCACAATAATAGATAAACATCTATTATTAGTTAAAGATAATCTATTGTAAATATTAGAATGTTTCTAATATTTAGTTAGTTGTAGTTATCTGTTAGCTTTTTTAGCTTTCTTTTAGCTAAAATAGAATGTTTCTATTCTTTACGATCGTTTTCCCAAGGAAACATCGCTTTATTCTTTAGTATATATAGACCTCTCGGTCTATGTTAATAACAAGCAAGTACTTTAACAATTACTTCATAATAGTACGATTGAAACTCTTACCCAACCCCTCAATGGTTTTGTCAGTCTGTCCATGAGTAGTACTATCTGTCTCCTTTCATAAATGTCTGTAACCAAAACAGAGAGTTTCTGAAATTTCGTGATGTTCTAGTCAACCAATCCTATTTGCCTTAACTGGGCCAGCTCTTTAAAATTAAGTTTTGGATCTTTACCATCAAACAGATCTATCAATCTTTCAATGAATTATGCATAAGTATTTACTTGCTCATGTCCAAGCATAATGGTACCATGATGCCACCATTCATGTGCCACTCCCTCCAAGTGGAGTGCTAGAAATTTAATTGCTTCCTCTTTTGGCATCGGGTTGAGCTGAAAGTAGGTATCGATTGTCATTACCCAAGCCTAGGTAGATATGGATCTAGATCCATCAAAGCCTCTTCCTTTTGTGGCCCACCTATCACCATCTTCACTGTCCTATCATCTTCATACCCCGATTGCTCTTGGTTCACCTTCATAGGCTTCTCTGCTTGCTTTCTTGGCTCTTCGCATGAACCTTGCTCATCCACTACTCTCTCCTCTAGGATCTTTATCTGATCCACACCTGCTTGTGCCTTATCATAGGCCTGATGTACCAAATCAATTGCTATCTTGTTGTCCACCTTATCTTCTTCTTGTTCCCTTTGTCCTAGGAACCCCACTCTTTCAAACAAGAAACTAGTTGGCATACTCCATGATGCTTCATCTGCATCTTTCTTCAAGGATCTCAAGATCACTTGTCTTCCACCATGCTTGAAGGTGTAACTATTCAATGCCCCATCATATAATGTATGTCTCTCTACTTGCCATGCCCTCCCAAGGATCAAATGGCATCCTACCAATGGAATAACATCACATAAAACAAAATCCTCATAGGTTCCAATGCTGAAAGGAACATATACTTGCCTTCTAACCTCAACTTGGTGTCTATCATGCAATCCTTGTACCATGTAAGGTCTTCTATGCACTAGTTGTTGGAGGTTCAACTTCTCAACCATATCAACTGAAACAAAATTGAAAAATGAACCGCTAGAAATGACCATTTTGCAAACCTTACCCATACATCTGCATTGTGTTCTGAATTGTGAGTATCCATGAGTCTCAAAATCTGTATTCATGATGGCTTCAACTTATTTTACCCTTCAATCCGACTTCCTCTACAAACTAAGATCCATCCAACTTTGAATCACCACCTTGGAATACTCTTAAAGGATAATTCAACTTCAAGGTTCAACAAGGGATTCTAAGTCTTCAAAAAACCTTAGTTTGCCTTCTCCTCTTCTCCCAAAGAATCTTCTGTGCTCTGATACCATTTGATGCAGAGCTGGTGAGTGGTATCCATCTTCTTCATATCAGACAGCAACATCTAATCAAATTTGCAACACTCCTCACTTCCAATGTCCCCTCAAGACCTTCCTTCTAGGCTAACCAAGTGCACTTAATGCTTCCCAAACACCATAACTTCTTCCAAGGCCTCAACCTTCATGAAACATCTTCTTATGGCTTAACAACCATGTTCCATCCATCCCTTCATTCTGGACCACTAATCTCTTACCCAACTTAAACCAATAGTACAAACACTTCATAAATGATCTCCCCCTTCACATTGCATCACCAAATCACCTCTTCCATGGATTAGATCAGTTTCATAAACACTGGTGTCCCAAACCGGGCTTAATCCCAACAGCAAACCGTCAACTGTTGTGGTTCTTCCCTCCAACCTGCATTTATCTGCATAAAATGGTTATGATACAAGTACATCATTCATTTGTATCCTCTCCCACCAATCACAATGATTACAGAGGGTGGGAGAGGTCTGTCATCATTAGGGTTTCAAAACAAAAGTTCTTGACTATTCTTAACCAGTCACCGTCTCGAAGTTACCAGCCTATTATTCTTGATTCAAAACACAATGAAAGTAACAAGAATGCGTGGGAAAAGTAAGAAATGACTAATATAACATCCTCACATTAAGAACCAATCAAAAAAAATGTGTTTTAATTAATCACAGGAACTCACTGCTCCAGACTGTACTGAGAAAACAGGGAAATAAATTTTGAAGAGAACTTTGTAGTTTTATTGATTCAGATTTTTACATGGGCTTCTTGACACCACACCAACTCTACCCCCCTCAAAACTCGACACACTCCTTATTAAATAACCCAAATAACAATAACAACCACTAGCTAACTATAACAGTCATTTATCTGACTGTTACCAGTTAGTTATAAACTGAAAATTTGTTGTCTTTGACAACTTACAATCATATATGCCTTTAACTTCAATACATGCCTTTATAGTTTTAATCTTCAAAACATCAATTACAAAAATGGAACATTGGTCCAGTTACATTCAAAATTTGATCTTCCTAGATCATTAAACCAAATGACCCTCTCCTCATACCCTTTGCTAGGGTGCCCTGCACCAGATATGCTAAATCAATTGGCCCATAAACAAGGGTTAAATAATTATTTATTTTATGACGGGAACATTACAAATGCTCAAACTCTTCCTTTCATAACCTCAAAATTCACTCTTGATCTTTCCATTTTATCATGTTGAACCTCAATCTTTACTCTCCTTCACTAAGGAATTTTGATCTTCATCAAACTTTAGTGCCTTAGGCTAGATAGAACTTTCATGATTTGAGGAGATTTCTCAAGGAAGAATTCCTCTGATCAGAGGAATTCTGACATGACCTTACCATGCCCAAAACCTTCATCTTGCATAGCCTCGAACTCATTGTTTTGTCCCCTTTGAACTTCAATCTTTCATTCTAACTTGGGTGTTTGATTTCATGAAAGAAAGCAAGTTTTTCATTGGCGGAGTTTTTTGAAGTTATGGAAGATTAAGGGCATAATTCCTAAGATTGGAAGAATCCCGCCACACTTCATGTGCCTTGTCATACTTCAAAACTTCTCTTTTACCTCCAGAAATTCATCATTTCAATAGCCTTGAACATCCATTTCTTAATCTCATCAATCATTTGGAGTTTTCTCTTGGGCAGATGTTATAGGAGTAGAGGAATTTCTTGGGTGGAATTTCTTGGGCTGAGAGGAATTCCGCTGCCTCCTACACTCTTTCAGACTTCACATTATTTATTTACATTTATTTCCTTTTTATACGTTAACTTATGTCTATATAAATAATGTCAAGATGTTTAAGATAGGTTTCAGCTTCATAGGAGTTATAATAAAGATTCTGGATTTGAAGGTTTTCAAAAACTTATAGACTTGGTCAAATTTCAAGATTCCTTCGACATTCTAACCTCCCATAACCTATCCTAGTTTTCTAAGGCCAAACTGGAGATGGGACAATGATCTCCAAAAGGCCTTAACTCATGTTATCACAAACCACTTGACTTCAACTCCACCTCCTTGACTAGCTTAGCCCAACTTTCGATTACATCCCCAATAGACTTGACTTTCCGATGGGATAAACTTGTTCAAAATCAATTCCTTGGCTTCAAAACTTGAAAATTGCTACTAAGACCACCTAAGAGCATATGATCCTGCTGCTAAAGAAAAAAGGAGTCCCCATTTGCAATTGGTGATGGTGTGAAAATCTCGCAATAAATCCCTTAAACTATACTGGCTTCAAGCATTGAGAAGGGATATGGCAGAAGGTAGAGGGATAGCACTGAGGAAAATACTGATAAGGAAGTTGTCAAAGTAGCTCTATCTTGAGTCCTTGATGATCTCCAAGTGGAAAAAGATTGTGAATACCGACATGGAAATCCTATACATGAGAGAATGAAGAAAAGGATGTTTGGAGCAAAGAATTATTTACCTCTACAAATGAAATTTAACATAATGAAGAGTGGATTTTACCATGTAACTGGATTCCCATATGTGCAATGAACTTCTAGTGGAATGTGCAAAGTATTATGATTCAAAGAGTAGGACATTCAAAGTTCAAGGAAGGGTGTTGGCATTCCTAAGTGAGGAGGCTATAAGAGAGACCTTCGGATTCCATTTTACCCAAGGATGCAGACAAGGACTATGGAGGAGGCTTGAACATTGTATGAGAAAAAACTTGAGGCTTACATGGATATCGTCAACAAGAGTTGGATTAGCGAACCAAGAAAACACGACTCCAAATCACCTAAGAAGCTTGTAAGCAAGGATTTCATAGATGAGTATAGCGATATAATTTTCATGTCGAATAGGATCACGGGAACACTCCAAGGGGCTTTATTTGACACTTGGATGTTTTACTTCATTGAGGTAATAGCTTCAAGAACTATGATGATGAATGAGCCAGGATGATCAGTGACAATCTAGATATCTAACTAAAGAACTTAGAAAAATTAAGAAAATTTTATATGAGTTCCTATGTGATATATATGCTAGCAAGAAATATTAAGTACTCGGATCTTAGATGCAGGGGTAGGATAGGAAATGATAAGGGGCAGTTCAAGGTTTATGGGTTTTATCTTGAGTTACAACTGCATTGAGAGGCTAGCTATAGGAAAGTTAATGATATTTCACTATGAACATCACACACGCACTCCATAGCGGTCTAGATATGAGGTTATCCAAGAAAAATTATAGATATTGGTACATTTAGTTCCCTAATTTTTCTTACATCGGGATCAAGCGATTTGCTTCAAAACCTTACAAAGCTGGAGGTGTTCAAACAGTTCTTAGAGTTTAATTATATACAGAAGAATAAGCATAAACAAGGAATGCCTTCCTCTATCACATTGGGAAAGATGCTTGAAACATGCCCTTCACTACAAGCAGAAAAAAGAGTCAATGTAGAGTTACAATTCTATCAGCTTGGAGCATACAAGGCAAGGAAGGAGTTTGATCCATTCCGGAAAATCCATACTTATAAGGAGATGTAGACATAAGATAGATATTGAGGACTATTAGGAAAATTTAGTGGACAAATATGCTATAAGGAGAAAGATGTGGTCTAGGATGTCATTAGACTTCGTGTAAAAGTGTAACATTTTCCTTATTCATAATTAGGTAAGAGATGATGGAAACCACATTGATCCCCACTATGATCATGAGAAAGACAAGTCAACCCATCCACCTAATTGGTCATAGATTGATGAGCTTATAGATTTGGGCATCTTGATGAGGGAGGTGGCAAACAAATCATTTACATAGGTTGACAAGAAGATATATAGGTTAAGGGAGCATGCTGTTACCCCCACTTATGGAAGGATGTCGAGTGAGGAGTATTCCTCAAAAGAAGATAAAAGAAACCTCAATACATCAGGATTAAGCAATCACCATGAAGGACAAATCTCAAAGAAAAGGGGCAATGTAGCAAAGGCGTCACAAGCAAAAAGTGAGAGAACTATTTGTAAGGAATTCGAAAGTAAAAGGCATAAGCTCACCACACCTACTCCCGATACTAGTTCTTCATCGATAAGGGAAGTGGAAATGCATAATAGGGGACAAAGTTATGAGTAGGAAGGAGATACAAAGAGTTTAGCTCAAGAGGATCATGGGACAACTTCATACACACAATCACTCCAACAAGGGACAGAGATATTGCCAACATCTCCTATTATATAATTGGTAGTTGATTTGGGAGATGAAACAAGACAACTAGTCTCAACACATAGGAAGATGATGAGATCATTTTGGCATTGAAGGGATTTAATGAGGATGAGTAGCCAAATGATGGCATGGATTGATCAACAGTTCCTAATCGGCTAAAGGAGAGTATGAAGAAAAGAAGTAGAGTGGAGGAAGTACTCACAAAGGATGACATTGACACATTCTTGAACAAAATTGGTAAGGTTAAGAAATATAAACAAGCAAAGAAAATCCATAATATTACTATAGAGGCATTTGGGCCTCGCATATTGTATATGGTTGTTCCAGTTGAAGACAAGACTTTAGTTAGATCACTCTAAATGACTACCGTATCACCTCATTCGACACTGGGCAAGCTACTAAGAAGAAAGAATTTTAGAAATCAAGTGGTACTACAAATGTAATTGAGGAAAGAATGGATAAGCTGAAAAAGAAGAAAAATGAGCTAAAATTGAAAAATATGATGTTAAAGGAATACATAAATAGACATATGAATCCATCAGGACATGAGAGTGCAACACTTGTTCCATATGATCCCACTTCTTAGAAGTTACATGGTACTTATGATGTAATGAGAAACACTTATTGAGAGGTAAAGAACTGGGCAAGTGATATCAAGAAACAAGCTGAAGATTTTCTTGCTAGGATGGTTCAAACATATGAGAAGATCACAGTATTGATGAATAAGTTCCAAGAATTGGAAGATGCTTGGAAGGAATTCCAGCCAATCAAAGCTACGATGATTCCTTGTTTTAAGGAATTGAAGAGTGTCCCTGCATCAGTTCTAGTTCAAGGAGGAGTAATGTATAGAGGAGGCACATACTACTTTAGTCATTGGTATCTTTCACTAGCCTTGAGGAAGTCTGCATTTGAGCATGCATAGGCTGATTTCCTTGTTATTGAGGGTTCTTTCCTAGAGATACATTAAAAATCCTTGTTGCAATCAAGGAATTACTTGCTCTTGGTTTTGATGCTTTTAGTGAGTTGGATTAGGAGAAATTGAAAGAAAAGTTGGAATCAGTCTACTTGGTAGATAGAGACTCTATTGAGAAGAGTCAGTTGAATGGATTTCTCTCTATGATTTCCATGAGTGATTTACATAGGCATACTTCAGATTGGGATAGCATGTTGGATACTTGCATGGAGAAATTAGAGGTCATTGAGTTACAACATAGCAATCTTCCCAGTATCACCATGGATGAACTTAGCGCAATTATGGTTAATTTCATTGAATTTACTAGAAGGGATAAGGAAAAGGGAGTGCATCTCTTGGATGATGAGTTGTACGATGACTAAGAAGCCTCGTTTTTCTTATTGGTCCTCAAGCCATTGAATTTTCACATTGGTTCATTTTGTGGAGCTTCATTCTCATTTGCTAATTTTTGTTTGCCCTAATTAGGGTTTCTAATAGATTAATCTAGGTCATTGATTCTATTTTAATCTTGGTTGTTCATTGTAATTAGGGCTCCTATATAAACCCACTTCTCTCATTGTAAATGGAAATTGTTAGAGAATTATAGCTAATATATTGCCAAGTTTTCTCTACTATTCATTGTTGTTTGCATAGTGAATAATTGTGATCTTTTTCGGAATATTTCATGGTGATCTACGATACTCACTTGAATAGATTTGATGTCAAGTATTTAATAAGAAGTTGCTTCGATTAATTTAATGTGATAAGAGTAATTGTGAATGCATCCTTGCTTGGTTCGATCATAGACCAAATCATTGATCACTTATTGATTGTAATTCATGGCATACATGGTCAAATGACTTTTATGAACTTAACTTCAATCCTTACTTGCTCTTTGATCGGCATCCATAGATGAGATTAATGAAATGGTATTTTTGAACATCATTTGAATACATCTTAGAAGATTGCACTAAGTGGGTGGAGTCAATGACAAGACTGAATCTAATAGAGTCCAAGGATATTCGCTCTTTCTAGCATCCTTAAGTAGGAATAGGAGTAGCTTAGCTTCGTAACTTTAAATTCATTGCACTTTATTTCATAAGCTGGAAGTTGGAATATATTTTCATTGCACATTGTGAAGCCATCTCAGTCAAAGTCCAGATGACGGAGTCCTAAGGAACAAGCATAAATCCCCTCACGATACTAGCATATCACATTATTATCACTAAGTGAAATCCACCATTAAGAAGAAACCTTGAAGTCGCCTTTGTAATCTCTCATTGCAATCTTTAGCATAAGTTGTGTCTTTATTCAAGAGAGAATTCAATATTCGGTGTTTCATCCTAAAACTTTAAGTGTTCAATCTTCTATGTTGTAAGGGTATAAAACTCACATCGATAGGTAGGAAACTAAATCTCAGTTCTACTTGCAAAATAACAACAAGTCATCATCTTCGATTGATCAAAGATTGGAAAAGTCATTTCTTAGTATCTCTTGAACCTGAAATGACTTTATTTATGTAGCATGGATAGCTCATTTTGGCATATGGAAAATATAGTTCTAAATGTGCCAAGATGTCAAGATGGGCTTAACATTTGTCTTGCTGATCTGCAAACAATGAAGAACGTTGTGAAGAATTCAAGACATCCTATTTGCTTGTGATGCATGACAAGATTTAGCTATGTAGATTGTAGATGAGGCCATGAATTAATACAAAAAAATAAAGTCTAAATTTATAGAAGAAAAAAAATCAGATTGTTGCACTAATCATCATAGGGAGTAGGAGACCAAAGGATAGACTAAGGTGATCAAGGAGGTGATTGAGGAACTTGACAACGTAAAAAAGACTCCTGATTCAACAATTGTCCTAAAAAATGAGGTAATAGAAGTGTGGAGAAGGGATTCACCAACCTAAAGACCCGTTAAAGTCTCAAGCAATGAACTACCCCTTGTGCCACCTCACTTCAACTAGTGCTCTAGTGTGGAAAGAGAACAAGACAACTAATATGATGAAGAAAGTAAACGAATGAAACTAAGATACTAAAATACAAGAATTTAATTAAATGTCTGAAATGAAAGAACTAATGATCTCCTCGAACTGCTGAGCTTCACAAGCTCATGGCTTGAGATGCATGTGCAGGGTAAGGATGAAGCGCGACATGCTCAAATGTCCCTTCTTGGTATCTCCCTTTATTATGTCCTGAAACTATAATTTTAAATTGAGGTAAGAATTTGTAATATATTTACAGCATAAATTTATCAAATTTAAAGATATTTCATTATAATATTCAACTTAAAATTCTAAGAACAATTCTGAAGAAAGAATTTATCTTGATTTAATTGCCGCAACTCTCCTTATCCTATGTTGACTATTGCCTTGTTCTATGTTGAGCCTAATCCTTAGGGAGAGAATGTGCTTAGGCCTTTTAGCTCTCTAGGGAGGACCTCCTAGGACTTTGGTTGTCGTATGATCATTCTAGAATGATCCTGCAGCTAGGTTGCCATCTCATTACGACTTTCTCCTCCTAAGACCTTATGGATATCCTTTACTTGGTATATCCATCCTTATAATCCTGGGGAGAGACTTTATACCTTTCCAAGCCTTATGGATACCCACACGAGGCATATCCATCCTCACATATGCATATGTCAATAACTTCAAGAAAATGTAATTAGGATCTTTAGCTCTTTGAGGAGGACATCCTAGGGCCAAAGTTGCCATATGGTCATTCTAGAATGGTCCTCCAAGTATGTTGCCATCTCATTATAACTTTCTCCTCCTAAGGCCTTATGGATATCCTTTACTTGGTATATCCATCCTTACAATCCTTGGGAGAGACTTTATATCTTCCCGGGCCTTATGGATACCTACAGTATGCATATCCATCATCACATATGCATATGTTGATAACTTTAAAATATATAATGACCTCCTTCTAGATTTAGAGTGAGCAGGTTCATAGTGAGCCAGTAGGGTTCATTACACAAAGTCGATAGCTGTAATCTTGCGTGGGCCTCTACTGATATAAAAATCAGAATTAGAATTTTGACTAAAAACATTTCTTGCTCTCTAATGGTGTCCATTGTAGCATCACGTTTCTTCCTTTGAAAAAATAATATCATGTTCTGCTCAAATTTAGGATTTGAAATCATTTTTGTCATTCATTTGTGGTTTTGATTCAACTCTTTAACCAACATGTTCAACTGTTTCACAATACCATCCCATGTTTCTGATTAGTGGCCATAATTCTGATATACACACAATAAATTTAACTTCCTTACTCCATAGGATGGCAAGAAACCGCTTTGATACCACTGTAATTAACCCAACCGGTTCTGACTTCAATTCTAGTAGTTTGACATTTTGTGAAACACTTATCATGCAAGCTCTGAAACCACTGTAATCTATCCTGTTGGCTCACTCTGAATCTATGCTAAAGAATTCATCTTTTTTATTTTTTGAAGTTTTATAATTTTGTGTTTTGGGGGAATATATGTTATTTTGTAATTTTCAAAATATATAGAAATGCTTGAGAAACAACAACAATTATTGGAAACAATTATTAAAGCTACTATAGCTTGCCAGCATAATCTTCAATTGCAAATTTTGACCAATCCAATTATTAAAGTCATAAACTCAAAGAAATAGCAATTTATTAAAGAACCTGGAATGTCTTTGGCATTGGATGTGTTGCAGCTGAATAGTAAAAATATCACACCAAGACTAATAACCATGAAACGCAGCCCAAGGAATGGACGCTGCTGTAGCAGATCAAACGCAGCCCCAGATGCTCCAAAGAAACCTAAAGTCACCCTCTCCAAACAGGTTGCCCCCCAAGGCAAAATTCATTTGCAGAATTAAATACTTGATTGCAGCTCCACAAAACGCCTCACAGCAACAATATTTATAACAGAAATGAGGGCAAAGGTATCACATCCAAACCAATCACTTTCATGATATAAATCGCAACAGTTATGAAGATTAATTTGGTATACCTCAGCACCAAATTATCAAACAGATTTGCAGAATTAAATCTCAGAAACAAAGACACAATTCACTGTATATTCACCAGCTCAAAGTGCCAACCAATTGCAGAAAAAACAGATTTCTCCATCTCCCACATTGAATCCCTTAAAGTCTTCACCAAATTCATAAAAATGAAAATGCTAGATGATTGGTATACCTCAACACCAAACGATCTCATACACCTTCAGCAGTATACACAATTCATTGGATCAATTACCAGCTCAAAGTGCAAAGGAGGAACTCACATTTGTAACATCCGGTTTTCCAGGTCTAATTTATCATTCAACATAAGCATAGAATACAGTTATAACTTCGATTTCATAGGAAGGCAGTTACATCATTCATGTTCATGTGAATAAGATTTACCATTAAAAACAGTTATACAAAATTTCTTAACTAAATACTTGAAAAACCATTAAATGAAATTACTTCTGAAATTAAAAATCACATACCTCGGAAAAAACTGAAACTGAATATCAACAAAGGATGCTTCTGCAACCACCCGGATTAGTCCACAAATACACTATAACAATTTCTCAAGTCGACTATCATCTAAAAACTGCTATCTCAAATATCATTTGGTGATTACAACTAAATACCACTATAATTTAAATTAGGGCATCACATATCATTTTACCAATTAGGGTATCAATTACCATCGGTTTATTTAGGGCTTTTGATATTGTTTTACCACTTAGAGCTTCCGCGACCACATTCAACTAGGGCTTTCAATACCATGGATTCAGTTAGGGTTTCCAATACCACTATATCATTTAAGGTTCCAGCTATCACACAATCAATTAGGGCTTCGGATTTCTTTTCCTTCCAATTACTTCTCTGTGACAGTAACTCAAGATTAGAAATATACTTATATTCGATATTCATATAAATGAAAAGTAATTTATGAATCTATCCCTTACATCTAGGTGTAAAATGATGGTAACAATGAAATTAACTCAATTTAATCTTACCTTCTCATAAATAAAGTGATATTACCTGTTTCCAATAACAAATGAATGCATAGCTTATCTCTGTCTGACGCATGTCCGTCATCTTGAGAGAGGTGAATCATTGTCAGGGGCTTAACCACCCAACCTCGGACCAATTCTTATCCCCACACGATCTCTAACGAGAAAGGCCCTCCCTACCCGGAATTGACAAGGAACATCTTACCATCCATTGAACTTCAAGATATAAACACGCCATACGACTTGGCAGCAAAAAATCATCATAACGGGAATATGCATGAGCTATTAATTAATTCATATTAAATGATAAATATTAAAATGTCATAACTGATACTGATTCATATTAATGATGATTCATTTCTCACACCGCGTCACCCATCTTCTCGGCTACACAGTCGAGTGAGTCCTAAGTATCCAGAATTCTCAAAAACAGGCGGCTTTAACATTTATTCAAGAAGATTACATACATTCATTATTTTACATTTTGTGACTAAATTCTTTAAAGATCTCAAAATTGATAACATTCTAACTGAGTGAATCATGCAAAAGCTATAGAAATGTTTTATGTATCACTATATGAATACTGATGTCAACCTCTTCACCTCCTCACCCTATTCACACCTCCAAGCCGATGATTCTCAAGTATATTCAGATTGATGATCACAAATATATTTTACAACTTCTTCACCACATTCTGGCATCTTCGCCTGGTGAATTACTTGGTGTTTGGTTTTATGGTAATATTTTCATCTTTGCATGGCATGAAAGAATGTAAACTCCCTAAACTAGATTTAATTGCTCTCAGCTTTCATTGCATTTCAATCTCTTGTAAGCACGGTTCGATACACTCTTAAGAATTAAGATACATCTATGATAAAGAACAATTTCCATTATCTAGAAATCTATTACTGTCCAATATGATTCAGTCTGTGATTATATTAATTCCAGAACGTTGGATTTTTTTATGATTTCTTATTCATTCCAGATTAAGTATAAATGGAGGAATTTAGATTCTAAACTTCAAAGCTTTTCCATTCATCATTTGAGACAGTTTATGGTTTAAGGGACAATCAACGTTATGAACAAATTTGGATGTTTATATAAATAAAAGAAAACATTAGACTTATATGTGTAACCATTAAGGAAAACAGACAACTGATTCTACTAAGTAGACGACAATCTTTACCAGGATTATGACAAACTTATGTATTTAATAATTGTTACCTTATCTCAAGGAAATGTCAACTTGAAAAGGAAAAAGATGGCTTAAGGTACGAACCTGGAATCCAAAAGTAATCAGGAAGAAGACATAAAATAAAAGTTTATTGGAACAAAGACAAACTCGGGCAAGAAAGATAATGGTTCAGCAACCTTCCCAATCCATTCCAGCACATCCCAATTTGTACGCAAGGCCTCCTACCTTGATCACAAAGGTCAAAAACTCTCACACAGGGCTCTTGAACATTTCACAGGCTTCTATAAAAGAAACACATGCCTTTCAAAGCCATTCGTGGGCCACCAAAAGAAAATAATTGCAGGTATCTATAAACACCAGAATGCTACTACAGGTGAAAACGCAGCCTCCTGTGGCTAGAGGAAATAATCTCCATTCTCCTTGAACTGATCCCGTGGTTAAAGAAGTCAAAAAGGTTAGATGGATACGAAAAGAGATAAATCATAGAAGATGAATCAATTTTAGTTTCTTCCTAGTACGTTAAACAGGTGAAAGAAAATCCATGGATTTGCAGAGAGGAATGTGTGAATGAATTCCAAAAACTCGTGAGACTCTAATATAAAATTTTAACTTGACTCATCAACTCCCTACAGTTACAAGACTCATTTCAAATTCCCCAAAAGTCTAAATGAATTTAAAACATGAATACTATTAAACATGCCAACAATAATCGGTTAAAAGAAAGAATAATAGAAGGAAGAGAATAGAATAGGAAGATTAAAGTTCAAAGGTTATAATAAATTAATAATACAATTATTATAATCCGAACATTATTATAATGTACAACTATCAAATTATTAAATAATAATGGTGCCAAATCATTTGATTATATTTAAATGAATATTTATAAACAATTATTAAAAATACTATGACAGAAGATAATTTAAAATCCTTTAAGATACGTTTTATAAATAATTAAATTATTTATTATATAACTCAATTATTTTAATTAAACTATTTATTAAAATAGCTCATGTGATTCTAAAGATGTATTCTGTTCCAAGTCGCTAGGTCCTCTACTTGTCTGCCCAGTGATGGTGATGCCCTGCCTAATTCTTTTCTAACAATGCTTCCACCTCTTCGGCATGCTCCCTGCAAGAATTTTCTCTGTAATTAAATTATAAATTATACAACCATTAATAATCATAACAATTAACCTTTCATCCTAATTCCATGAATTTGAGATTAAGGATCAACTAACATGTCATCTGCACTTGAAATCATAACGACCAACTAACTTACCATTTCGCCATATTATATCAAACTAAACTTCCAACTGGCTTCATGTGAACCTCAACGTCTATATTCCAAGCTAGGTCAAAAATTGGGATGCAACAACATTTCTTCAAACCCTGCATCCAAACCCTTGGAGAGAAACTCAAACAAAATAGAAAGCAATCAAGGAATGAATTGCTTTCTCACAAAGCATTGCTTTTATAACATTTCAATCCAAAAAGCTTCTCCTTCACACCTTTCACTTAAAAGGCTTCATGCTCACACTTTTCACTTAAAAGGCTTAATGCTCACACTTTTCACTTAAATTATGATTTCACATTTGGAAGCATATTCAACTTTTAAATATAATAACTATTTTATAATTCAATAGCTACAGTCTTCTTGTGCACACTTTTCACTAAGGAGACTTCTTTAACACACCATCAAATTAGAACATGAAACTTATTGAGTCATCTATTAAGCTAGACTCGATAAACAACTTTCAATATGCAACTCATTATTAAATCCCAATAAAATACTAACAGAATCTAGATTGAGGGTGTCACAACTGCACTGCCAAAAATAGAAATTAAGCTCACCTGACTTTTATAAATAGCAAGTCACACAAACTGAGAACCTCAAATCTAAGTGTCAACTCACGAGGGTCGCGATGATGAACTGACATACCCATGCTCCTAAAACCTATTACATTGGGTACATTAAAGTGAATCGCATCCTATGCGTTATAAGATGTCTACTTCATATCGATTATCATGTTCTTTTATTTATGCTTAGTATTTGATTTTATGAACAATCATTATTCTCTTGGCATCACTAAGGTATGTCAACTGGTATCTTCTATTAATTGTTGAATAATCATTTTCTTGTAACAATATTATGTGTCTTGCATTATAAGGTATGATACAGGTGCCAAATAATCTGCTTGTATTCATATTTAATAACTACTTATTGTTGATTTTCAAGGATTGATTGCAGATGTAATTGCATTGCCATATTGGTATATGCTTTTCAAATGCATCAATCTCCTCTTATATGTATTGCAAATGACACATGAAGAGACATGTCTCCTCATGAGAAATGTCTATCCATTATAATTATAAAACAACAAATATATATAATATCTCATATATTAAATATATATAATTAATATACATATACATATATATCACACACACACACACACACACATATATATGTATATTTAAACTAGTCTCATAGATTTAACCAACTGAAGCTACCAAACATCAACACTCCCTCTTAGCTAGAGAGAATAAATATATTACCTCAATGTTATATATAGATATTGGGAGTAATGGCCTCCTGAATGTCAACTCGTTTGACATTCACCACGTGCTCTTTGAGCAATGGCCTCCTGAATGTTGAGTAGCAAGATATTCACCAAGTACTATGAGTAATGGCCTCAAGAATGTCAACTCATTTGATATTCACCAAGTACTCTATGATATTCACCAAGTACTCTATGTAATGGCCTCCTAAACATCAATTTGCATAACATTCACCATGTACTCAAAATGTTCATAAAGTATGTGTACATGCATTCTCATAATGTTTATATTATGAACATCCACATGCAAAGTATAATCTATCATGATCTACATAAACATCGTAAGATATCCATCATAATAGACTAAGTTATTAAAAGATTGTTACCTTTCAATAACTTCTGCAAATACAAGTGATAATCATTTGGAAGTTGTCACTTCATCATGATGTACACAGGGGGCAGGCCCATTAAAAACACATAGTCACAAGTTATATTCATGAATTGTAGTTCTGCTACAGTGTATTGATTACTAGGGAATCCATCTTCAACATGGCCTACTCCCTCTTAATCAATACGTTTGAGATCACTAAAGTTTGATGAAACCATCTCCTCTATCTGCTCCCTCTCTTTCAAGGTTGCATCTATTGAAAAGTCAAATTCCTTTTGAATCTCAATCTCCCTCTCAATTTGAATCAATCTTTATTTTTCTACAATAACATTCTCAGAGGAAAAGATCAAGGCACATAATTCTTATAATTATAATAAAATACCTTTAATAATTATTCCCAATGATAATAAGAACATTAAAACTCAATACTATACTTAATTCATAATTAATTTTAACCCTATATATATATATATATATATATATATATTACTCATACTTTAACGATAAGGATATATCTTGGATCATGTGCAAATCGAGCACCCTAATATGTACGAGGTAAGCCTATCTTTTTGGGTTGACTAAGATTGGCGTCCTTGAGGAAATCACCATTTGTCATATTGTTCCTCTTGCTCAAATCTTGGTGATCCGCCCCATACTTGAGTGTTTATTATATGGTCTTGTACTATCCATGTACTAATCTCCTTATTTATCCAAGTAAGCAACAAACAATCTTTTGTGGAATTAGTTTATTGCGATCAAGGTGAGGCACAATTCATCTTCATTTTTCTCATATCCATCGGTGATGTGTGTCGTAGCGATAATTAACTTACCCAATCCTTTGCTTCCTGCGATAGTTCTATTATCTTTATTTCATCTGCCAAGGTTTAGGAGAGGTTTGATAATTTTGAGGCAACCAACTACTATGAAGGGTGCCACTATGAGCATGCTGAGTGGTGTAGTAGATAAGAAATTTAGAAGCAGCATTACATGGCCACTTGGATCATGTCCAGTCTTACATAAGAAAGTGAACCATTCAAAGTTCCTAAGCACGTTGTAACTTCCAAACTCACCTTTAAGCAATTTCCATGCACGATGTATTACGATGAGCGGTGGATCTGAAGACTCTGACGTGCACCATCGCAACCTGATGTCACTCCACTTATTCTGCTCTGGTACCCACAAATAGAATATGGCCCGAATGGGTGACTCAACTTGCAAGCGGCATCTCTTCTACAAGACTTGGAGTCCATTCATCATTTCTAATCTCTCAATCATGAAACCATTCATCTAGTTGTGTATTCATGGTGATTTCGTCTCTTCCTCAACATGGAGGCTCCAAACACCATTCAAAGAGGAGCTCTCTAAAGCTGAAAATTATTTTGGTGAGCCATAAAAGCATATGCTTCAAAAGCATAGGTCGTATCTGCACCCTTTCTCTAGTATATGTATTGCAAATGACACATGAAGAGACATGTCTCCTCATGAGATATGTCTATTCATTATAATTATAAAATAACAAATATATATAATATCTCATATATTAAATATATTTAATTAATATACATATACATATATATATCACACACACATATATATGTGTATATTTATACTAGTCTCATAGATTTAACCGACTGAAGCTACCAAACATTAACACTTATTTCCTAGAGTTCATAGAGTGATTTATTGCTAGATTCAATCGGAAGGATGCACAGTTATACTACAAATATCTAGCTTTGATGAGACAAACAAGCCATATTGAGATTTACATCAATGAGTTTCAGTGTATTGCACTCATAATTCCAGAGATCTCTTCCTAAGCATATTGTGATGCTATTCATAGAGGGGTCACATGAGAGATTACAAGGTTTGGTGATGGTTTTTAAGCCCATGATCCTGTAGAAGGCTATTCAAACCACACTTGAGTTGGACACTACACCAGTACACACTTCTTTCCAGCAAGATAAGAAACCTTCCATGAGCACAGAGCCATCTCAAAGGCCCTTTACACAAGCCAAGAGTACACCACTACCTCCCAAGATGAATCAGGAGACACGCAATGAGTTAAGTAAGACATTGTGTTTCATGTGTAAGGAGCCTTGGGAGACTAGACAGATTCCTTGGTAAAGGAAAAGCGCATCTCATTAGGGTTCATTCAAATGTGGAGGATGAGCATATTCTACAATGATGAGGCGCGTGATGTTGCATGTGGTGCTATTGCTACTGCTTTTGGTGCTCCTTGATATCATCTTTTCGTGTTGGAAGGAATTCTCAAGGAACAACGGCTCTTATGCATGGTGGATAGTGGTGCTACTCATAGTTTCATCAATGACACTGTTGTTGTCAATAGGGGACTGGAAAGAAAAAAATTTGATGGATTCCTTGTCATGCTAGAAGATGGTTCCAAAATAGGTTGCAAAAGAAGGATACCATCATTATTTATTAACTTGGGTGATTATTCCTTCACAGATGATCATTTTTTTGTTGGTATTGATGGAGGTGTGAATGCGGTACTTGGTGTGCAATGTTGATATCTCTTGGAAGGTATGTCCAAGTATTCAACAAAATTAATTTGGACTTTAGTAACATGGATAAACAAATTGTGCTTAAGGCATGACCCCTTAACGAATGAAACTAAGAGTGGGGCAGCTAAGAGTACGTTTTCTTTCCTTGACTTTGAGGCTCTAAAAAACATGGACAAAGGTGAATAAATAAATCCTAAATTTCTGATTTCTAACAGCAGCAATAGATCCTTAAATTTTAATGAAATTGCAGCCTCTAATCACATGGAGGTGAGTAATATAGGTTATGTTGTTATTGGTACACAAGATGCAAGCACTGGGTATAGTAAATTCCTTATCTCATTAAAGGACTTATTTTAAAAACTTTGGAGCAGCTGACAGAGAGAAGGCTCACTTAATGAGAATTGGGGCAAGAAGCCAATTTATTGGCCCATCAAGATAAGTTCCATCTTCAACATATTCAGGACAGCCGCCAATCATTGCAGATGTTGAACATAGAATGGCCAATTCAGATAATTTAGTTGTTGATCACTTTTTGATGATGATGGTGATTTTATTGACAAAAATTGTAGTAGGCCAATTCAGATAATTTAGTTGTTGATCACTTTCTTGATGATAATGGTGATTTTATTCACAAAGATCGTAGTGGGCCAATTCAGATAATTTAGTTGTTGATCACTTTCTTGATGATAATGGTGAATTTATTGATAACAGTCCTAGTGGGCCAGCCACACATGAGTTGTTACGATGGGTGTTACAGATATCCATAGCTTATCTTTGGTTGTATCATTTGTTTCCCTAGATAGGAAGTCATATATTTGTTGATTGGTGACTTCATATTCCTTGACTCCATTTGGGTTAGTGGCTAGCCTACTCAGAATCATATAGCATTCCAAGAGTTGGCATTGACACTTTATTGATTGAGCAATATGGGAATATTGAGAGGTTTATCTTTTCGATAGTGACTGAATATGGGGTGGTTTCCTTGGATTGGCATTGGTACGACACATTTTTTATCGTGTTATTTGCTGATCTGAGTTATGACAGTAAGACAAGGAGGCTACTTGTGTGGATATCTTGGCACAAAGGGGTTCATTCTCACATTATTTGGATGCTCTTCTGTAGGACTATACTTTGATGTTTTTGGCATAATTGATGCAGATTATGTTGTATAGATGTCACAATGCATGTTTGATAATCATTGGATCAGTTATTGTGTTGTCATTGATGTCAACTTGAAGGTTGGTTATGAACTGTTTACTGGGGAACTTAATTCTATACTAAGCAAGAGACAAATCAAGTGTGCGGTTGATTTGTGTGTTCAGTTGGAGGGTGTGATCGATATGGGAGACTCTGGGATGTCTGATATTGGTTAATCAATATTGTGAAGTTTTCGTTAAAGTTTAAATCTAGTTGATTACTGATTCACCCCCCCCCCCCCCCCCCCCCCCACAAAGTAATCTAGTGTAATGTCCCCCACTTAGCCAGTTTGGAGGTATGTTGTCGTTAGCCCATTCTTGTATGGTCCCGAGGGCTAACCAGGACTTCAAAAGGGATCCTGAGATTATTTGGCCTAGTCAAATTTAATTACAGGCCAAACGGAGTTCGTTTGTTGGGTTTTCGAAAAGACTTACTATTTTTAGTAAGCCAATAGGGGGATGCAGTGCCTTCAATTTTCAGTGACAGGATGAGATGTGTTTTGTTGGGCTCTTTCTGATGAGCTATTATATGTGGGATTTCGAGTTTATTTGGTATATTATTTTAATGTTCGAAGTTACAACGGTAAAGTGACTATTTAAATTAAATATTATAATGTTTCATAAAGTCACTTTATAAAAAAATCAAGTCCCCCTTTTGAGTACATACATGGACTTTGTAAAAAGAAAAAAAGAAGTGATATTAAAACTCATGTATTATCCCACATTGGCAAGACAGAAGCGTGGAGCAAGTGAGGAAGGGATTGAAAGGAAGAGGATAGCTCTCATTTATTCATGGTTGGAAATATCAAAGAAATTGGAAAATTTTCTGGTGATTATGTCTCAATAGTTTGAAGGACGAAATCCCTTCAAGCTGGAAATCTTGACGCCATTGAAAGATATGGTCTTGAGATTCAACAGGGTAGCAGTTCAAAAAAGCAGATACGAAAAAGCAGCCCGAAAAAGCAGAACTGAAAAAGCAGGCTGAAAAAGCAGTCCGAAAAAGCCGTTCAAAAAGCAGATCTGAAAAAGCAGTTCGAAAAGAAAAATCAGAAAAACAAAGCAGAAGGGGCAGCATTGAAGAAAATTATTACAGCCATCTACAACCAGGTTCCTTTATAGTATTGTTTTTTTTAGGTGTTATAAGTTTCAGCTGTAAGTGTGCATTGTACTAGCATTATCATTTTGTAATCCATGTAAATGCCAAAAGTCTTGGCCATATTTCATGAGCATTGTATTAGAAATTTCATTGCAAATTAAGAAGATAATAGTTGCTGGTGTCATTAAGCAATTCAATATCATTATTTATCAGCTAGTTAGTTGCATACCAACTGTTTGTAAAAATGTCAGTTGGCTGTAGGTGTTCATTTCTCATGCTTAGATCATATATATGCACTGAATATTGTCAAAATTAGTAGCACACTCATGTTAGGCTATTGTGTAGTCCATTTGGAGTCTTCTAGCACAAGATTCTCATTGATGCAAATTTAAAAAAAGAGTCATTTAAAGCCAGCTGAAAAACTATATCAGTCATACGTCCCTTGCATGTGAATTGTTTGATGAAATTCCTTGAGCTTTCATCAGCATTTTTTGAGAGCAGATTTGAGGAGGGCCATTACATCTAGAACCTTAAGCATAATAATAAATGTGGGGTCCAGGAAATAGCTTCGATGTTGCATTGGCACTTCAAAGCCTACGTGGGTTTTCAAATCTTGAGGCTACATGGCATTTATATTAGAGTGGAGCAAAGGAAGCAATCAGTGTTTTGTATACTATTTGTTTGTGATTGTGGCGGTGCAGCAATGCATTGTTTGTGAACAAGCAATCTCTAAGAAGGGAGGACTGCAATGTCCCCTTCCTCGGTGACATGCATATGTGTAGAGGTTGACCTATCATTTGCGTTCCCATAGATCAATAGTATGGTTAGGGGATTCATTAAGAGGATCATGAAGTTTTGCAAGGGTTTTGTGAGTTGTTTCGGACTTTCAGAGAGTAGCTCCTATATTTTAGGGGGGTCTCTTATTTTTAGAAATAACTGGGAGCTGACTAGATGACCACTTGGGAGACCATGGAGCATAACAGGATCCTTTTTGAACAATTTTAGGTGTTTGCAGCAGAGATCAATGACTCTTCGCAAGTCATGCAGGTAGTCCAGGTCGCCGAGCTGAGTAGACCTTGTTGAGTTTTTGACTAAAACCGGGTTATGGAATATCATATAATATATATATGTGTATATGTATATGTATGTGTGTATAATTATAATTATAAAAGTATATAATTTCAAGGGTTTTTTGCATGTTGCTGAGTTATAGCCTTGTCACGAGTCGAGTCAGCCTTGCTGAGTCTGAGCTTGGGAACTCTAGTTTGTATACAAGTTCCTACTTTTTAGGGTGGATCCCTACTTTTTAAGATAAACTCCTAATTGACCTGCAGGATACAAGTATTGTAACTGATTACAGGGCTTCAGTTGCATCTCATAACTGACTCCAGATCTGCATATTATGAATAAATCAGAAAATATTAGAATATTTTTCAAGTTGGACTAAATAAAATAATATTAAAGTGAATTTATAAAGTCACTTTATTATTATAATAAAATATAATAAGGCTTGGATATTTTTCTACATAACAAAATAATAAGTTATTAGTGAAAGGGGCCAATTTTAATAATGAATAAGAAGGCCTTGATGTTCAAGTTCCTAGGAAGAGGAATTTTAATAAAATAAAATTCATTAATAAAGTTGTGAAAGCCTAAGTAGGATTCAAACCATTTCAAGGAGGTAGAAAAGTAATAAAAAGAAAGATGGGGCTTCATTTTGCAATTATTCAAGTCATTTTTCACAGCTTCTTGGGAATTGAGGTCTGCAAATTTAGATCAGCAGTATTATTGAGAAACGAAATCTATGTAAGGCAGGTGGCTCTGGACACGAGCCCAACTCACTGAACTAAGGAATTCATTCAGGATTTCTGTTTGTGCATCAATTTCAAGCTTATAGCAGCAGGTATAGACTTTGAATAGTAGACTTTTGAGATTTTTGGAGGCAATTAAAGCATCTGTACCTTTCTCTAGCCCCCATGTGGCTTCACCTTCCTGGCCATACCACATTGGAGGTACCTGTGGTGCCAATTTCCTCAAACAGAAGCAGGTAGTGTTTGGTAATTGTAGAGAATCCATTGTCAGAAGTAGTAATTAGTGAATAAAAGCTTTTCATCAGGATACCACAGGCATATGCATTTTTTAACAATTCATTGTTGAAGAGTGGTCAAATTCAATAATCTTGCGTGCAGATGAGGCAAAATATTTAGCAGTTCAGCCTATTCTCGGAATCAGTGTTTTTGATCATTATAGTAGATGGAAATCAGCCACATTGGTGTGTTAAAACTTCCTAGAGGCACCTTTATTGTGATTTTACCAGATCCATCAATGAAACACTCACTTCCAGGCTTAGTGTTGGACTCTTTGTATGCTACTTGCCATTTCGGTGGAATAAATCTCTCAAATTTGAAATTATTGCTTTGCTGTCACAAATTAAAATTCTGAAATTGTTTCAGTCAAACATGTCATTGCATTGCATTCAAATCATGTTTCCATTGGCACTGAAACAAGCATAAACCCTAAATAACCTTTGGAAAACAAAAAATGTAATAAAAAACGATCAGAACTTTCACAAAAACCCTCCAAGCAACAAGTTGTAACTCAGAAAAATCAGAACAGCATTGGAAAGGGATCTATCAGGGAAAGCCAATAGACTTATTGCATTGTATTCAGTTTATATTCCCAAATTTGAATAGAAATATCTCTATTTTTCTTGCATATTGTTGTGAGCTTTTAGCAATGCATTTTCTGTTGCAAAATCAGTTTTGTGTCAATTCTTAAAGGGAGAGGATCCCACATCATGACCTTAAGAAGATTGATCCAAATTCAAAATGGATTGCAAAAGATAAGAAACATTGTTTGATGATGAGAACCTAGCCATCTTGAATGAGCTATATGTTGAACATGAGCACAATAAATTGCATGTGATCTTGGACACTAGATCTTCAACACAACAATTTACAGCCCTTTAGTGGACCATAGCTTCATAGGCTCACTCTACATTTTGTTGCTCTGTATTTTGTAATTTATAACTGATTTCTAGATTTGAACCTCAAATATACATTGAAATAAGCAACCTCAAAATTACTAAGCAAAAACCACTTTTCACTTCTTTTGTTTCACAGTTTCACTGTCTCTATGTCATTTACTTGACAAATAATTTTTTTATGAATTTCTCAGCATTTTTTATTTCCAGTTAATTGAATTCTAATTAATAGTTTGGTTAGTGAGTCAATTCCATGAAACGTTTTTGACGGCATGCTTCAAAGTACTATTTTCCGCCTAACTCATGATGTAAAATAATATAGCTACAAATTCACTACTAAATTCAATAATAAGTCACATAGTCAATAACTACATGTGATTCATTGCATGCTTGTGGCAAACAAACTGTCATAAGAAGGTATAAGCAAAACTACCACAAAAGGCAGTTAAGCCTGATAGTATGTGGATGCTACAGAGCCCCTGTAGTTGTAAACAAGCAATGTATTCAAATTCAATGAAAGAGTAAATGCATTGCAGACAGAACTTTTGAAAAAACAGTATAATCTTTTACAGATTTCTACTGAACAACTTGCAAGAAACAATCTTCTGTGTCAACATTTAAGATGATTCCTGAGCTTAGATTCCACTCAAATTTTCTTTAACTATCCACTTCAATATACAGCATTAACTAACAAGATTGTGATGTCATATAACAAAGTATTTACTTGAACCTAATGAAATATAGGACAAGAAGCTTATGTTGAGAAAATATTAATGTTCACCTGCAACTTGAGCTTTAGTTCGCATACAATATTAAAAAGTTCTCTATAGCCAGACCAGTTATAATTTCGCGGATTCTCACCCTCCACTATACCCCACCAACAATCCACCATAACACCATCAACATTGGCAGATTTCAAAGTCGCCAAGTGTTTTCGCAAACTCTGTGGGTCTTCCAATTGACATTGTTGATTGATAGTCCCAAGCTGTTATGAAAAGATTGACAAATAAATATATTGCCATGATCGTCGTTTCCAAAAAACCACAAACAAATCACAAAATCAACATGACTTTTGCTAGGCCGACTATTAATTTTATATCAAAGTGAGTTAAGAAACTTACAGGGAGCATTACATATACTGGAATATATGGTGTTCCAGCAAAATCCCTTTCTGGCTCTTTTGGGATTATTTTTTGCACCTATAATGTGGTATTCCATTAGAAGCATTAATGTATGCACACCAATAGGTCATAAAAAATTCAAATACTCCTATTGAACTTAACTCCAATTTACACGTCAAAAGGCTCAAACTAAATACTTTATTTAAAACATGTACCTTTTTACTTCAAATACTGTGAATTAGGCCCATGTATAATCATTAAATGCTACCAACTGCAAATAAAATGTATACCTTAGACAACCAACTTTGAGCTAGATCTAAATACAAATGGATCTTGTTGAACATCATAAAATCAAAAGTCTTTTAAGGATCATACGTATGCACACAAGTCTCCATGAGTATGTGCTTCATGAATGAGTGATGTTTAATGCTCTCATTAACAAGCCCTACCCAAGAATACAAATAAAAACTATTTGAAGATTGTGATATATGAGAGGATTTATAGTTGTCTGCAAATATTTATGAGCCTCGGGCTGAAACTTTCATACAAATATTGAAGAGACGGGTAGATAGAAAGGGCATTGTAAACTGTGTGCATATTTAAACTCTACCACTAAGGATATCATTTCGGTTATCGACACAATTAGTTTTATGTTTTGGATATAAACTAAAGACATTGATTGCGGTGCTTATCTATGTTAACATTCATCCCACTTACACCTGCATCCAACAAGAGACAAGGCAAACAACTAGAGTAAATGTTCATATAGTCACCACAACTCTGGAAGAGACATTAATTCTGCCATTGGCAGCAACCAACATCAAGTCATATCTAGTAGACAAGCATCTCTTGACATTTATCACACATTGCCATAATGAATTTAGAAATCATTCCAGCTTATTCTTATAGACCCAACCAGTTAACATATCAAATAATAATCAGGAAAACTAGGAGGTGGGGAAGGATAATGATGAGGATGATAAGAAACAGGGGTGTGGGGAAGAGCACGAGTAGGATTATGAGGAATTGGGATCCAGCCATTACAAATGCATGATTACAATTTACGGGCAAAGATAGGAATGTGATGTGGAGGAATTTTGATATTGTTTCTGCAAAGATGGGGATCAATAGAGAAATGATTAGAATTATGGTCAAGGAGAATAAAGAGGATGAAATTCAAATGGAGGAGCTGATCGACCCGGCCCTTGTGATTTTAAGTGATATCACAAAGGGAAACCCTCAAATGGACGTGCTCAACAACGCAAAAAACAATGCGGTGGATAGCTATCGAACCACTAAATGGATTTTCCATGAAATTTAGGAGCTCAAATAAAAAGTGGGCAGTTTGGAGAGGGAAAATTACAGCTTGTAGAACAGGAAAATAGAGGAGGAAAAGGTCATGGATAATAGAGTGGAGGAAGTGAAGAGTAGGGTTCAAACCATGGAGAGCTCTATGCAAAATATTGCTGAGCAAAGCTACAACATCCTCAAAGAGGCTAATGAGAACATAAAGGTGCTCATCAACAAAACTGAAGAACACACGGTGAGCAAAGAGGATGATCATTATCCTAACAACACCAAAGATAGGTCTCCTGAGGATGGATCGAGGGAGAGAACCAGATCTAGCACAAAGAAGAAAGATATCCAGGAACCTGATAAAGATTTGTCTAACATGAAAGAGGCAGCTAGAAGAATGTCAGAGCTGGAAATTCGTGTTGCAGAAATACTCAGAGAAATAACCTGAGCAGCCTTCCTGGCTTTTGGGCCTCTCCTAGTTTTTTGTTCTGCCCCCTGTTTTTTGTCTAGTTTATATCTTGTTTCCCTGTGGGGGGCTGTTTTAGAATGTTGCTTTTAGTTTGTCTGATACTTTAAGCATTTTATCTATGTTTTACTTTTAGAAGTGTAAGGTTTCAGGGCCCCATTAAAACCTGTTTTCCTTAATCAAAAACATATCAAATAATAATAGAAAAATAAGTCATAACATAAATTTGTTTCATTTTATTCGCTCATTCTTTTATTTCATCATAGTTCACTTCATTTAGCCAGGGCCACCATCCCAATAGACCAAATATATTGACTTGACATGGATCAGTAATTTTTTCTTCAGAGCAAATTTTAAAATCTTTGTTCTGAATTTATTGGCACATATGTACATAAATGGTTGAATTTTGGAAGGAGACTTTTGTCACTTTCTCCTTGTATGTGCATGTGTTCTTATTAGTATCTCTCATCTTTATGAATTCATTTATAGTTGTAATTATCTTCCTACATTTTTTGTACAAACACAAAAGTTTTGTACAGGCCTTGTTTATGCAAAGTAAGTAGATAATGAGGATGTTTATTAAGTCACATGAACGTGCGATAACCATGTTGTTATGGTCATTCCAAAAATCGCCATCTTCTAGCATTGTCTCTAGTACTTTCTCCTCCAACTAAAGTTATTAAAAATCTTTGCATGCCTGGGTCTATAACAAAATATATTTGCATACTTCATTATAAATTGATTCTAAAAAAATCAAATAAATAGCATCATGTACAAAGATGCAAACAACTAAAATTGAACTGCTTTTAATAACAAGAGTACATGTTGAACTTTTTTTAGACACACAACTAAATTAACATGGTGATAAAGCATTAGATCACACGATGATGTTAGTTTTCCCGGATCTGCTGCAAATGTACTAAGCACTGCCATTATATTTGGTATGTGTTTTCCAAATGGCAGCGACCTCTTATTTAAATTAAGAATAAGCCATAAAGAGACATGCCCCATGAATGGGACATGTCTATTCGTTAATTAGATAATTAATATAATAAAAAAATTAATCATTGTTACATATATTTATACATCATTATATTAATTTCTCTCATATAACAATAAACTTGTATATATAAATTATATCTCATATATAGTTTTATATAGGTTCACTACCTCTTAGCTAAGGAGGATAAACACAAGACATATATTACACCATTGGTAATATTAGGAATGACAATTTTAAAGATATCTTTGATCAAAGATATCCACCATTTTGATATCATGAGCATTGGCCTTCAAAATATCAACATATGATGTTCACCGAATACTTTGAGTAATGGTCTCTAGAATATCAACACTTGATATTCACCATGTACTCAATAAGATAATGGTTTGTAGAATATCAACATATGATATTCACCATTTTGATATCACATTTGAGTATTGGTCTACAGAATATCAGCATATAATATTCACCAAATACTCTTGAGTAATGGCCTCCAACATGTCGAGATGCAAGATATTCACCAAGTAGTGTGAATAATGATCTCCTGAACATCAAGTTGGATGATATTCACCAAGTACTCCGTGTAATGGCCTATGGAACATCAATTTGCATTACATTCACCATGTACTCAAAAAAAAATGTTTATAAGGTATGTGCACACACATTCTCATAATGCTTACCATATAAACATCTACCATGCAAAGTATAATCTATCATGATCTGCATAGACATCGTAAGATATCCATCATAAAAGAAAATTAAGTTATTGTAAGATCGACATCTTTCAATAACTTCTGCAAATACGAGTGAGGATCATTTGGAAGTCACCACTTCCTCGTGATGTACACAGGGGGTAGGCCCATAAAGTCATGCAGTCATACATGTGATACCAAAATGTTTACATGAAGTCAAAACTCCCTCTAATTCTGATATGATCAAGATCTTCAAGGATCAACTAAAACATATCCTCTATCACCTCCTTCAGACGAATGTGTCAAACTCCCTCTGAACATCAATCTTCTAAGCTTCTTATCTAAACATGCCTTTAGCAAAGTGTCAGACTCCCTCTCAATCTCAATCTCCCTCTGAGTCTAATATCAATCTTCCTTTTCCTACAAGAAACATCCTCGGAAAAGATCAAGGCAAATAATTCTTATTGAAATAAATAATAATAAGAGAGACTAACATTTACAATCCCCAATATTTATAATTATAAATTGAGAGAAAATATATATGAATATTACTAAGATTTCATTTCCTCGTCTCAATAATAGTATAATGAATATATATATATATACACACACACACACACATATACCTACGAAATTATACTCGTGTAAGTTTACTTACCTAGCTAGCTAACATCACCATACCCCACCTTTATTACTCTATAGTGTGTCCACCTTTACCCACGTGGAATGTGGGTCATTAAACAACGTACATATCTCCCACATAATCGTTTCCTTTTACTCCTTGCACCAAATCACATTATTCTCCCCATAATATATCTATGTGTGCCATGTTGGGTAGTGTCAATAATTATCATCATTAGCACCTCAAGATGTAAGTATACCAACCAATCTAACTGACTGTTATTCTTCAAATACAATTATAAATAATCAATGATTTCATTGCTCCAACTTCAATACTGTTCACTAATGCATTCCCGGCATCATCAATCTCTTCAACCTCATGCATCTCATCAAATAGGACCTCTGTATTTCTTCTAACGCACATTAAGAGATATATGAGTTGATTTAAGTTGCTTCTGTTAACTCACAGTTTGATATGTGACATGTCAAGCCTGGCAGCTAATATCCACTAAAAATGAGAGCAACACCCTTCTTAATCACTCTTTATATAGTATGGCTAAGTTCTAGATAATCTCAGGCATGTAACAAAGTTGTTCTAAGTGCATTTGATCCTCTTTATCTTGAATGGCCTGCCCTAGGTCTGCACAGCTCCTCCAAACAGGTTCCACACTTCACACAAAGGTTCCTAGTAGATCCAACAGTCCCAGACTTATAGAAATTGCAGATTATTACCAATAGTTCAGTACGTACAAATTTTAGCTTCAGTCACTCACTCTTATTTCCAATCAATCCTTCCTGGCCAACTTCACAATGTCTAATAACAAGAATCACAAATCTTTGATATTGCCTTGAAGCTTATTTGAAGATCCTTTTGATTGTATCTATTACTTTTTCCTAACATGATTTCACAAAGAGCCATCAGATAATACTTTTTGATCATTCCACAAACTCTCAAAAGAAAAGCATTGGAATAATAGATTGAACGTCTCATTTCACAGAAGAAGTAGATGACATCCCCAAGTGCATTTCCAGCATGTATGTATTTTGTCTTAAACACCTTAGTCCATTCTTTTCACCTTTGTCAACTTGATCACAGATTGCAAGCATGGCAAGGATTGATGTTTCTTGTGGATAAAGTACCGATGACAAGGGTCCTGTGGTATCTATATTTGTTGTTTTCTTACATTTGAACATGGCTCTAATACTATGTTAGTTTTCCTGGATCTGCTGCAAATGTAGTAAGCACTGCCATTATATTTGGTATGTGTTTTCCAAATGGCAGTGACCTCTTATTTAAATTGAGAATAAGCCATGAAGAGACATGGTATATGTCTATTCGTTAATTAGATAATTAATATAATAAAAAAATCAATCATTGTTATATATATATATATATATATATATATATATATATATATATATATTAATTTCTCTCGTATAACAATAAACTTGTATATATAAATTATATCTCATATATAATTTTATATAGGTTTATCTGACAAAAGCTACCAAACATCAACAAATGATAGGGATCAATCAAGTAGCAAAATAAAATGTCAAGCCAATGCCTTCTTGGTTTACCACACATTTGTCAATGTAGGAATGAGTATAAGACTTTATATAGTCAAGGGAAAGCTCACTTATGAACTATAACCAGCTTCAGAATAAGAGTTTTTCTAAAAGCCAAATAAAAAAGATTGTCAAAACAACAAATAATGGGATTTTATCATAAATTAAGAGCATGCCAATATGGTGGGTAACAGACTAAAAGAAAAAGTCCATTCTCTTTCCAAGAAAGGATCAAAGAAACCGTCTAAGGGCTAACCTCAACCAGCTTGCCCACTCATCCTAATTTACAATTCATGGGCAATATCTATCGTACAACCTTCAATATTGTATAGACTTTTGCAAAAGAACACAGAACTGCAAACTCATAAAGTCATGTATGATGTTCAAAAACTACCTAAAAGTTTAAACATTTGTAGAGAATTCCAATAGTCACCACATCACTTGTGACACAAGGGATGATGGATAGAATGATTCCAAGGAAGCACTTACCAACCACCCTGCTAGAGTCACACACGGAAGCACAACCAAATGATGGAAGAGCAAACAAATATCTTTATTCCAATGCAGATATGCTAAGACAATTATTACAATGTGCCAGGCATAAGGCCTACCTAGTTGCAGCCATATACAACTGAATTACAATCAGCAAGCTTAGAAGCTAGTGCTTACAGATCCAAGAGACTTCTATCTTTCTTCTTACTATCTTGCTACTACCTAATCTCATCCAAGATCTCAAATATGTAGCCATCAAGACTACAAGATGGCCTGACAGATATAATTATTACAAAATATAAGTCCTGCCCTAAAGGGAAAATAACCAACCACACAATTAAGAAAACTAAGAACAAATATAGGTCCATGCGTGACCTAAGAAGATGTACCCAAGGCCACAGAAAGCCTTGAAATCACAAAAACCACACAGAAGCCCAATTAACACATGTTACTCGATATGCCAAGAAGGAACACACCTCGATCAAGGAAGAAGGATAACTCTTCAGCGAGATGGAATTAAGTTCTGCGATCACAGGGAAAGGATCCACGATAGGTCTACATCAAGTAACCAGCTGCATGGAACACAAACAGCAAGGGCTGTCCCACAAACAACAAACGGGCATAGGAAAACAGGAAATATTTTTGGTTAGTGCAAGATTGCCAAAGAACCCAAGATGCTCTTGCATCAATTTGGTATTTGAAATAAGGCGAATGTGGAAAACAAACTAACTGAATAAAATATTAAAAAAACTTGTTTGTTTTGGTCACCCCAACTTGACCAAGTCAAAACTTCTAGCCCACTCACTAGAAAGCGGTCCAAGAGAACCAGTTTCAGTTCCTTGAAAAGAATGCCTTAAAATCCATTCCAAAGGATTGATGACAATCCTTAGGCCTCCGAAAATGCAATTTACCAAAACAAAAAAAATACCAAAAAATTAGATTTTTATATTTTTTTGTTGTTGGCTCTACACACACCTACCAAACTCTTCTAGAGCGATATAGGATCAATTGCCACCCTTAAAAAGCTATAGGCCTCATTTCACCTATGCTCTATCTAATGTCCCCTTCTTAGGCAATTCAAACTACAATAGAGGTTACCCTACAATTAGGGGTTTCCATAGGTCAAGATTGTGATTAGGGGTCCCAACCAAGGGTTGTCAAGACTAGCAGGGGACTTTGCAAGTCATTCTAAACATTCTGAGGTAGTCTCCTATATTTTAGGAGTCTAGGAGATGGCCAATGATGCATTCTCAGACATTTCACATGGTTTGACACAATTTCCGAAATCTTAGGAGGGTTCCTATTTTTTAGGAGTGGGTTGACAGTGGCCTTGATACAATTTAGACATCACACTTCGACTCATAGCAACATTTAGTTTTCTAAGCAAAGTTCAGGTGATGAGTTTTAGGAATAAAAAAGCCTATTAAAGTAATGGCTTTAATATTCTTACATGATACCTAGGAGACTCGAGCTGTTTATAAAATAACTTAATAAATAAATTAAAAGAGGCATAAAATGGATGTCCAATGTAAGGGATTTAATAAATAAATAAAAAGTTTCATTTCAATCTAAGGAAATAGAGAGAAACCCTAAAAGTAGACGTGTAGAGTTTAAAGGGAATTTAAAAAGCATATTGAGCATTCTTTTGATTCATTTTGTGTTGTCAAAGTTGGACAGCAGAAACTGTTTGGAGAGGAAATTTTCAGATCTGTTGTGAAGGACAAATTCCTTTCATTATTAGGAGACGACTTGCAAAGTTGAAATACTTTCCAAAGGTCTTCATAACTCATTCACATGTTGTATTTTGGGGTTTCAATGCAGATTTATACATTAATTAAATTGCATCTAAGACCAACAACTGAAAAGGAACTCCTCCTAGTTCAAAACTTCCTCAGAATAAAACAATACAAACTACTCAGGGGCAACGAGAGTAAGCAGGGATATAAGATAGTTCAAAAAGGACTAATAATAAGCAACAATTCATGGGTTCATCATTGGATTTAGATCAACAAAGGATAAATACTCAGAGTCTATATGCTATTTTAAGGTAAGTCCAATTATTTAAATCAAAACCCGAGGCTTCTAGAACAATCTCTTGCCCATGTTACTGCAAAAAAATTAGCAAGCTTTGTTTTTTATTCCTACTTTCAAGTATGGTTGCTTTTGTATCTTGTTATATCATTGATTTATGGATAAAGTTGATGTTGCTTAGTTTTTAAGGTAACTAAGGAATATCTCTATTTTTCCCAGTTTTATTTCTCTTTTTCCTTCACTTCTTGCTTTGAGGAAATTTATATATTGTAATTCTATCTATTTGTAATGAATGAGAAAAACTTTTTTCATCTCATTCTTGTTCTGAATTTTTTTTGTGTCTACAAGTTCTTTTTTTAAGCTAGATCCAATGTTTGTATGCTAGCTAAAAATTTACATGCTGCCAATGCACAAAAATTTTCACGGTATCGGAGTACATAGCTGCTAGAAAAAAGACTTAAAAAAATTGCAGGCATTGAAAAAATTTAGAGTTTATAACGAATTAAGTTTCCAGCCTCTACAAATATGATGTTGTATTACTATTTCAAATAGAAGCCAGAGATACTACTTCAACTCAGGAGTAGAAGCTCGCACTGAATAGTAATGATAACAAAGGTTGATCCAAATTCTGTTGGTACATCACAAATAGGCCAAGACCATGCTCTTTTTGCATGTGTCTTGCCTTCATCTTCTTCTTAGTGACACACCATTTTAGTAGACCTGTCATACCTATCTTTCAACATTATGGAGGGGTTTCTACTATTCATGTTGATGCTTCCTTGGTTCCACAGTTGATCACTTTTATAGACACTTGGCACCTGTCTTTCAACTAGCAATTTGTTCTTGCATGGTTGAGTAGTGATATTAGGGTCACTTATAGAGATTCATGTGTTACCTGCATCCTTGACTAATAGATGTTTTGCTTTTGATTGTCATCTCTTCATTGTTTGGGGGTGTCTATGTAGATTATTCTCTGTATCTTTGATTGACAGATGTTTTGTCTTTGTTTGTCATTTGCTCATTACTCGAGTAGTGTTGTTTGGGGCACTCGTGCAGATTGATGTGATGAGCTTCTAAGGAGATTCTTCATGTAGGCGTTGGTGTGCAAGATATATGCAAAACCCAACTTCACAGGAGCCACTAGAAACACTTGCAAGCAAATAACCTATCACAAGGAAGAGAGAAGCAAAAGAAGAGAAGGGAACTTTGCAAGTGAAAGAAAGTATTCACATTAATTAGCCAACTGAAACAAGAGAGCAAACCTCTCAGAGTGAGAGATCAAGCATCTCAAGATGTTGGAATGCAAGTTACAAAAGGAAGAGGAGTGATCTCCTTATAAAGGAAATCAACCAAACCACTTTAGGAAACCTTAAAGTTGACCTAACCCTAAAGGGATAATATGACATTTAATAAAAGGAAACTTTTATTAAATGTCACCCACGTGATTCACTTTGAATGTCATCCACATGAAGAGACAAAAGTCAAACTTCAATAGTGACTGAATAGTGATCTAACTAGTGAAATCTTAAGTGTAGATTAAGGTAATTAACCTTTACTCTAACACCCCCCCTTAAGATGAGTGACAATGCAGAAAAAGCAAGGCAACTACAATGCAAACTTGGGTCCTGGCAACAAGGCCTGATTAGGTACCCAATCACAACCAAATCTTTGTAAAGCGGAGAAATAGAGGAAACTTCATGGGAAAAACTCTACTTCAAAAAGAGATAGCTGAAAAGAAACTAGTGAAGGACTGCAAAAGCCTCCAAACTAGAGAATTACTCCAGAAAATAGGAACAATGAGTGATCACTGAAGCATGAAGAAGGCACAAACATTGTCAAAACAACTACTGATGTGAAGGACCTCCATAGCAATAAAACCTAACCAAGTAGAGAAGACTATAATCTGCATGAGTGCTCTCTAAAGACACTACTTGAATCAAGAGACATACAAAGGCAAACAACTGAACTTGAAGATATAGATGGCATAAAACACCAAAGCCTGAAGAGTTGATCAATTGAACATGAAAGGCTGAATCCAAAATAGGAACGAAAAAAAGAGTGTCCATATGGTAAGTGATCCATCTCATTGGAATGCATAGGTACCCAGCCACTGCATCCGCCTAGTACATAGAAACAAATACTAAATACATAGTTCACTCAAACGAACCAAGGAAGCATAAGAAGCCAACAGTGAAATCCCCCCCCTAATGTAGACAAGGGTGAGGTGACAAACAACTGAAAAAGTGGGCCAATAGGACTATGGATCAAGGAACCAAGACCAATCAAGATGCACAGAACATACATAAAAGTGTCGAGAAGTGCATGCTTTGGACATGAAACATGAGAATAATGTCGTGGAAGGAACACTCACTTGACATAAGTAGATGACACTAAAAGGCAAACAACTACCCCCCCACGGCACTTTATCATCAGTGCATGTACAATAAGGCACAAGAAGAGAAATCCCAAGAATACAATAGAGTGGCACGTTATCTCAGTGCATTTGCATAAAAATGCTTACAAATGATATCAACAATGATCGGAAGAGGTAGAGAGCTATTACAACAGATAGTACAGCCCAAAAGAAGACATCCCATGCCACGAAAATGATCCCTGGACCTGAAACAACCAAGATATCCACCATAGTGCAACAGAGCAAAAAATAGAATAGAAAGAGTTTGGAGCAAAATCTGGAAGAAAAACCAGCATTATTGGAAAGAGAATTGAACGATCTTTCCAGAAATATAAAGTTTTCGAAAAAACGAAGTTCGGATGCTCAAGATACGTCCTCCGGAGTGAAAAACAGAACCTCGATATTTGACTGCCAAAATAGGCAACTAAACTGCATCAAAATCCCAAAATTCCTGCATGATTAAAACCGGCTCGAAACTAGCTTTCTGGCGATATCTCGTTCGCCAAAAACGGAGTCCGTATGCTCAAGTTATGAGCAAAAAACCGAACACTGCTCAAAAAGGGCTTGAAGGGCATGCAAGAGGGTGATGCAATACTGACATCAGCATTCTATTCCATTAAATTTGACAGTCGTCCCATCAAGAAAAAAAAGACTGTCACGTCAGTGTTGATGTGGCAATGCCACGTGGCAGGTTGACATGGCAGTGCTACATGGTAGGTTGATGTGGCAATGTCACGTGGCAGGCTGACGTAGCAGTGCCATGTATGCAGATGACGTGGCGATGCCACGTGGCAGGCTAATATGGAGATGCCATGCGTGCAGGGGACGTAGTAGCTAAAGCCATGTGGCTGGAACCCAAGGGTGCCACGTGGCGGCACCAGGAGCGGCCACGTGGTCGGCAGAGCAAGTGGTCGCAAGCGACGAAGGTGATGGGCTGGCCAGGCGGTGGGGGCACCACTGTCGAGAGTTGATGGGGCCACGGAGTGGTGGTCAGCACAGGTTGCACTACTGTTGGCGGCGCGGCTAGTGTCATGGCTATCTGTTGGTGGCACGTGCAAGCCACTCTCAAGCTACCACTTGGCGGCATGTCGATGGTCTACCCAAAAAAAATTATTTCTTTTTTGGTTTTTTTCCTTGCCTCGTAAGGTGTGTTGAGGCCTCCGAAGCCAACCAAACGTATTTTATATGAAAATGGGAGTTTTTGGGCACTTTGAATCCAACGATGAGGTCTATTTGGGCTCAAAGTGCTCTGAAAATATGACCCCCGCGATCCACAAAAAACATGCAAAACGAGAAAGAAAAAAAGGCCTCCAACTACAATTTTGTCCAAAATGGACAAACTTTATATGAGAAATGGGGATTTTTGGGCTCTATGAATCCAATGGTGAGGTTCGTTTGGACTCAAAGTGCCAAAAAAAATGACCCCCTTCAGAACCCAGAAAAAGGGTATCTGAAACCCTTCAAATTGAAAGCTTCAAAAATGCACTTCAAACAAGAACAAGAAGTTGTAGGAAAAGCTCTGATACCATATAGGAGTTGGTGTGCAAGATATATGCAAAACCCTACTTCACAGGAGCCATGGAAACACTTGCAAGCAAATAACCTATCACAAGGAAGAGAGAACCAAAAGAAGAGAAGGGAACTTTGCAACTAAAAGAAAGTATTCACATTAATCAACCAATTGAAACAAACCTCTCAGAGTGAGAGATAAAGCATCTCAAGATGTTGGAATGCAAGTTACAAAAAGAAGAGGAGTGATCTCCTTATAAAGGAAATCAACCAAACCACTTTAGGAAACCTTAAAGTTGACCTAACCCTAAAGGGATAATATGACATTTAATAAAATGAAACTTTTATTAATTCAATGTCACCCACATGATTCACTTTGAATATCATCCACATGAAGAGACAAAAGTCAAACTTCAATAGTGACTGAATAGTGATCTAATTAGTGAAACCTTAAGTGTAGATTAACATAATTAACTTTTACTCTAACACTTCATTCAACACTATGGCAATTATCATTCAATAGTTGTCCATACTTTTCGTATGTCTCACAAGATGTTTTCCCAATGCATATTTTGAGGGTGGGGGGTAGTGGGTTTTCCCTCTTTCCTCTTTTCTTATGCTTTTGTCTCCTTAGGCTTAAGAGGGGGAGTTAGCGCATTACAATTAGTAAGCTTTTTTTGTTTTATCCCTACTTTGAAGAAAAGTTGCTTTTGCATCTTGTTTTATCCTTGATTTACAAAAAGTTGTTGTTGCTTAGTTTTTAAGCTAAGAAATGTTTATAATTTTTAAAATTTTATTCATATTTTTCCTCCTTTTTTTTCTTTGAGGAAGAATATATAGTAATGATTAAGAAATATTTCTTTCATCTCATTCTTGTTCTGAAATTTTTCTTTATTCATATACGAGTTCTTTCTTTCTAGATAGATCCACTGTTTGTACGTCAGCTGAAATTGTACATGCTACCGGAGAATAAAAGTTTACAGCCCATAGTCAACCAATATGTTATAGTGGTATGTGCAACCTACTTAAGAAATCAAGTGAAACCAGATTCCTGTAATTGTACAAAGGCACTGGCTAGCTTTAGTTGCGAAGTGGCTTCTTGCAAGAAGTTAAGTGTAATTAGAAGCAGGGCAGGTGCCCTGGGCATAGATAACTAGTGCTTTAGTACGCAAAATTAACAATGAACTATTACCTTATCAGGCTCTTCCAAACTTGGATCATCCTCCTTGTTCTCATCTTCCTTGTTCTCGCCCCCCAACACGGAAACAATTGATTTGCATCTCCAAATTGAGCGCTCATTTTGTGGCCTCAACTTCAACCTGGCTGGATTGTTGATTGAACCAAATTTTAGTTCAGGGAAAGCTTTATTGTATTTACTGAGTGAAGGAACAGAATGTAGAGACCCAATTAGATTTAAGGAGTAGGAAGCAGCCATTGTGACAAAGAGGAGCTCTCAACAGATCATCGTATTTGTTAGTGTGGAAGGAGATATCGGGATCGAATTCTCAGGTGTGACTCAACTGGTATGGCAATCCACGGTTACTTTTTTAAACTCCTCTGCCGTCTTCGTGAAGCGCGCGCATGTGACTCTGCTTTACCCCCGCGGGTAAAGTGTTACCAACAGCTGGCAAATACCTTCATTGAGGAAGAGAGAAACTAATTTTTTTTATATAGATTATGTTGGGTTAAAATTTTCATTCGTTTATAAAATATAATTAACATAGATATTTTTTAATATTTTTGGCTCAAGCTTTTATCATTAATTTGAAGGAGTTTAATTTTTTAATTAGTTTATTTTTTATCAATAGACCTTTCATATTAATTAATAAAGTGTTACCAACAGCTGGCTAATACCTTTATTGAGAAACAAAGAAATTAATTTTAATATAGATTATGTTGAGTTAAAGATTTCCATATGTTTATAAAATATAATTAACATAGATATTTTTAAATATTTTGGCACTCAAGCTTTTATCATTAGTTTGTAGGAGTTCAATTTTTTAATTAGTTTTTTTTTATCAATAGACATTTTCTATTAATTAATTATTAAAGATACATATCCACACAAAAAAAGTGATCAAGGGATACAAGATAATCTGTGAGTTCACTTGGCACCAAGCCGGAAAAGACAAGTATTCATCACAAAAAAAAATATTAACAGAATATATAAAGCCCTCAAGCTACAAGAGCAGTGCCAACCGAGGGAGGATCTTTATCATCAGAACCTCAGCAGTCCTTGGGGTTGCAAGTTGGCTTAGGGGGAGCCCAACCATCAGCAAAGGCAGCAGTAGCATCATCAAGTTCTTTGTATCCCTTCGACTTGGGCAGAGAAATAACTAAGTCCAGTCGAGCGAAAGCCCACTTGGAGTCTCTATGAGCAGAAGGCCAACCCGCATCAGGGGTAGCAGGAGGAGCCATAGGGGACCAACCTGAACCTAACCTCCACGAAGGTGAGGCCGAGCAGCGGCAACCACCTCAACCGCCACTAGTAAAGTGGCGATGAGGTTGCAACTTGGGAGTATGCAAACGGCGCCCAGAACTGCTTCGACCTCTCTAGCGACCACAAGGAGTACGATCACTGGATAAGGCATCTGGTGGTACCCAGACAACCGTAAAGGGGCATTTCCCCAATGTGCTAAAACCTCCTACAAGTGAGCAACCTCCAAAATGACCTTATATGTCTGTACCTGAATCTGCATCATGACAATATTACAAATGTGTGCTTTAGAGTACATAGCAACATGTATATCAAGAAAGTTGTGAGAGAATAAAATAGCATTATAGTCCTTCCAAATAGTAGGGTAAAAGTACAAAGTTGTGTCAACTTTTAGGCTAACTTATTAGAATGACTGAATTTGAATATTTCTATCAAAAAACCAATTTTGGTCAAACATATGTTTTAGATAAATTAATTCTAGCTAAGTTATATAAGGTTTCACAATTTTCAATTGAAAATGTCTATTAAATGCATGTTTTATACTAGTTTATATCCAATTACTAAAGAAATAAAATTATTTCAGAAAATTGACGTTTCCATAACTCTCACTAGTTTTTATGATATTGTTTTAATAACATATAAACACCATTTTATAGAGCTCAAAGTCAAGAATATTCTCATATAGAGTTTATAATATTTTAATTAGATATAGTATATTGTAATTAAAAAATTCTACAACCACATATTTTAACACTCGAAAATATGTCAATTTTGAGAAAGAAAAAAATTAACATAATCAGATTTCCACAATCCATTAGTATGTGAGCAATGTTTCTGGATTAGATTGTGTGAGTTTTTTTAGCATCAACGTTTCGGATCATACTACATGATCCATCATCAGGACGAGAGAACATCATACTACATTCCATATTCTGATGTTCTCTCGTCCTGATGATGGATCATGTAGTATGATCCGAAACGTTGATGTTAAAAAAACTCACACAATCTAATCCAGAAACATTGCTCACAAAGAAAAAAATACTAAATTATATCAAAAAAAAAATTAAAATTATATGACGTTCTAGAGGAGAGAGTCCTCTTCCAAAACATATAATGTTCCTTCTTGTTATAATAGATTTGTCTTGAAAAATGTGGTGGGAGATGAAAACTATCAATTTAAGGTGAGGTGAAATTTGAATCATTATAAAAGAGAAAATATAGGTCTTAAGACAATTTTTATTTTTGATTACTCTACCTATATATGTTATCTATAACATAGTCTAAGATCAAAGGGAAATAAGTTTATTTCCATATAGTTTTGTGGTGGGAACTTGACTCCTAATTTTTAGTGTTTTCCAATAAATAAAAATTTATATATAAAAATTAAGAAAATATATCAATTCTTATTCTAAATAATTATTAAAAATTATAATCCTAAACTTAATTCATTTCTACACATTTTATTAGTTTACTTCATTTTCATATTCTAAATAATAATATCAATTTTATGTCACCGAAGGTGAACAGTTATACTTTTGTTAATCTTTTCCTTCACAAAAGGGTGACACAAGTTTATGCTTTTAACCAGTAAATAAAATCTCCATTTTGAAAGCATGCCATATCTAGGAGTACTTGAAAGGAAGCCTAGGCAAATCTCCCAGCACAACCATATGCCATGTAAAAGTCTCTAGGCAAAAAGGCTTTAAAAAATCATGGATCTAGAGCCAATAGTTTTTGGGCTTGCCTACATAACCAAAAAATATGTAGGAAGCTTTCTGGCTAACCACAAAAAGGACATCTAGGGTCTAAAATTCCTAGATGTCGGAGTCAAGGCCCCAAAGATAGCCCCTGGAAAAGGAGGCACAAGGCAAAGCGAGCAATTTTTGGCTCCATGATGGTGTTCCAAACTATGGCAAATCTAAGACTCCAAGTCTTGTGAGAGGATTGCAAATGCCAATGCTGATTGAGAGTATCAAACATCTAAAGGTGGGGAACTAGCCACCAATAGCCCAACCAAGGTTTGTAACTAGTCATAAGAGTGGCAGGATACAACTTCCAACCTTTCCATCATGGGTGAGATGGGTGAATTCCAAACTTGTGTAACAGATGAGGAGGCACCATAGAAACTAGAAGATCAATTGTCTGTCGATCTAGATGGATAAGCTTGAATTGCACCTGCAGGTCCTCCCATGAGCGAAGGCTCATAGTAACCATGGAAAACAAATCTTTGGGTGTCTTGATTTCCCTTCGAAATAAGCACAGTGCACTAGCTCCTTGAACTTTAACTAGTGGAACGCATTGAACAACAAACAAGGGAGACCAGCACAAGCTTTGTTGGTTCATAGAGAGCACATCTCTGAACCCATTGTCAGTCTAGCAAAGCCACAGCTTGATGGCTTCACAAGCTTTCCAAATTCTTTTGGCAACAAAAGTACCCTGAATCTACATAGGTTTAGTGGTCACAAGAAGGGTTTGAAAGCCAATCCCCTTCTAGGCAAGCTGATTAATCAGAAAGCCTAAAGATATGCAATGTCAAAATAAGATTTTCCAGGCTTCATCACCAATGAGAGATCGAATGACCCACTTAGCATAAAGGGAAATCTTCTTTTTGCGAGTGGAAAGCAATCCAAGACCACCAGAGTCTTTGGGAAAACAACAAAAATCCCAGGCAGCTCTGTGAAAGTCATGATGCACAACATCAAATGCCCAAAGGAAATCCCTTAAGAGATGCTCAAGCTTAAGGTATGAAGCCTTGGAAGGATCCCAACATGAGGAGTAGTAGACATGTATAGCAGCCAGCACTTTAGAACAAATCTAAAACTTGTCTACAAGGGAGAGGGGCTTGGTGATCCAATAGTCCAATTTCTTCTCAATCCACGTGCTAGGACAACATTCCGCAGCTCCGCAAGAGAAGCTTGAAAAGAAAATGGAATGCCCAAAAACTTAAATATTTTGTCATGTTGAAACGATTTCCACCCATAGCACTGCAACCATTGAGGGCCTCGCAAGGATTGTCTATAACAAAGGGTCTTGTGCCATTGAATAGTAAACCCAAAGGCAAGGCAAAAAGTATCCAAGAATTGTAAGGTGTTGGCAATATTATCTTCATCCTCCAAAAGGGTAAGAAAAGAGTCATCAGCAAAATGGCCATTAGTGGAATCTGGAAGAGCAATGCCATGCACCATACCCCGAGAGATAGTGTTAGCAAGAAGATAGCCAAATCCTTTAGCCGCCAACACATAAAGAAAAGGCATTAAAGGGAAGCCTTGATGGATAGATCTATAGAGCCCAAAGGCTTCATATTGCCAACCATTTATGGTAATACAAGTAGAGGCATTGCCAAAGAGCATCTGAACTGATTGCAAGAGGACTGGGCCAAACCCCAATGCTTGATGCATGGCCAAAATGAAAGGCCATTCAATCCAGTCATAAGCTTTAGCAAAATCAATCTTAAGAAATAAGGTCTACTGATTGAACTGTCAAGCCCACTCCATACCTTCCCAAACAACACTAATATTGTCCATAATGTATTTGGATTTAATGAAACCAGTTTGTTCAAGACAAACAACCTAAGGGAGCAGATGTTGAATTTTGAGGGAGAGAGCCTTGGCAATAATTTTGTAAGAGACATTCAACAAAGTGATAGGCCTCCAATTGTAGATTTCCTCAAGATCACTGGCTTTAGACATGAATTTGATTACCCTTATTAACAATGTTGCCTAGGAAATGAGAGTTGTAAGGTTCTTGATACACTCAATGCAGATCCGAACCAATATTGTCCCATAGGATTTTGTAAAATTCACATGGGAAACCATCACAACCCAAGGGCTTTATATCCACCATGGAGATGACAGCTTCCTTGAGGTCAGCAAGCGTGATCTTTTGCTCACAAAGTAACAGTAAGGCAAGCTTGAAGTGCCTGGTCACGCGTTGTAGAGGGTCCCTGAGCAGTGAAGACCTTCTCATAGTGACACACAAAAGCCTAAAGGATGTTAGGCAGGTTAGAAGGAACCTATTGGTCTTCCTTTATGTGTTTGATGTCCACCGTAGAATGGCAAACCCGCATGACATTGAAAAATTCTTTGGAAGCCTGATTGCTAACCTCCAGCCAATGGAGATGGGCTTTGATTTGAGCTCCCCTGGTAGCATAGACGTCTGCAACTTGTTGCTAGAAGCATTAATGCTATCATACTTGGTCCAACTTTCAAGATGGGTCAGACAGAGTGTTAAAGAGACTTGATAGGGCTATGCTTTCAACTCAATCCTTTTTTTCTTCTCACACAAGCATGCTTTACCTGTCACCCCTTTGCAAGATGTGACCTTGTCAGATCATTACCCCATCCTCTTTTCTATCACCTGGCACACTGCTTAGCCTTGTCCTTGCAAAACTCAGTTTTATCTCAATACCTCCTTGTTGTCCCATCCACCAACTATTGCCCACATTCTTCGAGTGTGGAATCTCGAGCCTCAACCCCACACCTAGGTTGGGTGGATTCAATGGTGGAATGACGCCATTCTCCGTACTGGGAGATTTCTTTGTATTTACAGTAGATAGTTGACCATATACCACAGAAGATCTTATGAAGCCACTACTAAAGATCTGCTCTCATTAATGCTATCAAACACATCTTCTAGTTCTTGAAAAATACACTTTTTCACTAGCTTCCTGGATGGAGCTTTCATTCTATATTTCCCTTCACCAACGTCTATCAAACTTGCTACAAAATTTGTCCATATATATTTATTAACTCTATAGAGATGTCCATATAGCTTGAACTTCTCATCTAAAACCTTCCAAATCTCATGAAACACCAAACCATCTTTAGAATTGAAGACTTGCTTCAATCACTTCTCTAAAATGTTGCCTAGAAATAATATCTACCTCTTTCTATACCACAATCTAATAGGGGTAGCCATACATGAAAGCCCAACAATAAGAAATAAATGCAAAAAATAAGTCGCTCCCCACATTTGGTCATGAATGTTTCATAATTGTGGAGTGTGTGTTATCACACACATGGTATAGTGCCAACCCTCATAAACTAAAGAATTCCTTTTTAGAACAACTTGACATGGCCAATGCGAAGGAAACTCATTTAACCAAAATTGTTATCAACTTCTCTTTCCAACACCCCATTGTCCACCACCCTACCAATACCACCAAGAGATCATTGTTGTATTCATCCACTTTACTTAATGAACACCTCAAGCATTGTCTTCTATTGCATCGATCCTAATTGTAAATGATGAAGGGTGACCTCACCCCCTCATCCTGAACATTATTAACTATACCACCTCATCCAGATTCTCCATCCATGTCAATAACCTTCTTGGAACTTGAAAATGTACTTCCTAGTTGTGTTTCTAATATGAGAGAAACTTTGAAATATTTAAATCTTTTGATGAAAAATTAAAATGGCCTTAACCATTTTTTTGACTTTCAATTTGGGACGAAGTTTTATCTCGACATGTTAACTATGAGCAGAGAGTCACCTTCTAAGCGATTATTTTGCACCTCCTCTATCTTACATTTTCAACATAGTATTATCACATGAAATAAAGTTTCATTATTAGTATCGATCCCTACATGTTCTACTTTTTAACACAAAATTCTTCTATTATGATCTTTGGCTTGTTTAGCTAGACATCTAGTTCTACATGTCCAAGGTTTCCACTTAAGGCCCCACCAAAGTTCATCTTTATCTTTCCATATTCTGACTTTTCCATTCCACATTCTCTTGAGGATTAATAGGGAAGACCAACCTTTCCCCCCATTAATGGACATTAGCTTTATTAAATAAGAGGGAGGGGCGCAATAAATCCATATTCTTGAGACATTGTTTTTGCCCCAACCTTCTGTAATATTTTGAACTCACCAACTTAGACAATACCATTACTATCTTTGAATAATTTTAGTTACGTACACTTTCTTAGAAACTTTCTTCAGTTCTATTGTGATCTTGTTTGTATTACTCGAATCGAGACTACTTGTGATTCGATTTTCATTGAATGGAATTAAAGTAAATCACCTATGTCTGGAAGATGAAATGATAATTCCAAAGTGGTATTTTGTCACTTTAGGTAAGATCTAAATTTTAAAAATAATAATAATAATAATTAACAATTGAAAGATTAAATTTTTTTTTAGAAAAATTAACAATTGAAAGATAAAATTTGTAAATTAGTTTATTCTATATGTCTTTATTATAATTGTTAAAGATTACAAAGATAAAGTTGAGACACATATTTTATTTTTTGATCTGTAAGAGGCCGAAGCCAAGATTAATTATTTGAGAAACTAATTATTATTTTTTGATCTGTAAGAGACCGAAGCCAAGATTAATTATTATGTGTTGTGATGGATTATTATTATCATTTATTAAAATTTAGTAGATTTGAACCCAAGACCTCTTTGATAAGAGGCTCACAATTTATTATTGTGGTGTAAGTTATTTCCTATTAACTATTATATTTTAATATGTCTAATTTTTTAAAGATTATTATTATATTTTTCAACATACTACTATTAGTTTCATTTAAAATGATAAATTTAATAATTTAATTGTTTAGAATTCTTATATAGTAGAATTTTGAATTTTAGAAATGAGAAGAAATTTCTTTCTAGATATGGTGGAAGTGAAAAAATTATTATATTCTAATCTAGATTTATTATTATAATCATATTAGAGTTATAGAGCATCTATATAGATTTAGATGTATAAGACATATCGTAATAATCAAAATACTATTTCAAGTGTGTTATCACCACAATTAAATAATCATAATTTAGTAGTCTAATATAATTTTCATACAGTGTGTTGTGATATCATGATATATAAAAAAAATCGACATCACTCTTTATATCAAATTTCATCAAACTAATATAACTAATGTTCCAACAAAGATCAAATATTTCAATCAACGCCCACATCATCGATTATACAACCATGCACACGTATGGACCTTTCTTGAATTATAATTACGCTGAGATACGTTCTTATAACTATACCATGGTAGAAAGATTGCACATAAACAAAAATTCTAATAATTTTAATTTTATGGCCATATACTATTAAAATAAAAACAAACTAGAACGAATTCAAATTAGTGCTCATCTCATAGTTTCTAAATGCTGAAATTTGCATCGCATGAGAAGGCAAAGCAGATTTGATAGACAATAGGGGGAAAGCACCAATTATCGCCCAAAGTTCAATAACAACTCAATTATTAGTTCATGCCAAAGGCAGAGAACAATGGCCGAGGGGTCTGCCTTAAAGCGTGATTAAAATCTATTTCTTTTTCCAATCAAACCTTAGTTTTCATTTAATTAATACGAATTACAAAGATTGGATACATAAAGGTGCTCACTAATTAACTGAAACGAAAACTGTTTGCTATTTATTGGCTTGTATAGGAAAGTGGGAGTCTTTCGATGCAAGAGAAGGCCTGAGTTTCCAAATTTCAAATGAATGGTATCAGCAACTTTACAAAGTTTGATATCCGTCAAAAAGATTTAACTATAATTTTTTATTTCATCCTAGGACAAATCAGGCTTATGGGTTGGAACGTGGCTTTTTAACCCTATAGGTAGTTGGCAGAATTGGATATGATATGATATGATAGATTTTAATGACGTTCACGAGACTAAAGTAGTCTATGGGACCCATGCAATCGCCCTCTCGAGTCAGGAGCCAAACTAGTCAGTTGCAAAATTTTGGTTAACTTGTCTCTTCTTCTCTGAATTTTGATAATCAAATCCGTTGTTCTCTTCACTTGATCTTCCTCAAATAAATAGTTGAAGTCCTTGTTCTGCAGAATTTTTATAGATGAAACCAATAAAAAAAGATATGCTGTGTTGACAAATTATTATGTAATTCCATCACATCTAGTGGTCAGTTTGATTGACAAGTGTAGAGCATATCTGCATGTATGCAAAGGAGACGTGGCATTTACGGTTTAGTATGATTGAACCAGAGAAGACACTTGGGGCTAGATCAAAATGTTCTAAACCAATCTGTTCTTCAATTGTGAAATCAATTACTTTTTCATGGAAGCACATGTATGTGTTGCTGGCTTCATTGCACCAGAATTCATTGTGGGGAAAGTTGTGGCAAAAGCATGGTTTTTAATGCAGAGGCTTTATATTGTTAGAGAATCAATGTACTCCAGCAATGATTTGTAGAATAAGAAGACAAATCTCCTGGTAAGGAAGAGCAAAACGTCAGTGTTTTAGGAAATAAGTTGGAAATATAGGACAAAACTCCTTACCTTTCATATCAAACTGAATTTACAAAATTGAATTAACTGGACTAACAAACTTCTTACGGGTACTTTTAGGGTCTTCATCATTACTGTCATGTATTTTATATGATGGGATTCTTATCCTGAAAATTGTATGTTTTCTTTTCCATTCGAGTGATAATGTTCACGCGTGTTTAGCTTTAGATAATAGGACACTGATTTTGAAAATCTCATGTTTGGTTTTTTTCCATTTGAGCAGCAATGTTCAATAGGACTCTGATTTTGAAAATTGTATGTTTGGTTTTTTCCATTTGAGTGGCAATGTTCAGGACTGTTTACTTTTGGATGATAGGGCTTTTGCCCATAAAAATTGTATAATAGAACAATTTGTTGATGTTGTTCCTTTTTCATGAACTGAAATGATTTGTCTGAAGAAAAGATATATGGGGTTCATGTGATTTCTTAGGTTTTGTGAAAGATGCCCTTGCGTAATTACAACTTTCCAGATTGTCAAAAACATTAATAATTTCCACATGTTGATCTTTTATCATTTACTGGATTGCAGAAGCATGTATAGTGACTTGATAGTATTCTTATTATAATTTTTTTTTTAAGACAACATGTGTGGCCTAACGAAATTAATTTTGTTTCTGGCTTCATTGATCTTTATATTATTTAATGCGAATAATAATAATATAATTTTAAATATTAATCAACAGGTTCAACAGAGTCTAAAATTGGTGAAGGGTCTAAAATTGGTAATTCTGAAAGCAAGTGTTCTTGGTACAATATTTTATAAGTGGATCATGCATTCATAAAGCGGTGTGTACACAATCTATTCCCCTTCTGCACGCCATGAACACGGAAAGAAAAGCTTTTGACAAGTTAGGCATTTACCCTGTTGCTCTCTGTTTTTTCTGGCCAAATACGTTGGCTGCTAGTCCCATCCAAAATATGGGAGTAGTTGTACTATTGTGAGTGGAATGTAATCAATTCCATCCTCACACACTTGAGGCCATTCTCCTCGATCTTCACAGTTCCTTTGATGGTATGTCTCTGAGTAATCTATTTGGGGATTTTCTTCCCCCATTTGTTTGCTTAATCTGAAACACCTGGAGCACCTCGATCTCAGCTTCAAGTTTTCATACGCTAGGTTTAGTTGGAAGACTTTTCCCTTAAGTCTATATTGATCTTTCCCATAATAATTTGGATGGTCCCATTCTCACATTGTTGTTGACTACATTTCCAAATCTCCAAAATATTGATTTCAGTAATAATCAACTCAAGGGGTAACATTCCATCCACTGCCACTAAACTTCAGTACCTAACAGAGCTCAACTCTCATCTCTATATGTGCTTGATCTAAGAAACAATATATTAGATGGTTCCATCCTCCTCAACATTTTTAGTCTTTCTAGATTGGCCAGCCTTTACCTATAAGTTCCAGCTGGCTGGTTAAGCGAGGATTTTTCAATTTCTTACCTTCATAATCTCACCCAACTTCACGTTCTAGACATTTCCAATAACCTTTTAGCTGTAAAGTTGAGTCCAACATGGATTCCAAAATTCTCTTTGCAAACTCTGGGATTAAGTTCATGTAACACGGAAGGCGGGTTTCCAACATTCCTAACAACTCAATATGAGCTTGAGTTTCAGGATCTGTCTAACTGTTTGATATTTCTATTGATATCAACTCTGTGGATTGCACATATTGCAGCAAGTCCGCCCAGCCTATATGCCACCACATTTTGTTGTGCTCCCTGCAAAGGCAAAAAGGTAACATTGACTGTACATTACATGGTGATCTTCTCAAACAACATTCCCTTGCAATTTTTAGTACCTTAGAAATATGCCAAAAAATATTTCCTCTTGATGCAATAAAATATACTTTCATGATCCCTCATGAAAGGTAACCTCCGAGTCCGTTTTAGACATTCTTTTAACTAACTTCCCTTAGTGAGAGATTTCTCCCTCTTCATGTCTTCAAGTTTTCCTTACATTTACATTGAAAGCATCTTCCAAAGATAGAGTATCATGTTCTTCAATGTCCTGTCATGGGTTTTGCTAAATTTTGTGATCCAAATATACTATTGCACGAATTTAAAACAGAAAAATTAGAGATCAAGGGTTGGGATTGAAAAGAAATAAAGGCTGTTGTTGATGGACTTTGAGATAAGACTATCTCATACTCATCTGCAAGTGTTCCATCCTTTTTACTACCAATTGCCAGAATTACCCACCTCCACCTACCCTTTCATTTTTTGCAGCCTTGTAAATGTTCTGTTAAATAGTCTTAGAAATGCTATACCTTGGGTCTTTATGAGATTTTCCAAATTCAGCAAACATTATTGGTTTCTTGAGCACTTTTATCTGATAGGTGGTTTCTTGAGCACTTTGATTGCATCTTTTGTATGTACTTTCATCCATTTCCTAAAAAAATAAGAGTTGTAACTTGTCATCTGAACCAGCCAGCCGGATTGTAGTTTAAAATTGTAAACACTAGGTCAACTTTGAAGAAACAATACCAAGTTAGAAAAAATATAAGATTGAGAGTATACCAAGTTAGAAAAAATATAAGATTGAGAGTATGAAGGATGGGTACTGTGAGTCAGGGTAGGCATTAATAGTTAATAGTTGCAAAATCAATCCCTAGAAGCTGATTTGTACTAATGAATTCAATTACAAATTCAAACACATTTGGATTGAACTCCTTTCTTTCAGGAACTAAATCACCATAGAATCCTTCCATTCTTCTAAAATAAAGAGCTTCAATTAAATTGAAAAAGAAACCTATAGTATTAAGTTATCTTCTAAAATAAAGAGCTTCAATTAAAATGTAAAAGGAACATATAGTATCGTGAAGTTGATAGCTTAAAATATAGTATCATGTATAGTATCGTGAAGTTGATAGCTTTTTAAGCTATGAGGAATAGAATAATGTGTTTGCTAATATTAATCAGGCTAATAGTAAGCAAGGAATGACGGGCTCAGACTTTTCTTTTTGTTTTTTTTCATTCCAATAGCACTGTAGTATAAGTTTGTGAGTTTCACTCAAAGCATCTTCATTTACCATTCCATTCTGAAGAATATCATTTAAGATCTTAATGGCTTTGTTTTATTAGACCATTTCTTCATTAAAGATCTTAATGTCTTTATTTTATTAGACATTTTTTTAAGAAAAACCTTGTAGCAGCACAGGGGGTTTTCTATTGTGTTCCAGGTTCAACCAGATAGATATAGAGAGGTAGACTCATTTTTTAAAGCACCAACACTTTGGATCTTGCTCTGGACCTTCTCCCATCTCCCATGCCTTCAACAAGCTCATAAATACAGGTGGAGAAGCTGAAACTTGAAATGTCAAATAGAGGCTTGACCCATCATTCCAGTTCAACTATACTTAGTCCTGGAAAATTTGCAGTCAAGCATGAATCATGAACCTTCTTCTACCATCTATGGCAGGAACTTGGCTGCCCTGCAGCTCTTGTTGTCATAGTGGTTCTCCAAAGACAAATTATATTTTAGCCATTACACACTTCTAATTTAACCAAAAAATATTTGTTTGACCGCCAATACATGTTCATTACTGAATGTGTACTTATCCACCAAAGAAATAAAAATAAATGAACCACTATTGATACTCATGTAATTTCATACAAAGCTAGTTGTATGTGATGAGTCAATTAATCATCTTTAAAAATCTGATATGTTTCCATTTACCACTCTATGCAAGTGGCTTAAAAGTACATATGTACTCATAATAGCCTTATATATTGGTTGCATGTGTATCACCCAATTACATCTATATCACCTATATCTTATCATTCATGTCAAGCTTTCAAACTTCACACATCAAATATAATAACAACATAAATATATATATTTTAAACTATATTATAGTTACCTCTTTACCTCTTACATTTCCACCTTTATTTTCTACCCATGGTTTATAATAATTATATTTAATGGGTATGTGGCATAGATATAGATATAGATACATACATACATGTAGATATATTTGGTTTCATTCAATTGTGAAATTGGCTTTATTCAAATGATTTATTTTAAATGTTATACAAAATGAATATGTATGTGTATACACACACATGGATAGTTATACAAATACATATTATTTGTTACTTGAAAAAATTCTATACATGATACTAAATAAGATTTTTCTAAGGTTGTTATTTCTTGCAAATCACATTAAATTAGCTAGAGAAATAGTTGTGTGTGTGTGTGTCTACACACACACACATAGATACAATTATACAAATACATATTGTTTGTTAATTTACAAAATCCTCTACAAGCTATTAAGGAAGATTTTGCTAAGGTTGTCATCGTTGGCAAATAACATTAAGTTAGCTAGAGAAATAGTTAAGTCATATCAAAGATGTATATATGCATACATATGTATATGTATAGTTATCCATGTGTGTTTGTGTATACACACACACACACACAAACACACAGATGGATAACTATACATATACATATTATTTGTTACTTGACAAAATCCTCTATAGGTTACTAAGGAAGATTTTGTTAAGGTTGTCATTGCTGGAAAATCACATTAATTTAGCAGTAGAAATAGTTAAGTCATACCAGAGATGTTATCAAAACACAAGACATATTATTGGCACAAAGGACATGATAACAAAATTTTATTTAAGTAACTATTCAAGTCAATAAAATCTTAAAAAGTGATAATGTTTTAATAAATTTATTTAATTAGAATGAGTTTAAATAAGGTTAATGAAATGTTATAATTGAAATATTGAAGTTACCAATTATTTTGAGTTTCACAAAATTGTAAATTGAGTTATTTGAAAAGGATATATATATATGATTTAAAAAGAATAATTTTTTCTCCAAAGAAGTATAGAGATATTGATTTAAAATTTGGGAGGAGGGGTCATTTCCAACAAGTGGTTATGTTTTTAAAAAGAAATATTCTTAAGACATTTTAGAAAAATTGTTTTAAAGAGCTATGGAGGAAAACTTTTACGAATATATGAGTTAGAGAAAAAACGTATAAATGTTCCCTCACTTGATTTCTAAATCTGAAATGAAAACTGGAACTCTATACTTAATTCAACTATGTAATTCTAACAAACCCAAACATGTGCTTGTATTTTGTGTTTTTCTCTATGCTATCTATTTTGGGTTTTTGGGTTGACTAGTTTGTTGACCAGTTATAGGACATCTACCAGAGGCTTGGGAGTTATGCGAATGTGATGGCATGTTGATGTTATTTGATCTCGATCTTTTTAAACCCAACCATGGTTATGTGATGGCGTGCTCTATGGTGTGTGTGTTATTGATTGAGTTACTAATTGATATTGTTTTTGGTCTTCTTGTGTAAGCTGTGACATATGTAACCATTTATGAGTATCGATCAATTGTATTTGGATTACTTTCCAGTCACCTTGATGGGACTGAATTGTTTATCTGATCTTGATGATGTCATGTTGTGACATGTTTTGACTCGACCATTTTGGAGTCTTTGATTAGTATTATTATTTGCTTGATATGCCTTTTGGTTGCTTGTTGAGAACCAAAGGATATTGTGATTTTCATTGATACCTTCAGTTGCCAATAGAGAACTGTTGTGGTCATGATTATCTATGGATGTATCTTAGTTGCTCATGGAGATTTGATGTTCTTATTGTGGATTATCTTTTGGTATTCTTACAGTCGCTTGTATAGGACTGTGGTGATTTTGTTATTTATGATTTCATGAGCCTAGGGTGGGTTATCTACTTGTAGTGTCGAGAAGTGGCTTGCAATGGGGGTCGGGGCCCTAAGTGGTTGCCAAGGTAACTCATTGTAAGTTGTTTAATAAGTGAAAACATTACACTTAATACTGACTTAAATGAACCTAATAAGATAATTGTTTGTTCTCGCCCATGCCTTGAGTGCTAGTACAGACTAGGATGGGAGTAGAGAGAACGCTTGGTTGCAATCTTGCATTCTGTAGTATGCCTCGTCAGTATGAGAGGATACTAGTGGCCGCATAGGGATCACTAGGGGGCCAGGGTCTGTTGAGAGACTACTAGGGTAACTCTAGCGTGATCCGTGTGATGACACTTTCTCGCTTGCATAGTAGGTTGCCTACATGTCTTTGTGTGCCTCTGGGATTAGATGTCGGTTTGTGATTAGAACCTTTGAGTTAGTATACTTTTAGGATTCCTGGACTGAGAGAGTATTTGTGCTATGTGATTTGATAGCCTGTTTGGGACTTGAGATTATCTCCTCACCACGGTGGGAGTGGACCGTTTAGGTTCCATACAGTCGAGTGGTAGTGCTTTTTCACTCTTACCATTTGAGATCCATCTAGGACACCGTGGCTGAAGCATTCTTTGTTGGCATCTATCTTCATTCTGTTCATGGATTATGATGGTGGACATGTATCCTTATATTGATGATTAGCATATGATAGATGATGTTGTTTACTTATCTTATGCTTTATTTTGCATGATTAGATTTCTTATGTATATGTTGTAGCATGTTAAGATTTCTTTTTGCATATGATGTAGTATTTTTAGGAGTGACATTCCTACTATGATAATATCGATGACCTCTTCGGTGATTTGGAATGTTATGCACGGAGGGATGGCTAGGGCCCATGATGGTCTAATGATGCTATTTACGGTTGGGAGGAACCATGCACTTAGATAATTATGTGTTGTGATTTTTAGTTATCTTTTATGATGGATGGTTATATCTTCTATGATGATGTATCATGTATGACATGTGGTTTTATTGCATCATGGATTAGAATAGGATGATGATGTACTTTATTTCACATATGTATATTCTTTTATGTCTTTCATACCCTGTGGCATGTACAGTGGATGAATGACCATCCTGAAATGTAATTTACTAAAGGGACATTTGGAACAAAGCATATTATTTTGAGAATGTTGGATTTATCATTATTACTTCATGAGGATGTGATGTTAGATGGAATTAGATAGAATCAATATTAGTTAATTTAGATGTGATTCAACGTTAAGGGATCCTTAAGGAATGTAACCTGATTTGTATACTTTCAGTTGAATTCTTGTTATTACTTCCGCTATTGTGTATATGTTGTGAATGGTTTAACTTTCAGGTTTCAAAAAAAAAAATATGCTACCAAACTTAGTGAAACTTTAGGTTAATTCTTTGGATCCCTTGGCGAGGCATTAAATTTGGTATCAGAGCCCGAGTTTCTACATTGGAAGCTCTGGGTATTTTGGAACAAAACTAGGACTTTGAACTATTATGTGTAACTCTTTCAAACCTGAAACTAGGTGAACTAAAATAGAACTTAAACGGTTACTTGCATATGCAACACTTAGCTTTCAAAATTGAAAAAATTCTACTTAAACCTTAACATAGGCAAACTTAGATTGAAATTAGTCTTTTGTAGAACATGTGCCTTTTATGCTATACAGTAGCATGCATTATGTTTGTGATAGTATTTTGTATCTTGGATATTGTTGTAAGATGGTATCTGGGACAAGGTCTTCTATTAGAGGCTGTGGACATGGCAGAGCTATCAGTGTCCATGAGTCTGTCTGTGGAGGGCCTACTCAAGAAGAGAGCGAGGGAGAGCACATTAGTGAGTAGCAGGAAGAGAGCCGTAGAGGGGACCAAGCTGAGTCTGAAGAGGTTAACTTGAGATAGATGATGCAGACCATCCTTGATCACCTACCTCCTATTCATGATTAGCGTAGAGCACATCAGACATAGCATGAGCATAGATCTAGGTTTAGGAGCCCTTAGATGGATAGTCAAAGATCCATTGTATCTACTCAAATGAAGGACCTTTCAAGATCCAAGGTCAAGCCCTTTAATGGGCAGGGTTTTGGATATGTGGCCGAACAATGGCTTATTGCCCTTGACAGGATTTTTTCCATGTAGGACTTTGATAGTAATGTTAAGGCAAGATTTTCCATTACCAATCTAGAGAATTTTGGGGCCACTTGGTGGATAATTGAGGAAAAAAAGCTGGGCATAGATATGAATAGTGTCACTTAGGAGCTATTCTTAGAGAGTTTTCTCGAGCGATTCCTACCAGAGGAATGGAAGTAGCAAAGAGCAGACGAGTTCCATAACCTCAGTTAGTATTCTATGACTGTGACAGAGTATGATTGCAAATTCTACGAGCTCATGTCCTTTTCAAGATTTAGTGACAACTCAACTTAGTTAACTCAACACTTTATTAGAGGGTTGAACAACCGTATAATTGGGGTTGTCAAGGTATTTGAGCCTAAAACCCTCAAGGATGCGGTACGATGAGCCATCCTTGTAGAACAAAGTGTCAACCTTGGATAGGGAGGTTTTGTGGGAGTGCCTAGAGCATCAGGATCTAAGGGCAACTACAACTTAGGTGGAAACAGGAAGCCTCCTTTTTCTAAGGGGAAACAATATTAGCAGCAGTCTCAACAGACATAGTAGCAGAAGGGATCGTACCCTCAGGTTCAAGGTGGTGGCAGAGGTTCTAATTCCAAGAACAACCGCAATGCTCGATGCAATAAACAAAATAAACCATCTCAAAGTAGTCAGTCTTTTGTTAGCAGGGATAGTTGTCAGCAGTCAAATGCACCACCTATAGGGAGAGGATCTAGTAGAAGTACAGGATGTTTTACATGTCGGCAGGTTGGACATTTTGCAGCCCACTGTCCACATCGAGCACCTTAGTATTCAATACCTAGGCCAACAACATTAGAGCCTATAGTTGGAGATGTACGTAGAGCTCATAGAGTGTTTGCAGCGATAGATCACTATCAAGTAGACCATCAAGGAATAGTGTTTGAAACCACAGAAGCTATTCGAGGTACACCTCTTTCAATGTTGTTTGATTCAGGTGCTATAGATTCATTTATTTCTCCATCTCTAGTTGCTAAGTGTAAGCTAGATGCGGTGAAGCAAGATCATGGTTGGCAAGTGCAACTAGCCTCAAACATTAAGGTCTCCACAAATTCTATAGTAAATAAGTGTGGGCTTAGCATAGGAGGATTTGATACTGTAGTTGACCTTCGAGTTATACCTCTTGGTTCCTACGATGTGGTTTTGGGTATGGAGTGGCTTGGATCTCATAGAGCTAGTATACACTACAGGAAGAATATTATTATGTGCCAGGATGACCAAGGGAATAATGTGAAGAATGTTGGGATATCGAGGCCTATATCTCTACGGATGATTTCTACTATGCAACTCAAGCAGAGTTTCCATAAGGGATGTCAGATATTTGTTGTCATGGTAGATGAGATTGATGAGGAAGATCCTAGTGAAAAGATTTTAGATCACCTGACTTTACAGGAGTATGCAGATGTTTTTCCAAGTGAGATTTTGGGCATGCCTCCGAAAAGGGACATCGATTTCAGCATTGACCTCATTCCAAGAGCGAAGCCTATCTCTAAAGCTCCTTATCATATGACTACACAGGAATTGGGTGAGTTGCATCTTTAGCTAGAGGAACTCTTGGCCAAAGGGAGCATTCAACCTAGTGTGTCACCATGGGGAGCTCCAATGCTCTTTGTGAAAAAGAAAGATGGTTCTTTGTGCCTTTGTATTGATTATAGACAGTTGAATAAGGTGACAATAAAGAACAGGTATCCTCTACCAAGGATCAATGACTTATTTGATCAGATCAAGGGAGCTACAGTATTCTCCAAGATTGACCTTAAGTCAGGATACCACCAGCTTCGCATTAAGGAAGCCAACATTCACAAGACCGCCTTTCGAACTCACAATGGGCACTATGAGTTCACAGTGGTACCTTTTGGGCTGACAAATGCTCCATCAATTTTCATGAGTTTGATGAATGGGGTGTTTCGATCTTATCTTGATAGGTTTGTACTTGTGTTTCTTGATGATATATTGATATATTCTAAGTCTTAGAAGGAGCATGAGGAACAGTTGCGATTGGTTTTACAGTGCTTGAGAGACAATCAACTTTATGCCAATGCAGTTAAGTGTGAATTCTTCAAATTAGAGATTGAGTATTTAGGGTATGTCATTTTAGTTGATGGTATTTCTGTAGACCCTGCAAAGATCCAAGCAATCGTAGATTGGCCTACACCGACTAATGTGTCAGAGATTCATAGTTTCATGGGTCTAGCTGGTTATTATCATAGATTTGTCCAAAAATTCTCCAGAATAGCACATCCTATCACTTTCCTTTAGAGGAAAGGAAAGAAGTTTATATGGATGGAGAAATGCGAGGAAGCATTTCGGAAGCTCAAGGAGCTTTTGACTAGTACACCAATCTTATCAGTACCCGATCTAGAAGGTGATTTCATGGTATGTACAGATGCTTCCCTTGAAGGGATTGGAGTGGTTTTGATGCAGAATGGATGGGTGATTGCATATGAATCACGCAAGCTCAAGAATCACAAGCTAAATTATCCTACACATGATCTTGAGTTAGCAACAGTAGTTCATGCTTTAACAAGGTGGAGACATTTCTTGTTGGGGCATATATTTGAGCTACATAGTGATCATCGTAGTCTTCAGTACATTTTCACTTAGCCTAATTTGAATGCTCGCCAAAGGCGATGGATGGAATTTCTATGTGAGTATGACTTCGAGGTAAAGTACATTCAAGGAAAGGAGAATGTGGTGGCAGATGCTTTGAGTCACAGGAGACATGTGATATCATCTATGACTCTTAGTGTTGATTTGAGGAGTCAGATTTTTTAGGCATTTCCTACAGATTCTTGGTATCAAGAGGTGTGTAGAGAAATAGATTCAGGAAGACCTTTGGAGGGTAAGTTTGCAGGCTATGTCCTAGAGTCAGATGGTCTTTTGAGACATTCAAGAAGGATTTATGTACCGCTACAGGATGAGCTTCGCACCTTGATTCTAGCAGAGGCCCATCGTGCACCTTACTCGTCACATTTAGGTGTCAAGAAGATGCATGCTGATTTGTAACGCTTATTCTATTGGTCCCGGATGAAGCAAGACATTGCTGATTGTGTGGCTAGGTATTCTTGAGAGTACGTCCATGGAAGAGTCCGATCCATTACGAAAAGGGTTCAAAGCAAGCACCTCGCTTTGTGGGACCATTCGAGATTCTTGAGAGGATTAGCCTACTTGCTTATTGCCTTGCTTTACTGCCTAGCCTAGCTCGCATTCATGATGTTTTTCATGTTTCAGTACTTAGGCAGTATATCTCTAATGTTGTACATGTTCTTGATTGGAATGTGTTGTAGGTAGAGGATGGGCAGCTGGCTTTGGAGTCGGTTCGTATTCTAGAGCAGCGGGAATTGACCCTCAAGGGTCGAACCATAGAGCAGGTAAGGGTTCAATGGGACCCTACTGATGACTCTTCAGCTACATGGGAGGATGTAGCTAGATTACAGGAGTTATATCCCTACTTGTTTGCAGGCTTCCAGGAGTAAGCCTAATCCTAGGGGGGGTGGATGTAGTGCCTGCCCTCGTTCACATTTTTTCTAGATAAATTGTTGCTCTCATGGGTGAACTCTGTTAGACTAGTTTTATGTTGATGGTTAGTAGCATTTTTTTGAGACTATCAGATATTGTGTTATAGATTCAGTTGATATGTGATGAGATTACTTAGACTCTACATTTCATATATGTATGATGATTATTACATTATTTCCAGTTATTGATGATGATTAGTTAGATGGTTTATTATCACATGTGTTTTTTTATGGATACTTACCCCATACTTGCATGTGTATGGTGTGTGTGTTTGTTCTTTTATTATATGGCATTTCTGATGTGGTTAAGGAAGGGAGTCGTAGTTACCTGCTAGTCGGGATGTACACAATGCACCACTTCCTGCCATTGCCTGTTTAGCTTAGCATGTATATATATATATATATATATTGTATGTACATGCATGGATTTTATGCAGGTTGCAGGTATCGAGTATTGACTTCCCTGAATTGCTAGGATGAGCGTACCCTATCGCATTATCTCAATGGTAAGAGAGGGGAGATAAATTCTCAAGTCCAAATCCTAAACCCTTAAACCATTTGTCCTAGAAGGTAGGACAAGTATCCGATATATTTTACCTTTCGAATGTGTCGGATGACATAATTTGTGATTTTAACCCCTTAGATTGATTTTGTGTGGATTGTTCTATGATGGGTTTTCATATTTTATTTTGGAAGTCTATGGTGAATTTTCTATTAATTAAGTCTTAAATTAAAAGATTTAATTAATAATTTAATTATTTTGAAAAAATTAATATAATATCATGATATTTTGATTTTAATTAATTAAATGGGAATTAATTGAGAAAATAATTAAATAAAAGAAATTAAAATTAATAATAATAATAAATAATAAATAAATAATAATAATAAAAATGATAAAAGAATTAAAATAAAAGTTATAAGTCTACCTAGGAGTAAGCGCACCCCTTGATTGCACATATGTCTACAACACAGGAGTTAGCGCACGAATTAAGCACATGGTGTCTACAACCTTGTGACTCATATTAGTTGTCAACGCTTATCTCATCTTCTGGTTGTTTTTAGAGAAATTCTAGGTGCTTCCTGAGAGTTCTTTATATTCAGGCACTCCTAGAAGCTCGGGAGCGTGTTTGGAGGACCCGAGAACATTGGAGAAGGAAGGAGCTTGCTCTGTAGATTTTGAGGAGAAGTGATTTAGCATCAGTGTCCAGGTAGACACTTGTGATTTTTGCATATGATATTTCGCTTCTTGCACTTCTTGTCTTCTTCATGTCTTCTTCATGCTTTCTAAGGATTTTCATATGTTGAATATCTTGGTTGTATGCATTTTGTCATGGGTAGTTAAATTCTTATATGAGAAAACTCCACATGCATAGATTTGAGGAATCTATAGGACTAGGGTTTCAGATGCTTATGGACAAACCTATTAGAAGTATTAATAGGTAAATTTAGAGAACGGTCATTAAAGGAAAATTCTTAATTTATAGAATTGGAAATCCTGCTTGGTTTAAAATAAAAAATATATTATATATTGCAAAAACGTTTTAAAAAGATATGTGTGTGTGTGTGTGTGTGTATAAAATGAAAAATCTAAAAATGTTATTTAAAAAAAAATGTTTATATAAAAATTAAAAAACGCTGCATCTTCAAATTTAATTTGGAGTGCAATTAGAAAAAAGTTTATTAAAAACGTTAAATTAAAACAAAATTGCAAAGTAAAAGGGGCGAGGAGGGACGAACCCGTACCCCCACCCCACTATATATATATATATATAGTAGAGGCCGGCGGCACTGCTGCTACAGGCTCCGCGACAGCATACTGTTGCAGGCCTGCGTCAGCAGGCCTGCACAGCTCTACCACATAAAAGGCAGCGCACGAGCCGCGGGTGCATATGCATTATGCCTTGGTTTATAATATTGATGTTGGCACATGTGTTTAATTGGAATCAAATTTTGTAATTTGATTTTCATGTATAATGAAGTTATTATATATATATATCTATGTATGTATGTATGTATGTATATATGTATGTATGTATGTATATATATATTATATTATAATAACGGAATTTTATTTCAGTAATTATTCAATTCAATAAAATCTTAAAAAGTGATATAGTTTTAATAAATTTATTTAATTAGAATGAGTTTAAATAAGGTTAATGAAATGTTATAATTGAAATATTGAAGTTACCAATTATTTTGGGTTTCACAAAATTGTAAATTGAGTTATTTGAAAAGGATATATATATGATTTAAAAAGAATAAATTTTTCTCCAAAGAAGTATAGAGATATTGATTTAAAATTTGGAAGGAGGGGTCATTTCCAACAAGTGGTTATGTTTTTTAAAAGAAATATTCTTAAAACATTTTAGAAAAATTGTTTTAAAGAGCTATGGAGGAAAACTTTTACGAATATATGAGTTAGAGAAAAAATGTATAAATGTTCCCTAACTTGATTTTTGAATCCGAAATGAAAACTAGAACTCTATACTTAATTCAACTATGTAATTCTACTAAACCCAAACATGTGCTTGTATTTTGTGTTTTTCTCTATGCTATCTGTTTTGGGTTTTTGGGTTGACTAGTTTGTTGACCATTTATAGGACGTCTACTAGAGGCTTGGGAGTTATGTGAATGTGATGGCATGCTGATGTTATTTGATCTCGATCTTTTTAAACCCAACCATGGTTATGTGATGGCATGCTCTATGGTGTGTGTGTTACTAATTGAGTTATTGATTGATATTGTTTCCAGTCTTCTTGTGTAAGCTGTGACATATGTAACCATTTATGAGTATCGATCAATTGTATTTGGATTACTTTCCAGTCACCTTGATGGGATTGAATTGTTTATTTGATCTTGATGATGTCATGTTGTGACATGTTTTGACTCGACCATTTTGGAGTCTTTGATCAGTATTATTATTTTCTTGATATGCCTTTTAGTTGCTTGTTGAGAACCAAAGGATATTGTGATTTTCGTTGATACCTTCAGTTGCCAATAGAGAACTGTTGTGGTCATGATTATCTATGGATGTATCTCAGTTGCTCATGGAGATTTGATGTTCTTATTATGGATTATCTTTTGGTATTCTTACAGTCACTTGTATAGGACTGTGGTGACTTTGTGATTTATGATTCCATGAGCCTAGGGTGGGTTATCTACTTGTAATGTCGGGAAGTGGCTTGCAATGGGGGCCAGAGCCCTAAGTTGCTGCCAGGGTAACTCATTGTAAGTTGTTTAATAAGTGAAAACATTACACCTAATACTGACTTAAATGAACCTATTAAGATAATTGTTTGTTCTCGCCCATGCCTCGAGTGCTAGTACAGACTAGGATGGGAGTAGAGAGAACGCTTGGTTGCAACCTTGCATTCTGTAGTATGCCTCGTTAGTATGAGAGGGTACTAGTGGCTGCATAGGGATCACTAGGGGGCTGGGGTCTATTGAGAGACTACCAGGGTAACTCTAGCGTGATCTGTGTGATGACACTTTCTCGCTTGCATAGTAGGTTCCCTACATGCCTTTGTGTGCCTCTGAGATTAGATGTCGGTTTGTGATTGGAACCTTTGAGTTAGTATACTTTTAGGATTCCTAGATTGAGAGAGTATTTGTGCCATGTGATTTGATATCATGTTTGGGACTTGAGATTATCTCCTCACCGTGGTGGGAGTGAACCATTTAGGTTCCACGCGTCGAGTGGTAGTTCTTTTTCACTCTTACCATTTGAGATCCATCTGAGACACCGTGACTGAAGCATTCTTTGTTGACATCTATCTTCATTCTGTTCATGGATTATGATGCATGTATCCTTATATTGATGATTAGCATATGATAGATGATGTTGTTTACTTATCTTATGCTTTATTTTGCATGATTAGATTTCTTATGTATATTTTGTAGCATGTTAAGATTTCTTTCTGCATATGATGTAGTATGTTTTAGGAGTGACATTCCTACTATGATAATACCGATGACCTCTTCAGTGATTTGGAATGTTATGCACAGAGGGATGGCTAGGGCCCACGATGGTCTAATGATGCTATTTACGGTTGGAAGGAACCGTGCACTTAGATAATTATGTGTTGTGATTTTTGGTTATCTTTTATGATGGATGATTATGTCTTCTATGATGATGTATCATGTATGACATGTGGTTTTATTGCATCATGGATTAGAATAGGATAATGATGTACTTTATTTCACATATGTATATTCTTTTATGTCTTTCATACCCTGTGGCATGTACAATGGATGAATGAGCATCCTGAAATGTAATTTACTAAAGGGACATTTGGAACAAAGCATATTATTTTGAGAACATTGGATTTATCATTATTACTTCATGAGGATGTGATGTTAGATGGAATTAGATAGAATCAATATTAGTTAATTTAGATGTGATTCAACATTAAGGGATCCTTAAGGAATGTAACCTGAATTGTATACTTTCAGTTGAATGCTTGCTATTACTTCCACTATTGTGTGTATGTTGTGAATGGTTTAACTTTTATGTTTCCAAAAAAAAAAAAAAAATGCTACCAAACTTAGTGAAACTTTAGGTTAATTATTTGGATCTCTTCGCGGGGCGTTACATACATATACATATACATATTATTTGTTACTTGGCACTATGAGTTCACAGTGGTACCTTTTGGGCT